>QLTV01001119.1:1835068-1884906 GCA_003457575.1 Thermophis baileyi
CATACAGCCCAGAGGTGGGGTCCTCCCGGTTCAGACCAGTTCACCCGAACCGGTAGCGACCTGCTGGTGACGTCACGATGATGTCACGGATCCGGTTCGGTCAGTACCAGTCCGTGGACACCGCCATCTTTTTTTAAATTTTTTTTGGGGGGAGGGGGAAATTTGCAATTTTTGGGGGGGAATTTTTTTCCCGGTTTTTTTTCTTCTGCGCATGCGCAGAAGCCGAGATTCCGGCAGTGCGCATGCATCACCATCTTGTTTTTGGCTTTTTGGGGGGGGAATTGTTTTTTTTTTTTTTGCACGAAGCGCATGCGTGCGCCCACGCGCCACGGCCACGCGGTGCGGGAGGAAGCGAACCGGCAGCGAGGTAAGTTAGAACCCATCCCTGATACAGACTCATCTTGGTGCACATTCTGCATTTGTGCACAATCCTTTTCCTAGCTACTTTAGGGAGCAATATATTATTGTGATTAAGGATATTAACATCTAATTGAGATGAAGGTTCATATTCCACTCAACCATAAAGCTCATTAATTCAGACCTCTGAATTATCTACTTTGTTGTAAAAGAAAAAAAATTGTTGTAATCTACTTTGTTGTTAAAAGAAAAAAATTAATGGAAGCCAAATATATTGAGGCACAGTGTAAGAGATTTCTCTCATCAATTTCCCACAAATGTTATTTATAAAAGGGTTCATTAGACACTCTTTCACTGAAGCACAAATTGTTTATTACAGTAACAGAGGATGTAAATAAAACCTAAATAGGGTAGTATGCAACATGCAATATAGTGGTATGCAAATTAAAATATACATATTATTCAATAACCTTAAAGTATCTGGATCCAGCAACACATGTACTGTATTTATAGTGAGGCAATGAGAATGTTAATATGTCAATGAAGATGCTCAGCCATCCAGGTAGAGTTTTATGGAAGTTGAGTTATGACAACTGGATTTGTGTGATGGCAACTGAACCAACAAGAAAGGAAGTTCAGTTGCCATCACTCAACTTCCAGACAATGAGAATGGTACTACAATAAAAAAATATGGTGCACTGAGAAGGTCCACTCTTTACAATAGTTATTTCCTGGTGCATTGTTTTCTTATATTATCTTCTAATGGTCTTGCTCCCCAGAGCTGTTCTTGCTTAGTTTTCCTTTTGTAGTTTAATTAACATTCCACATGTAGTTTACTCAATAGTATTCCAAGTTCTTTAACTATATAAGAGCACCAAATTCTACTATGGTGTTGCAAATGTCCAAACTTTAGTTTATTTTTCCATTAGTTATGACTCAAGGTTACTATTTAAATGTCAATGGAGATTCGCAGTCATCTAAGTCATGGATGTCCCAAAGGTAAAAGAATGCAAATGACCAGCTGTCTGCAAGGAGTGTAAATCCTTCCATTCCCCACCATCCAGTCAGAGCTGAAGAAGCTTCTTGGATGAGAAGTGAAATGTCTTCAAAGAAAAACAGAAAGTCCAGTTGCCTCGTGAAAAAGCACTTTTGGGATTCGTATTTAAATATTGACGTTGACTGGATTCACACATAGGAAGCAATAACATGTAAGATTATGGCTTGTGTGAAATTATCCATCTTGACAAGATTGTATGAATTCATCCAGTTTTGTTTATTCAAACAAATCTAACTAGTTTAAAACAAATCTAACTCGTGATACATGATCCTAGTCATAGGACAGTAACATTCTTAATCAATGGTGTCACAGATATCACAGCCAAATCACCATCACATCCATTCTTAATCATGTTTATCTTAGAAGACTTTTTAAATTGAAGCAAGGCCAGCTTGCATAATAAAATAGCATAACTGTAACCGTTCCATAGCTTTTTTTCTATTATCACTTTGGTTCTGTAAAGCTTTTTTCTCCACCTCTTCAATTACTTTCTTGTTTATACATTGTACATATTATACTTGGATTTGCATCCAATGGTGTTTTTCTAGTGAATGAAAGAAAATGATTTAGGGATGATTTTTTCATAAAAGCACCCTTCAAAACAGCACAAATCAATCAATCAATATTTATTTGGTCAACAACAAACAAAATGTAAAAACAAAGTGAAGCAAATAAATACAATAATATACTTAGCAGAATAAATCACAGGACATTCTTTATTACAATGACAATACAGTTGTTACCTGGGTGATAAATCTAAAGCATTAATAGGTATAAAATAAAAAAAAACTGATTTGATCCTTTGTTGAAAACCAGTTTAAAGTTAACAATTAATATTCCATACCATGCTAAATGTGGTCTTAGGGATTTATTATTTAACAGGTATACGCAAATTTCTATAGTTTCTGGGGCTTCCATCCAGTTAACAGGTGCAATTACATTAATTTTCCATTTCATCGCACCTCGGAATAGTTATTTTCAAGAATTCAACCGTAAATTGTTTCAGCTCTTACATGTTTCTAAGATGCTCATAGTTAATTTTAGGGGATGCTGGTCACTTTCTAATCATGAGTCTATCTAGCCTTTCAGAACAGCAAAGAGGCTGTGGTGTATAGTTATGCCTAGGAACTAGAACTACTAAAATGGATTTCTGTTTCCCACAAGGAAAGTCAATGGTGAAGCCAGCAGAACGTCAGAAGTTGCTCCTGCTCCCACTGCTTTTTTGCCTGCCTGTGATCATTCTATTTCTCTGTTTAGATAAGGAAATATCTCTGAAACAATGAGCAAAAAAGTTGTGGGTTGTCTAGTCACCATTTTATGTACTGTAGTGTCTTCTCCATCACAGTTGATGAAATTCACTACTTATGAACTACAGTAGTGATATTTTAATTATGTCTTGTCTGAAAAAATTAAGCGGTTACATCATTTCCTAAATTTGCATGGTTGCCTTCCATAGGTGAATTGTGAATTGTGCAGGGCAAAAAAACATTGAGTTTAAGGAGTTGAAGACAGGTGCCACGGATGTCTGCCTTCGCCCTTTTGCTTTTGCTGCAGTGTACTACAATAAAGTTGCCTTCCATTTGGAATAGACCATGGACATGTATTCTTGTTAAAAATACAATATACAAAATTAGTTTTTATTTTTCTTGTGGGATTTTTTTTTCAACTTCCAGTCACTATATTTAATTTATTAGCATTCAGTTTTTATTAAATAATTAATTTTAAATGTATACAATCTTTTATTAATATGGAATTTTATAAATTTTATCATGTAATTTTTTCTGACTTAGAAAAAATTACCATTTCTATTGGAATTTCATCAGCTCTTATCTCTGAGCTGCTCATTTCAGGGTCTTTTTCAACTTCATTTTTTTTTAAATATACCAGCCATAATTGTACAAGATCCTAAAAATAATGGTGCTACTATAGATTATTACTTTAATTTAACACTTTATTATTTGACTTGAAACCAATATTCTAGATTGTCCCTTTTACTGAGTTATTTATCATCATTTCAATAAACAATAAAAGGAAAAAAAGAATGACATTGCTATATAGGCGTATACTTGGTCACCCAACCAAACAGAAGAAATAGATGAACTCTTTGCTTAAAAATTAACAAATGTATGTAGGAAACATACCACAGTAGTAATGGGAGACTTTAACTACCCTGATATCAACTGGGAGACAAACTCTGCAGTAAGTGGGAGATTGAACAGATTCCTACCAACCTAGCTGACAACTTTGTCATCCAAAAGGTAGAGGAGGGAACTAGAGGAAAAGCTATATTGGACTTAATTCTTACTAATAGAGAAGAAGTGATAGAGGGAGTTGAAGTTGCTGGAACTTTGGCCAAGAGTGACCACATCATATTGGAATTCAATATAATTCAAATACAAGCAATAGAATATAATCCAACCAGTATCTTAAACTTTAAAAGAGCTGATTTTAACAAACTCAGAGGCAGCCTAAGAAAGATTCCATGGATTAAAATCCTCAAAGGGAAAACAATTCAAGCAGCATGGGAAACTGAAAAATATGATCATAAGAGCCCAATCCAGCACAATACCATTGAAAAAGAAAAGCAAGACATCCAAAAGGAAACCAGCATGCTTGCACAAAGATCTCTCTGAAAAACTGAAAGACAAAAAGGACAAGTACAAAAAATGGAAAGAGGGACATATAATTAAGGCAGAATATCAGCAGATAGCCAGAATCTGCAAAGATGAAGTCAGGAAAGCAAAGGCTCAGAATGAACAAAGACTTGCAACAAAAGCCAAAGATAATACAAAAAAAGTTTCTTTCAACGTATAAATAACAAGAAAAAAGTCAAGGAAACAGTAGGTCCACTAAAGAGAGAAGATGGCAAGGAAGTAACAGGCAGCAGATAGAAAGCAGAACTGCTTAACTCATTCTTTGCAGTCACAACCTACTTCTTGGTAAGCTAGAAAAATGGGATAGACAGAATCACCACCAGATGAATTTGTAACTGGCTGACAAACATTACTCAACAAGTAGTCCTTAATGGTACTACATCTACATGGAGGGAAGTAAGCAGTGGGGTACCAAAAGGTTCCGTCTTAGGCCCAGTAGTCTTCAATATCTTCATTAATGACTTAGAAGAGGGGATAGAAGGGGAACTCGTCAAACTTGCAGATGACACTAAGCTGGCAGGAATAGCCAACATCCCAGAAGACAAGCTCAGGATCCAAAAATATCTTGACAGACTTGAACAATAGGCCCTATCCAACAAAATGAAATTTAATGTGGAGAAAAGCAAGGTTTTACACTTAAGCAGGAAAAACCAAAGGTACAAGTACAGATTAGGCGAAACCTGGCTCAAAAACAGTAACTGTGAGAGGGACCTTGGAGTCCTAGTGGACAACCACTTACACATGAGCCAGCAGTGTGCAGCAGCAGCCAAAAAAGCTTGGTTGTATAACAGAGGCATAGAATCAAAATCATGTGAAGTATTAGTACCACTTTATAAAGCCTTAGTGAGACCACACCTGGAATACTGCATCCAGTTTTGGTTACCACATTACAAAAAAGATGTTGAGACTTTGGAAAAAGTGCAAAGAAGAGCAACAAATATGATTAAAGGCATAGAGACAAAAATATATGAAGAACGGTTGCAGGAATTGGGTTTGGCTAGCCTAGAGATAAGGACTAGGGGGCACATGGCAGCAGTATTCCAGTATTTGAGAGGCTGACACAAAGAGGAGGGGGTCAATTTATTTTCCAAAGCACCAGAGGGCAGGACAAGAAACAATGGATGGAAACTAATCAAGGAGAGAAGCAACCTGGAATTAAAGAGAAACTTCCTAACAGTGAGGACAATTAACCAGTGGAACAGCTTGCCTTCAGAACTTGTAGGTGTTTCATCACTGGAGGTTTTTAAGAAAAGACTAGACAGCCACCTATCTGAAATAATATAGGGTCTCCTGCTTGAGCAGGGGGTTGGAGTAGAAGACCCCCAAGGTCCCTTACAGCTCTATTCTGATTGACTGAATTTTTAACTCACCACTAGCCTGGATATCATTCTATATATGAAGTGGTAGTACTTGTCCTCATTTGTATATTAATTGTAGCTGAAATGGCCACCTGCATAAAGTATCCAGCCCTTTAAATTCATTATCAGATTGCAAACACACTAAAAAACTACTTTTTTAAAAAGCAAAGAAACAGAATTTTTTTCTCTTTCAGCTACATCATAGTTGTACCAATCATCAATATAAATGAAAAATGTTAAAATATGCAAAGCCACTGGCTAACATTTTACTGCCTACTGATTTTGGGGAGAATGGTTTAGATTTTCTTTCCCTACTCCTCTTAAATTGTCAGACCTAGTTGGTCACTCTTGTCCTTAATAAAATCCCCTGGATCCAGCACAGCACAGATCTTAGGAATTTTTTTCTTCTAATAAATCATAATCCTGTTGAAATGCATTAAGCTTTGCTTTTTCCTTGACGATGGATGATTTATAACCCATCTCTAGCTGCCTACCTCTCAAGTCCTGCTTTGAAGCATGAGCATTAGCTTTTGCACACATCGTATACAGATCATCCTTATGGACTATTCAATCAGCGACTATTCAAAGTTATGACAATGCTGAAAAAAATAATTTTCCCCCTTCCCCCATTGGAGAAACTGGAGAGGAATTTTCAAAGGAATACTGCAATACTATAGTTTGCCTATGACTCCCACTCTGGGGCTGCCATTATGATCACATAGCTTTCCATCTGCAGAAGACACTAAGCCCTTGAAAGCAAACAAAAGCCAACTACAGGTAGTCCCAGAGTTATGATGGCAATTGAATTCCATTATTAAGTTCATTTGTAAAGCATGCCACATGACTGCATTGCTTAGTAATGGCAATCCCTGCAGTCCCTATTGCTGTTGTTAAATGAAGAATCATTAAGCAAACACCTCCTTGTAACTTCCTGCCAGCTTTCAACAGAGTCAGCAGGGAAGCCAGCAGGAAGTTGCAAGTCCCAGGCACTCTGCAACCAGGATGCCAGGAAGGTAAGTGGCTCCTGCTAGGTAAGAGGGAATTAAGTGGGGTGGGGGTGGGAAGATGCGGCATGAGCGCATCAAGGGTTTGGAAGGGTGTGTAGGTGGCAGAGCTGAATGCAGAGGGGCTGGGGAAGGGTGCACAAGTGAGTAGACTTAACTCACCAACTTGCAACTTTCCCCGCTGGCTTCTCCATTGTGGGAAGCTGGGAGGTAAGGTTGCAAAATGTAAACATGAGATGCTGCAACCATCGGATGAGCCACTTGACAAGTGTCCAGATTGTGATCACGATTATGAAGATTTGGGGGCAGCCAGAACTTTGAGGACCAGTCATAATCATTACTGAATGAGTGGAATACCTGTAGTCCTCTCTCTTTCCAACTGGAAAGAAGAGTTGTAGCCATGCTATTTCTCATTTAATGACTTCACTTAGTGGCAGAGTTGCTGGTCCTGATTAAAGTTGTTCGCAAATACCTCTACTGTTGTAATGGTATGTGGAATTACTTTGGGAGACTGGGCAAATACTACCTAGCAAAGGTCAAATAAGAGTGAGCCCAGTCCACACAGGGCATAGTAAGCGGAACAAGAGACTCAGGAAAAGCACACCCCCCCAGGTTATGAGGCTGTAAAAGTGATGGTGAGAGGACTGTACTTTTAGACTTGCAAGACTCTCCTAATGTAGCTTTACAATGAAGTAGAATTAACATACCAGGCTATGTGTCCTGCCTAGTCTACCTGCTAAGCCTGACCACTGTAACCTCAATGCATCCATCATGTAAATAATGCCCAAAGTGAACTTTCTATCCTCATTTCTGCAGGACCCACATCTGACTACACTCAGATTCCCTCCTGAAACACTCTCTCTCACATACCTCCCTAACAGCATGAACTTGTATAACATTCCATAGATTTGGCCATTGACAAGTCTACACAGCTTGTGTTACTGTAATTGTTAGTTGTAAAAAAAACTTGTGATTTGCAAGCCCAAGATGTTCCACAGTTTCATTTTGTATTGAGTTGCTTATAAACATACAAAAGTTAATAATTTGTTACTTCCTATGTTCACATATATTAATAACAAATTACAAAATTTGCAATATTTCTGAAGGACCAGGATTTGTGGTAGTAATATACAATCATTATTTATGTATTATATCCATGCAAACATATTTTCAACTTATACTCCAATTTGAAACTCAAACATTTTATAAATCAAAAAGGTTTATATGTTCCACTATACCCATTACTTTCTAAAAAAAAAATCAAGTCATGTAATTATACTTTCAGAAAACAATAGAAAGGTAGTCAGCTTTTAACATGAGTTGCAGAATAGTTCAATACATGAATTATCAAGACCATTTCAAATATCAAAAATGTTTACATTAAAAAAAACACCAAACTCACTGATTCTGAAAATATACTTCCTGAACATGAATAGATTTATAAAAGTTTATACATGTACACAAATTGGGCAACATTATTCAACAACACATGGATATAATTCACACATTTTTCACTTAGAACAGCAGCACTATCTGCTACTTTTTCCCAGTATAAAATAGCATGATCTGCCATCTCTGTTGGGTCTGTCAGATAACCTGTGCCAAATGCAGAAACAAGAGTTTTCCAATACTGAAAAGTTTTGCCCCAAAAATCTGTAACACATACTTGAGTAACAACAACCAACAAACAAATTAAAGCAGTTACAAAAAAACGTGGTGAAAGGAAGGAATTTGTCACCCAATTGAAAGAGCTTTTCTCTTGAGGTAGTGAAAGTTTATCCACATCTGCTAGCTTAAATTGTTCCCACTGATTAGTATCAACATCCTTAATTGTAGATTTGATGTCTACGGTAACACAAGGCAATCTAGTTTCCTTTATCACTTTGATTTTCTCTCTAAATTCTTGCATCTGTTGTAAAAACAAAATGGGTTCAGATACATCCTTAAATGTTTCTGCAATATTAAACGCAGTTTGCTGTTCTTGTATGATAGTGTTCAGTTTGTTGATTTCTGGATCATAAGCCTGCATAACTGCAAGCTTCATGGTTTCAAAGTCTGAGAGGATCTCATTCTTCTTTTGTTCCAAGGTATACTGTAATTTCTCAAAAAAATCTTTTACTCTGTCATAATCCTTTGTCAACATCTGGAGAGCTTTTCGTTTGCTGGTTTCCAAAGTTCCTAGTCGAGAAAGTGCATCTCCACAATGCCATGCTTCAAACACTTGGGACAGTGTCTCAAAAGCACGCTTTTCTTGACAGTAAGCATCCTCAATAGAGCAAAAGAGATGTTTTATGTGATCTCCTCGAGTGGCACAAATGCCACATATAAGCTGTGTGTCTGTCTGGCAAAAAATATTAAGAGGCTGACCACTGTGCACTTTACAGACAGGCATTTTTGTTGATATTTTAATCTTGTTATATTTTTCCACAATGCCTTTTAGTGAATAGTTAACTTGGAGATTGTTAACTCCTGTTACTGTAGTTTCCTTTCGACATGTGGGACATTTAAAAGGTGGTCTCCAAATCACATTCCGAATATTTCCCTCTAAGATCCCTTCCAAACATTTTCTACAGAAGTTATGTGAACAAGGTAATGCTCGTGGATCATCAAACAAGCCACAACAAATGGGACATGTAAGGTCTTCTTCAAGGAGCTCCATTCTTCTCTATAACAAAGATAAAAAAATATAAGCAACTAATACTCATAATCAGAGTCTTAAGAAACTGAAATTTATTGCATGCATTTCTACATAAAACTACTTTGCAAAAGAACATAAAGAGTTTGGTGAATTTATTTCTTACCAGATCAATAAAATGGGAAGAATTTCAACATTGCAAATGAATAAGGAAAAGTGGAAAATGTTATTCTGTAACTAACCCATCTTCAAATAAAAGAAAAAATGGATCAGGAACATAAGTAACAGTCCATAAGGCCTGATATCATTGGTGCTGGAATGTATATCAGTTGCAGGAGTGGAATGATGTAGGTACATGTAACACGAGAAGGGATTGTCAAGGGCTCTGCAGGTACAACATAGTCTGAACAGTAATTCCTTGCGGTGAAGTCTGCCCTGATGGTTTTATAGATATGTCCATGTAATTATCTTGTGAAGAATATGAAAGTGTTTTGCTATTATCAGTTTCTGAGGTTTTTCTCTTAACTTCTTTGACTAGAAAAACAATGTACCACAATAGCTTCAGAAAATTCCAGTAGCTCCTGCCAGTGACCATTAATACCATAGGGTAATTCAGCGCAGTAGGCTGATGCTATTCGCTCAAGATAAAAGACTTTCCCAAGCACTGTCCCCATGCCATGATACCACCTTTACCTAGAGTGGTTGTCAAATTTTTTGGTTTGGGATCCCTTTTACATTCTTAGAAATGACCCCAAAGAGCTTTGATTCATGTGGGTTACATCTATTGATCTTTACTGTATTAGAAATTAAAACTGAAAAAGTTTAACTATTTGACTTTGAAGATCCTCTGAAAGGATCTTGGGGACCCACTTTAGGAACTACTGACCTATAGTTTTCTTACATTTTTTCCTATTTGCATTCCCACAACCCCTTTTCTCATAACAAAGCAGGTAAGGAAGAGGCCTTCACTCCTTCTAGAGCAATTTTCAGCCACTTTTAATTAAAAAAGCTATATATTCACAACATTTGTTTAACACCTTCTTGGTTACTTAATTGGCCCCATTCTCTAATTTTACACAATATACTAAAACAAAAGCTAACCAGAGGCTGGTTCACACAATATACAAGACTAACATATGGACAGCTAGTTTGTGGTTCATGAATGGCAGTTTGATCTAATGGTTAAGGCATCGGGTTAAAAACTAGGAGCTTTGAGCTCTAGTCGCCTTAGACTGAAAGGCAGCTGGGTGACTTTTGGGTCAGTCTCTCTCAGCCCTAAAAAAGAGGCAAAGGCAAACCACTTCTGGAAAAACCTTGCCAAGAAAACCGCAGCGCCATCACCAGGAGGCATCACAGGGCACACTGAAATGGGCTTCGGCAGTTTTGTCAAGGCACCTGATGTCAAAATACAAATGGACAAAGCGTAATTTTTGCGTTAAGAATCCGGCCTGGGTGGTTGGGGGGTAGTGGACCGTGCGAAGCACAGCCAGAGGCGCACCAGGGCGCGTGGGAATTCGCCATCGCAATCAGACGCCATCACTGCCCGACTGCTGGGACCTTCAGCCTCACCTGCGAGAGACGCTTACAGTACAGTGAAGTCGGTGGGAACAACGGAAGCCATCCTGGAGGCCGCTCCCGTCTCAGAGCTGCAGCAGCAGTAGCGCCGCCGCCCGGCTCATTCCTTCCCTTCCACGGGAAGCGTCCAAAAGGGAGGCCCTGCACGACGACGCTGCCCGTCGAAGCCCAGCTCACCTGCAGGTCGCCTTCAGCGGGCCACGCCCGATTCCTAGGAAGACACGCGAGACTGCAGGTTCTGCCGCGGAGGACGCCTTTCCAGATCCAAACAAGGATCCGGTGGGGCGGGACTTCCGCTCTCCCTCCTTTTCCGCTTGGCCACAGATAACATCCGCGCAAACTGCCCAGAAAGGCCATTTTCAGGTGCTTGAGACTACGCCTTAACGTCATGACGTAGGTGGGCGGGGCTTGGATTTCTGCTTCTCCTCCAATCACGTTTGAAGTGGCTCTTTCCTCGTCTTCTCTGTTGGCTGAAACTGGAGGTGGGGAAGGTGTCCTAAAATTAGCTAGGAGTTATTTGCAGGAAAGGAAGCACCAGATTAATTAGTAGCTTCGGCTTTCATTTGCCCATAATGGTTGCTTTCACAAGAAACACTGACTCTTCTAGTGTTTTTCAAACTTGGTAACTATGTGGACTTCAACTACCAGAATTCCCCAGCCAGCATGAAGTCCCACATTTTAAACGTTGGCAACTTTGAAAAACATTATTCAGAGTCTTTCAAGCCTGGATTTGGGGTCAGATCATTAATGTTCAGCTCCTAAAATATGCTACTGGATATGGTACCCTAACTGGGAAAAACACTTCCGAAAAGCTTTGCTAAGAAAAATACAGGGCCTTGTCCAGGCATTCTTTGAGAATTGGACACGACTGAACAGGAAAAAAAAATCCTTCCAGAGAAGGGTTATTTTCAATGTAGCTTCTAACTTATGAATGAGGAAAGGGTCCTTTCCTAGCAAACCAGTTGGGATTTGGTTAACAATGGCAACATCAGCTGCTGAGATCACTGTCACTAAGCAATACAGCCATGTGATGTTGACTCTATGACCACATTACTTGGTGCTGGAAATTCCATTCCCAATGACCATTTATAAACCAGGAACTACCTGTATATCCTTTTCTTACAACATAGTTGAACAAAAGTACCTAGATAATTCCTAAAACTAATTTACTGTATATAGTCTTTCAAGCCACAATGATGCATAAGTTCAACTTCCAGAAGAGGGTTTGGAGTTGGACCCCATAGAATAAGATCTGACTATGTAAATCTGATGATTTCAAATGTAGATGGACCTAGGCACATTCGGCCTCCTGGTGGTCGTCCAAAGAAAAGAATCCTATGAAAAGGCTCCACAGGATTACCACTTTCTCTATTAGAGAAAATAGATAAATTCCTTGCCCTTGGACACAAGATGGGGGTGGAAATCATGCATCGACAGTGCCGGACTCCCAAGTTTGATTCCCAGGGAGAGACAGTCAAGTCTCCCGGGACCTCCTTTTCTGTGTCCTATTTAAGCGGCTTCTTAAGCGGATGTTTGGGGCTTTTTGCAAGTTACAAGGGAGGTAGCCAACAATTCTGTATAAAAACGTATCCACGGAATGCGCTCCTTGTAAGAAATAACTTTGTTATTGCGCAATGTTAAATTGCGATTTTAAAAGACGCTGGTTAAAAAACAAGGCAACCTGTTGACTTTCTGCTTCTTCTGTAACATTTCAGAAGGAGGGGTTATCTCTTCTCTGCCTGTGAATTGTGTGGCCCGTTCTATGAAGAGCGGGCCTTCCCGGTAAAGGAGAAACTCAGCCTGCCGAGTTTGCGTGGATTTGTTGCTGAGGCGCCTACCCCGCACATGGAGGCCTTCACCAATCAGCCGCCAGGAACCGAAAGTGTGTGGAGAAAAGCTGAAGCCGCCTCCTCTTGAAGCTAGAGCGGCCGAGCAACCATGGCGGCGTCGGCAGGGGCAGCCTCGGGGTCCGTGTGGTGTTGCCTGCGCTGGGCTTGGTGCGGAGAAGGCAGCTCCGGGCACATCCCTCTCAAGGAGATGCCGTCGGTGCTGCTGGACACGCAACAGATGGGTAAGGGCAGCCGCTGTCGCAGGATTGGCGCGCAGGGATAAATCCCCCTGGAAACTGCACCTTTAAAGAAATCGTAACGCGCCCCGCTCGTTTCTAAATCTACGTTGAGCTTGTGCTATTAACGAAACAATATGTTTAAAATTCTGTTTCTGTGTTTGTAAAATTTTAAATTTGAAAAGTGTAATTTCTCCATGCTTCTGTTCCCCTGTCAAAGGTTTGTTTTGCGCTAGGGAAAAAAATTAGTAAAAGGTGGTAGTAGTATCTGTTTAATTTACTGTTTTAATAAATGGAGGATTGCATATTTCTTCACCACTGAGTTCAAAGTGCATTCTTACCTATACCAAGGAAACTACAAATCTCTTACATTTTTCCTATCGTGAAGTAATTATATTGATGCACTCTGCTATAGCTAAAGTTGTTTACGAGTTAGCCTTAGAAATGTGAATAAACAAAATACTAATTAACAAAATTGATCTATATGATTAATGTGGAGGCAGCACCGAGTCTCCTTCCTCTTCCCTATTTAAATATGTGGTTTTCACATATTATTTAAGAACAGACTCAAAATGAAACTGCCAATCTTTTAATCCCCTTAGAGAAATCTTTGAAAGACCAATAGTTAGAAAATTTTCTATAGTTCTGATATTTGTTCCTTAAAATTGTAAAATGGGCAGAAAATATGAACAGAAATTATGAGGTTGAAGTACATACAGTTGAGAGACTTACAGCAAGGAAAACTGGTGGGTAAAATAGGAACATGGTGGATTTTCTGTCTTGTGGGCTCTTCCTTCCTCTTATTAACTGCTACATGAAATCACTCTAGCTTAACAGTGGAGATCAGGAGTTATCAGTATGCAGGTGATACACAGTTGTGTACAGTATCTCAAACTGGGCCAAACAAGATGCAGCTGAGCTGCTATTCCAGTACCCAGAAGTTGTGAGAGTCTGGATGGGGAAAAATAGACTGAGACTTAATTCCAGCAAGATTGAATGGATTTGGATTTGGAGACCAACTGATACCAGATTATTTCATATTAGATTTTGGATAGGATTGAACACCTTTGTTCTGAACTGTTTCATAATTTTGAAGGTCTTCTTGAACTCACAGCTCCTGCTTAGAGCAGGTGGCATTTGTGGCCAAGCAGGCTTTTACACAAGTTCATCCGGAGTTACTTCCATTCCTGGAACAGAAGGTCCAGTTCATTGTCATTAATGCCTTGGTTACCCCACAGACTGTATTGTTTACATGGGACTGACCTAGAAGACTACTCAGAAGATGCAGCTGGTCCAGAATATAATGACTTCAATAATTATGGGTACACCTTGTTTTATCTGGATAACACCACTATTTTCAGAGCTGCAAAAGTTATTGGGTTCTAGGTGTGATTCAAGGTGCTGATATCAGGTCACCTTTAAAGTCCATTTACCAGCAGTATCTGCCCATCTAAAGCAAAAATATATTGAAACCAAAATGTTTTAAAGTCCTTTTCAGAAGGATTAGGATAGTTGGAAAATTTTACTGTAGAATGTGCTAGCATCGTTTTTAGTTAATTGCATTGGTTCTTGGTTAAATTGTTCTTGTGTGCAAAATATATTTTTTCAAAGGTCTGTTTAAAAAAGTTTTGAGATTTTACCCTTTGATTCTAAATGCATATTGGAAATATATCCTTTGTCATACTTACTTGCATTCTCTAGAAAAAGAAATTACACAACCTATAGTCCAGTTAACATGTAATGAATTTCACTGGTCATAAGAAGAATGGATTTCACATGGTTGCTTTCTTATTGATTCTATTATATACTACTGGGGAGAAATTAGAGTTTTTGTGTCAAAAACTCTAATTGCCAGCTGACTGATCAGTGGGACATAGGAGGGGAGCCTGCTGATGTGCCTTCATACTCTTTTCTGTTCCACTCCCACCCTCTTGTTATGTTGGATATATGCACTGATAATGAAATGCCTGCTTTCAAAACAACATATTTATCTATGTTCCCTTGGACAACTTGAAAAGTGGTTAAATCCTCCAACTCTGCATGCGCTTGGAGTCTTCCAATGTTACTTCACCACACATTCTGTAGAGTGCTATAGGTTTTCTGTAAAAAAAAAAAAAATTGGCAGGTGGGACAATGTATAGGGGTGAAAAACAAATGAACGTTTGTTACATTTCCTTGACAATGAATTTCACTGAAATCAGTGTTGATTGCATAAAAATTATAAGTCCTCACATAGTTCAAAGTGCTTTCTTCTTGTTGATGCTTTATATTCTGCAGGAACAGATGTTGTTGTTGTAAAAAATGGACGACGAGTATGCGGTACAGGGGGTTGCTTAGCTAATGCTCCTTTGCATCAGAACAAGAGCTATTTTGAGTTTAAAATCCAGTCTACAGGTCAGTCAAAATCAGCTTTTTCAACAATTCATTTCATATTATTCATATAGAATCAAAATATCTAATGGCTGTACAAATAGACTGTCATTTGGAAATTCTATTTTATATATATTTTATAAATACTATGAACAGTGTTGTAATGGCTATTTGAAGATTTCTAATCCTTACATAATAAGTAGAACCATAATGAAGGTATATCTTCATCCATTTATTGCTGTTTTTCAGTGATCATTCAGTTAGGAAAAGTTCAGCTATGTATCGTAATTGCATATGCAAATTTCAGCTATTATAGTTATCAGCTTTCATTTATGAATGTTTTCTCACAGCATGAAATACTAAGTTTCATTATCTTAATTGGAGACAATTTAGAATTGTTTCTTAATGTGGCAAACCCAGGAAAACTCTTGGACTTAGTTTCACTGTTTTTTATCTAATGACTATGCCATTCCATTTTTTGCCTCTACTGTGATTTCAGGAATCTGGGGTGTTGGAGTTGCAACTCAGAAAGTCAACTTGAACCAGATTCCTCTTGGAAGTGATGTAAATAGTCTAGTTCTGAGAAATGATGGAACTCTTTACTACAACAATGAAGAAAAGAACAGATTGCCAGCAAACAGTCTGCCACAGGAGGGTGATGTTGTAGTGAGTTTCGATTTGTTTTTTTCACTATCATTTATGCGAATCAAAATATCTGGAAAGAATGTGACCTATTGCTGAAATCTCATACCAGCAATTTGCTCTGTATCAAAACATACCTTTATATGTATGTTTTATGTCTGTTTTGGTTAAAGTTACCATTAGTTTTATAAAAATTTAACATGCATGTCTTTGAAAAACTGGCAACATAGATCTGTACTGAAACAGACATATTTATACTGAAGTCATTCCCTTTTCACTGAAATATAATTCTAATAGAAGATAAAAGAGGCAAAAATTGTAGAAAAATATTAGTTTAATATAGCACAGCATTCACAAATAGCAATAGCACTTAGACTTATATACCGCTTTATAGTGCTTTACAGCCCTCTCTAAGCGGTTTACAGAGTCAGCATATTGCCCCCAACAATCTGGGTCCTCATTTTACCCACCTCGGAAGGATGGAAGGCTGAGTCAACCTTGAGCCTGGTGGGATTTGAACTGCCAAATTGCAAGCAGCCGATAGTCAGCAGAAGTGGTCTGCAGTACAGCACTCTAACCACTGCACCACCGAAGCACAAAAACATTTTAATAGCAGAGCTTAAACATTACAGACAATACTTTACTTACAAACAGCTTACATACCAAGAGGCTGTTCATATAAGTCCATTTTATTTGTAAATCCAAGTATACGTATAACCTCATCCTGACTTCTGATACCTCCTAGATTGGAGTTGCAGACAGGTTGTTTATATCGGCAAAAGTTCGTAAGTAATCTCTGTATTGCTTAATGGGTATTATATAATATGAATCAGGCACGTTGTCTTTTATATTGTTCCTAAATAAATATATCCTTCATATTGCATGTTTCATAGATACTCATCAATAGATAACATTTTTTCTACCAAATTGTAGAATATTTTTGTGTGAAATATCATTGTTAATGTTTAGTTTCTTAGGATAGGTTTAAAAAATGGTAAAAATGTAAAATCTCTCAATATGGGTAGAACGTTTGTTGCTTTCTGGACATCTACCTAAGAATCCGATAAGGATTTTATTATTAACTTTCCTCATTTTATGGTCCATCCTGCTTGTGGATTCCAATAATAATAATAATTTTTTTTAAAAAACCTATCTATTTACCGGTAGTTGTTCATTCTTCTTCCCCATATGTTTTTGCTTTAAAAAAAACCACACCAATGATCAAATGTTTTTTTGTAAATATTTTCTATATTTAATTTGCTAATATTCTAATCAATTTAAATATACAGGTAGTTCTTCCTCTGTAACACTCAGAAGCAGTGATATATGGCTGAATTTGATTTTCAATACGGGAATAAAGTTTCATTATCCTTGCTTCTAATATGCTTTCTAAAATTCTATTTCCTCTTGGAAGCCTTTTTTCCATTCTAAATTTGGATCCTGCTAAATTCTTTCTCTGTATTTCTTTCAGACCAAGTATTTTAAAATTCAAGGTATAACTAACTGAGTTTTCAGAGTTCTTATAATTACAAATTTCAAGATGATATAGTCACTGCTTTTAGTGGTTCTTCCAGTTGCAGCTCTGTGTTTGGAATTTTGACAGCATGTTATGAATGCTGACAAAAAAGACTACAGTAGGGAAACAGGCAGATTTCCAAAGTAGGGAATTATAGTCACCTACTCCCCCCCCCCCACCTGAGTGATTTAGCAGTTTACGTGGAGCAGTGTTAGAAATCCAAAGTAGGGTTGAAGTTGTGACATTTTGCTTCAAGAGTCATCTTTAATGTCATCTTTTGTCTTTATAATAGAGGGCAAGATTTTTCTATTTTTTCCATCTTTCTTGAATGCTTAATGTTTGATATTGTGATAATTGTAATTTTATTGTTTTCTGAGACAAGCATTGTTTCAATTGGCAGTGAATAATTTCATGTTTTGGGGAAAAAGAGGAGGAGGAAGGAGTATTATGTACATTTACTGGCCTGAGTTACTTATAAAGTAATAAAGATGGAATAAAAATGTATTCTCAGCCTAAAAATGTTCAGAATAAAATGTGTGTGTGTGTGTTCAATTAAAACAAAAAAGGGGATGAAAGTTTATATATAAAACTCCTATCTGTCTTACAGGGAATTACATATGACCATGTAGAACTAAATGTTTATTTAAATGGAAAAAATATGCACTGTCCAGCCTCAGGAATCAGAGGAACAGTCTTCCCTGCAGTCTATGGTAAGGAGACATTCTCACAATCTATTTTAGTGAATGAAATGTTACACTTGACCTGGGTTCAGCTACCTACTCATCCATAAACTGAACTTGCTACCTCTATTGAATACCTCTTAGGTACCTGTTAAATTTCTGTATGTCTCTTATTTCAGCACAACAGCCAAAAAAAGTAAAACGTATAGCTATGTCACTGGCAATGTAGCAGAAAGTTCAGGGTTAGTAAGCTGATTATTTATTATAGATTGCCAAATGACTCTGTGGCTTAAAAGCTGGAAAAAACAGCATATAAAAGAAGACAGCTGACCAATAGAACATAACAAAACAAAAACAGATCAGACCAAAATAAAAGGGGCTCCTGTCCCCAAGGCTTGTGGAAACAACCTGAATAACACAAAGGGGGAAAGCATGCAAATTTCTCTGCGGAGATCATTCCGGAGGGCAGGAATTGCAACATCTCTGCAATACACTTCATCTCATGAACACCCAATGAGGTTTGCAGAGCATTTGAATGTGATGTGTATATCTTCTTTTTTCCTTACAGTTGATGATAGTGCCATTTTGGATTGTCAGTTCAGTGACTTCTGTCATGCTGCTCCTGCAGGTTTTGAAAAGATACTCTTTGAACAGCAGATTTTCTGAAGGTTCCTACTGCAGATTTATTAACTAGCACTTTTTACAACCCATTCTTTCAAACTTCACATTATTCCCAGAATACTAATGTTGTATTTGATCAGTCTATTTAATGTTTGGGAAAATATCAGTTTATCTGGAAACTATGTTGCTGGTTTAGATTTATCTACTGTTTGTGATATGATATTTGTATTTGGTGTAAAGGGATACAGCTGACAGTATTTAGTGACCAAGGACTCTAAGAATGCTGTATAATATGCTATACAGTGAAATTGTTTGTAAATGTTGTCACATTTTCATAAAATAGCAGAGTCTAATAGTTATTCAACAATGTTTCTCCAATATATGTAGTAATTAGAGAAAATAATTTTGAGGATAACAACAAACAATGAAAATATTGATACCTGTTATCCTTTTTAAGCACTGGGGTTCTAACGTTTATTTCTGAGCATTTGTGTTAAAATTAGAATAAATTGCTGCCTGTTAAAAACCAGGCTGCTAATATCTATCATACGAAAGCTGTCAATGGAACAAACAAAGTAGTACTGAATAGCCTGTTGCTTGTTGTGATAAAGCTTTATTTTTTTAATTCTTTATTACATTTTTGGAGTTCTCCAAAAATATAAAATGTACAAACTGCTCTTCTGTTTGTTTTTATGGTTATTTTAAATTGCTTTTCTTGTGCACTGAGAATATATATACAGCATTCCTGTACATCCAGAACAATGAAACCTGCTGTAAGGAAATTGCTATATCAGAATTATAAGCTTTTGTCTGTCCTTGTATTTTGTTGTGGGAGGTAGGGAGTGGAAATAACTTTGAGATTCTGTTGTTACATTTCGTATATTTAACTATACCATGGCAAATAAGTGAAAAAGTGATTTGCTCTATTTTGTTATATAGGCTTTATAGTCTTAAGAGATTTTAAGAATGTGCATTCTTCATAATATACTAATGTTAGAAAAACTTCCCTATTAATTTTATTATTCCTCAGGGAGGTGTCCTTTTTCAGCCTTGTAGGAAATTCTTTTCCAACAGCTAGTTACAGATATACATATGAATTCAGTTTGTGCTATTGGCAAATATTTTGGAACTCCAAATTCCACACTTGGAAAGATATGTATAAAATGCTTAGTCTGCTACTATAAAGTCATGCATTTAACCCAATTTACTACAGTAACCAAAAGTTCTGGGAAGTGTATCAACAAGGGATAAAATGGGTAATAATAACAAACAGTATGTGTTCCTAGGTATATTTTAGCTACAGTTGCCCATTTGATCCTCTTAAAATTAAAGATAGAATATTCTAAAGTATGTGTAATGAACATCTCTCTTGGTTATTATAGGGCATTTGAAAAGATGAAAAAGGTATAGTTGAGAAAATAAATTTAAAATATTTTTAGAATTGAATTTGATTTACAATTCATTCCCAAATTTTAACTATATGCCATCCTGGATAATTTTTATTTCATACTCTTTTCCTAGTCCTCTTAAAAGCATCTGTTTGGCTACAGCAGATAGCATACTTTATTTATAATGTTAAATATGAATTTAAATTCTGCCATTTTAATATTCTGGCCTCTAATCTACTTCTGTTCAACCCTGTCAAAACTTGTGATCTTCAAACATTACATAAATCTGAATGTGATCCTCAAAACAGATCTCCCTCCACTATGTTACTAGATATGCGAGAACATGTTTTGGGATTTAACCTATTCCATATCTTCAATAGCGTATTTATTGAATATTTCATATATTATCTGTCAATATTAAAGTTTTTACAAACTACCCTTTACATTCTCTGAATGTAGCTTTTCAAAATTGTTGCTTGTGTACTCTCTAATAAAATCAGCTTTAAAAGTCTGCAGAACTGCCTCAAAACCTTCAAATTAAAATCATGATCTGGACAGTCACATCTTGATAAAACTGGTTTTACAGTTCCTGGATTGGGTAGAAGGATACATCTAATTAGCTATTAAATCAAGGAGAGAAGCAACCTAGAACTAAGGACAAATTTCCTGACAGAACAATTAATCAGTGGAACAACTTGCCTCCAGAAGTTGTGAATGCTCTAACACTGGAAGTTTTTAAGAAGAGATTGGACAACCATTTGTCTGAAATGGTATAGGGCTTCCTGCCTGAGCAGGGGGTTGGACTAGAAGACCTCCAAGGTCCCTTCCAACTGTTATTCTGCTAAATTGTTACATCTCTTTTCAATGAGCTTTCAGAATGTAGATTCCAGCATTTTGTTCTTATCAGACCTGTTAGAAAATAAGGAGATTCAGTTGTAAGATTTGTATTCATAAAACCAAAGTATAAGCTCTTAATCATCTCTAGATTTGGAGTAAAGCTACATCATATCAGTATTTGTTGCATCTCGACTAAAGAATTGAGACAAATTAGAAACAGACCTTTCTCATTCTGAAAGAATGGATTCTGGGATGTATATCTCATCATGTTAGCTCTAAACAGCCATTCCAGTGTAATATAAGTAGTCCTCAACTTGTGACCATAATGGAGCCCTGAAATTTCATTGTAAGTAGTGGAAATTGGAAGGCATCCATGTGACTGGCCCAATATTATGACTTTTTCCGGGGCAATCATTAAATTAACGCCATGGTCCTTAAGCGAATCCATTCCTATAAGCATTTTTTGCCAGAAACTGGCAGAAAACTCTCAAAAAAGTTCATTGTGGTCATAGGACTGCAGAACACTGCAACCAGCCATAAAGATGAGCTGGTTGCCAAGCACTCAAAATGCAATCGTGACCATGAGGAAGAGCCATCCTTGGTATCCCAGAACTGGGTTGTAAGAAGCTTGGGGGCAGGGAATCTGTTATAATTTTGAACAATCACTAAATGGCTAATTGTTGACTACCTGTACAGTGATTTATCAGTTAACTCTACTGGTTTGTTTGGAGAGTCAGTCTGGTCTAGTGATTAAGTGCTGGCTTGTGAGTTTTAGTCCCACTTTAGGCATGAAAGCCAGCTAGGTGGCTTTGGGCCAGTCACTCACTCTTAACCCAATTCACCTCACAGGGTTGTGAGAAAAACAGGAGGAGGAGGAGGAGTATTAGGTACATTTGCCACATTGAGTTACTTATAAAAATAATAAAGGCGGGATATAAATAAAATCAAAGTAAATATTAGCCAGAAAACATCATTATTCTCTAGAAAACCAATGTAATCCAAAAGATTTTAGAATTACTGTATATCACTGCTAGTGCTCAAATATCTTCCTGCAAATAGAGTAGCTGCAATTGACTGATAGGTATTATGATTTTCACAGTCCAGAAAGAGTCTCTTAGAGATTGATTATGAGAGCATGGCCTTCAAGATAACTGAAAACTCTAAAAAAAAAAAAAACAGTTCCTGGACAGAGCCAATCTTTGATAAGTATTATCAACCTAAAAACAGCAAACAATCATAATAATTAAAAATGTCTGTACATTTTCCTTCAAAGAAGCTTGTGCACATCTTTGGTATAGTTTTCTATATCTCTTACTACCATCCCATAGTTGTCTGGATGGTGGCTATACAGATGAGGGAGCCTTATTTTGTGTACAGTAGTTGAAAATCTGAAAAATACCAGATGGTGCTTTGAGGGACCACCTCTCCCCAGGTATCTCTACCCATCCCATCTAATTTGGCAGAATGAACTGGTCCCATCAAGAATGTCATCTTAAAGGGCCCAGGAAGAGAGGTTTTGGTTATTCTGCCTGTCTCTTGGGGGACAGAGATTAGATTAGCTCTGATTGCTGGTTTGTAAGGGTCTTTTGCAAGACCTTGAAGATGTGGCTGTGTTTCTGGATTGGGGGTTTGGAAATAGAGCCTACAAGGTGATTAGGTTGATTGCTCTTTTATCTTGGCAGCTGATTATTACTTTTTCTGTTTTTAACTCGTTAGCCACCCATAGTCACTATGATGAGATGGGCAGTTATATAAATTAAAATATATTTTAAACTGTTTTAACTGCAGCATTTTAACATAGTAATTTTATTCAGTGACAAATATCTCTTGGCAGGACTTTGAAAGCGATATTAAATCATGCAAAGAAGAAAGAAAAATCACACTTTGAGGATGATAATATCACTGCCATTAAATCAACAGACTTGCTTCTGATCAAACTTGGAGATTTGCTTTTTTCAACTTGCATCCCATCTGTCTCTTTTATCTGTTTGTTCTCTACTAACTCATAAAGCCAACTGCTGCCTTTGTTAGAAGAAAATACTTAAGTGTGGTTATATTAACTATCCATTGGAATTTCTGCATTCCATATACTGTACCAGCTAGGACCAACAATTGGGAAACTTTTTGAAAGTTTCAGAAATCCCTTAGGATCTACCAGTTTCCAAGGATGGATTGTCTTAATCCTCCATTTGTACAAAGTATGCAAATCTAAGTTTCAGTAAAAAAAAATAGTCCTACCATGGTATTTGGGTCAGAACAAATTTCTGCACTTTCCCATTTTATTGCAAACATAAACCCATAATAAATCCACAGTCATATCTCATAATAAGTCCACAGTCATATCTCAGGGATGGCTGTCTTATGGGGCAACCTCATGCCAGAGCATGAAGAATGAATGTATCCAGGGCAAACACCTTGTGGTAGATTTTGAAATGATCAGACGGCTGTTGACCCATGGGATTCTTTAATAGGCTTCCGAATATTGCCAGGTATCCCAATATGAGGGGCAAAAACTAATTCAATTTTCAACTCTACTGAATATTCATGAAAAAATCAAGCCTTAACAAAGTTTGTGGGTGAGCATAGCATTACTTGCAGTGCACGTTTAATTGTTGCTTTATATGGCGAGTTAAACAACAAGAAACATCAAATATGTTTGTTTAGCCACGGTTTCTTCAATAACATAAAATTAGTCGGGTTCCTACCTTGGCGACAAGTGGTCGGCCTCGACTTATAAGACATAATGACTAAATTCACCAAGGCCACATAACTGCTTCGCATTCCGGGCAAACGCATCCCTTCTGCTGACCCAAACTGCCCGCCGCCCGTCCCTTTACGGTGGCTGCTAGCTAAGCTCTTCCCTGGGATCCTCAGTGAACTTCAGACCACTTTGCGGACTTCAGACGGATTAGGAGGAAAACTGAGCAACTACTTTCCCTTCAGCCTCTACTTTCCCGCTTACTCAGCCCGGCCCCAACCCTCGATTCCTGCGCCGCACATGGGCAGCTGTCATTTCCGCTCAGAAAAGCGAGTGGAACCAACCCTACCAAGGCAGACTCAATCTCCCGGCCACTGGAGCTTCGGAATTTCTCTCTGCTCCTGCAACAGTCCAGCCGGCTGGGCGCATGCGCCGCCCTCCGTCGTTTCCCGTTTGTTTCGTCACTGAGCGTCTGCCTGCCCGTTCCGCCCCCCTCCCCTTTCGCGCGCGCGCGCTGTCGTCGCTCCTTCAGCCCAGAGCCGCCGCTGCCGCCGCCGCCGTCGTCGTCATGGCTGACAACGCCGCCGCCGGCCTGGAGAACCACCGCTTCAAGAGCTTCAAGAATAAGGGCCGCGACGTGGAGGTCTGTGCCGGCCTGGGACAGTCCCTTTCCGTCTGGTGGGGGAGTGGCCGGGTTTTACTTTCTCAGCCCGCGGGAGGCTTGGTGGCTCTGCGCCCGGTGGTGGGACCATGTAGGCAGACGCACCGACACACGCACCGCCTCCGCCATCTGCCTGCTGGGCCCGGCCTGGCTCCCTCTGCCCACCTCGACCGGGCGCGGCATGGGGGAATCCGGCCCTTAAGTGGGCGGGCGGGCAGCGGGGTTTCTCAGGCTCCCTTTGTGATTCGGCTCTTTCCCCAGACTTGAAGGGAGTCTGGGCTGATCGGGCTCGCTTTGAATTCTTGTCCGTGAGACACAATAATAATGCTGGCAGGGCGAGAGCCTGATTAGTCCTATCAGTCTTGCTCACCTTCTGGTGGTGGGGAAGCAGGTCGTAATCTTTATTCTGACTCTTCACCAAGGACGGTGAAATGTGGGGCTTGGCCGATCTTCTTTGTCCTTTATCATTCCCCCAGAATAGTGTACATACTGGATGGATTCCGAATGAGATACTTAGGAGAGCTCTGACAGCCTATTTCTGTCACTTCTTTAGCTTCCTTATTAATAAGGCTTTGGGAAGAGATTTACAATGTCTCTGCTTTCCTAATTACTTCTGATGCACCTACTATACATCTCCGTGGAATTCCTATCAAGTTTGATCTTCCTTTTAGTGCTTTTATTGCTCCAGTGTATTGCAGCTCTGGATACGTATATAGTCCACTGGGTTGGTTTGGGTCATTCTTATTTTCTGAACAAAACTTAATTTTACCCCTTAAACAAAGGCTTAATTCAAGGTATGAGCCCCAGAACACCATTTTATGTTGGTGATATCACTTGCTCCTTAACAAAAGTGAGCTTTTGTATTTTTACCTGGCAGTAGTGCCTCACAATTAACTACAAATGTAAGAAGGAAGGAAAAAAAATCAAGTTGTTCTATGTAAGTTCGATTTTCCGAGACTGTATTCAGATTTAAAGGTAGGAAGTGATAAGAATAGCTTGAGGAATATGGAATATGGTAATATAGTCTTAGGCTGAGTTCTTTGGTTTTGACAGTTTATGCACAAATAACCAGTGCTTAATATATTGTAGTAGTAGCTGGTCAGTTGTGGCTTGTTTAAAAATTATGGTTAAACAAACTACGGCATACTGTATACTGTATACTGCCTTGAGTTGTGCAGGTACAGGTAGGATATACTGTAAATCTAATAATAAATGTAAGAGACTATATATTGTTTAATTATAGCTGATTTGTTAGGCTTTATAGGTCTGCCATACTGCAGTGTATGGCAGTATACCTGGAACGCCATAGAATTCAGTTCTTTTCTTACACAAGCCTAATACATATTTTTTATTTTATACTTCATTTTACTAGCTACTTTGGAGATCACTCACCCAATCCTTCAGAGATAATTATTTGTAAGGTCTCCTATTAGTAGTTATTAATATTTCCCATATTTGTCGATTCTGAATCTTCCTGATTTGGAAATTATGGATTCCTATAATAGTTAATGATTTTAGTATCAAAATAAGTAATGACATGTCTCAGAGTTCAGAATACTCCTTTCCTTTCATTATTTGGTAACTTCAGATATAATATTGGTTGACCAGTATTTTTCTCTGGGCTCTAATAATCAACAATATGTAAAGTTTCTATTTTTTCAGTTATAGTTGTGGTGGCTAGCTAATCAAACATTTAAAGAAATTATTGCATTTTCACATTTTAAAAAGAAGCAAAATTCTGCTTCATACTGATATGTATGTGTTGCATATATGTGTAGCATATATTGCATATATTATATTTTGTTATTGATTGTATTTGCAAATACTTCTACTGAAATGTGGCATTTTAATATGCTTATATTGTTTAGATCCATAGATTTTACCACAAGCATGATTAAATAGTGATGTTAAATCCCCATCTATAAAGTTTTAAAAACTATAATCTTGAAGTAGAAGACCATATTTCAAGACTATAGTTTTAAAGACTTAATAATGCAGGTAAGAGCTGTAGCCTGATCAGTACAATGGTCCTACCTTTCTTTCCCAAGTTAGTCAAATTTCACTAGGACAACTAGATGGTGCTATTCCATTTAATGTTACAGTTTATGTGCTTAAAACATTTATGTCCCCATTTCATTCAAAAAGCTTGACAGTCAAGATTAAAGGAGCAACTAGAAATGTTTACCCCCAAAATAGTAGCAGACTGAAGAATATTGGCATAAATAAAAGAAAGGTGTATCAGTAATGTTTCTACTGCTGTAGTGACAGCAGTAAATCATATATCTTCATTGATAGTGTTTCATACTACTTAGGTATTTGGAAAATGTTTTGTTCTTATTGTATCAGTCTTATTTTGACTGATTCATACTTTGTGGACTTAAAATGTAAAACTTTGATTCTTTTAACCCGTTGAGATTTCTCCTCTCCCAAGATTTGGATAATATATCAGTGATGAGATTGTAATAGGCAATCCATGGTAGTTTTTTTTTAAAAAAATAGATATCTTTAAACTCCAAACCAGTGTTAGATAATGATGTTAAAGAGAGGAGTAACAAGAAAGCCTGAAACAAATCAAATTTTGCCTTGGAAGAAAAAAAGTGACAATTAGGAAGCATAGAAAATATAGAAATTAATTTCTTACTGCAGTCTGGACAGAGTGATTTAAATGACATAGTTTTCAGTAATGTTCATCATATAAGCACTTTATTTAATTTAAATACATTTGTTACAGCCACTCATTCCATTAGACTCTGGGTGGCTTACAAAATCCAGAAACAGTACAAATGATTAAGTATACATAAACAGGCAGAGTAAAACAACCAAAATAATAAACCATACAGATTATGACTGGGGACCACAAATACCTCAATAAACATATTAACCCAGTCCTGGGATCAGAGCTGAGTTTTAAGAGTTTTCCAAAACCCCAGGGAAGTAGATACTATTCATATTTTTGCGGGGGGGGGGAAACGTTGTTCCAGAAGGCAGGGACACTGATAGGAGACATACTTCCTCGATTCCAATAGATGGCAACATTGATATTAATAAAGGGGACCTGGAGTGCACCTGAAGGGCTTTATATAGGATGACTTTCACCTTGAATTGCACCTGGAAGCCTACTGGCAATCCATGCAGCTCATCTAGTGCACTTATGCAATGCATAACATGAAGTGCCTGTTATACTGTTCACACCACTGTAATTTGCAGCAGTTGTAGCTTCCAGGTGATCTTCAAGGGCAGCGTCATATATTGTGCATTGCGATAGTCCAATCGTGAAGGAGATGAGGGCATGAACAACTATCTGAAGGGCTTCTCAGTTGAGAATAAGGCACAGTTGGTATATTTTCAAGCAGGAGCTGCTTGTCCAGGAAGATCCCCAAATTGCTATTTTGAATTGGAAAGTACAACCCATCCAAGACCAATGATAAAAATATCCCACCTCAGGGAGATCAAACAGTCATAGCTACAGTCTTGTCAGAATTGAGCCAGTCTATTCTTCCCCATCTAGATCTGCACAGCCTGCAGAGACTGGGTCAGTACATTGACAGCTTCATCTGTGCAACCCATGGGTAAGATGTACAGCTGGGTATCAACATACTGATGATGCCAAAGCCCAATAGTTTCATGTTGTTAAACAGAAGGGGGAAGAGCATCGAGCCATCAGGCACTCCACAAGTGATGGGCCAAGGGCACGATCCCCCCTCCCTGATCAAAACACCAACTGAGACTGACTACTGAGGAGTAAGGCAAACCACTCAATACGGTGCCTCCCTTTTCCAGCCCCTGCAACCAGTTCAGAAGGATACCATGGTCAATGGTATCAAAAGCCAACCTAATTTTCAGCAAACAGACTAAGTACGAATTATTGCAACAAGAATATTGTTCATTGGAAAAAGCAAATTTAATAAGATGAATCCTGGTGCTTCCAAGTTGTAAATAATTCTGTTTTGTCACCGTAAGTGAAAAGTGATTTGGAATCTTTCTTATTGGTTCAGGAAGTCAGGTCATTTTTTTAAATGAAGTAAATTTTTAAGAATATTGTTGATAAAACGGAAAATTTTATCAATTTCCCAGTGTATTCCCCTTTTGTCCTAATTATGGTATAAGACACTATTGGATAGGAAATTGGGGTACTGTTTATGTGCAGAAAAAGAAAAGCGGTGTATTAAATTAAAAAAACCTAAGTATCTTGGCGTTCACATTATATACATACATATATACAGTACCTGTGTGGAAGATTAGTGTGGAATGGCTGCTAAAACAATGGTTGTATTAGAGTTTTGATGATAAAGAGACAAACATTTTGAATATACCGGTACTATAGGATCATGAGCATCAACTGAAATGATCGACCTTGTGTCTTGCTACATGGATATGAGATGTACTCCCTCAGCCAGTACCTTTGCATGCTTAACATTTTCCAAACTAAGAATTGCTCATGTGAGTTGTAGACAGAAACATTTAAAGTACATCAGGAAGTCTGTACTGTACAATATAAAGGAGATCCTCCTTCAAGTATTTTTACTAACTTTTCTTCTGCATTCAGAATACTTAGTCTAAGGATATATTAACTCATTTCACACATTTTGTCCAGTAATAGTTTTCTGGAACCAGAGGCAGAGCTGTGTGGAAATTCTTTTCATCTTATCTCTTCAAGGGTAGACCACTTGTTAGTATATTCTTGCCTGAATATACAAGAATCAATTAGCAGTACAGAGTGCAGTGCATTTAATTATAGAATTTCATTCCTAGTATTTCCCAAATTATATTCTTTATTTTTTTGCATATCTTTGCCTTTTTATGTGAGTCCTAATGATGTATGTAAAGGAAATCTAAGTGGGGGAAAAAATAACACCAAATGTGTAGTCCTCATTGCATTTGTTTCATACCGAAGGTTAACAACATGTGATGTACCATTGTGAAAAAGTAGTCACCCTCATAGTGCAGTTAAAGAGATAAGCAATGCTAGCTGGGTCAGTATTTCATTACTGTAAACCAGTGGTGTCAAACTCGCAGGCCATGGGCCGGATGCGTCACGCTGGCCACGGCCACATCCGGTTTAGCAAAGAGGAAAAAGTCGTGATACGTCACGTGACGATGCGAGTTTGATACCCCTGCTGTAAACAATCAGAATTGATTTTGATCAGTCCTGCCCAAACTTTGGTTTCCCTCATCACAGTAAAGTTTTTACTGCAGCATGTCTAATTATTCAGAAGGAATCTTTGAAAATCTCAATAAAATAGTCATTGATACATAAGGTGCTGGCCTAGAGACCAGGAGACTGTGAGTCTCACCTTCGGCATGAAAGCCAACTGGGTGACTTTGAGCCAGTCACTCTCTCTCTCTCAGCCCAACCCATCTCACAGGGTTGCTGTTGGAAAAATAGGAAGGAGTAGTATGTTTGTTTGGTGCCTTGAGTTACTTATAAAAGTAATAAAGGCAGAATAAAAACAATTTAATTCAGGGGTGTCAAACTTGATTTCATTGAGGGCTGCATCAGGGTTGTGTTTGACTTCAGGGGGCCAGGGTGGGCGTGGCCAGCTCGACATCACTCATGTCGGGGTCGCCTGTGGTGGCCCGAGTGCTCTGCCAGCGAAAACGGACTCCCGAGTTCCGTTTTTGGCTGCGACGGCTTCCTGCAACCCTCTGTTAGCAAAAATGGAGCTCGGGAGGGCCAGATCTAAGCATCCCGCGGGTTGGATCCGACCCCCGGACCTTAAGTTTGACACCCCTGATCTAATAAATAAAGCAAGCAAGCAAGCGCTGATCCACTGTGGCAGTTCTTGTAATAGGGAAAATTTGAGATAATAATGAACAAAAGAAAAATATGAAAATATTGGCCTTCTCCCATTTGTCCTTTGTGCTTGGCCTCTGACTGATTTATTGTCTAGGAATGTGTCCAGTCAAATTAACTTGTCATCCTCATCAGCATATTTTAATTACAATACATTTCTGAGTGTTATCGTTTAATATAGTTCATTGGCAACATCCACCCTATATATAAGTTTTAACAAACTTAGCAAACTCCTGAAATTTGGCAGATGTGTTTCCATTACTTTGGACTTCTGATAATAGTTGGTTAGGGTTAGGGTTTTAGCAACAATGTTCTTAATTATTTTTAGACTCCATTTTACTTATTCTGTTTCTCTTATACACATATACAAATATATATAGAAGGATGTAATACTTCTTTTATTCAATATCTTGTCTGTATCTGGTCTCAGGGCTGTGATAAATAATTTAATATGTTTCAGAAGAGGAGAAAATATAAGCAAATGTAATTCATTATTACCATACTGCAAGTTGGAAGATCCTCTGACTTGAAAAAGAAATGTATTATGGTAGTTATGAACGGCAGGTTAGGTTTTGCAATATTGCTGCATTTTTTGTGAATATACTGCATATGTGCATGTATAGGCATGCATGTGTATATTTATACTTATGTGTATAGCTTAATATGTATTAAGCTTCTATTGCAGCAAGCTGAAATTACAGTTTACAACATTTTCCAGTAATCACCCTACCTTATGTCTGATAGATGGGTTAGGCTGATTCCTAACCAGCATAATATTTTGGAGCTGAAATCACAAAACATCTTGAGAGTACCAGATTGGAAAAGACTGGCGCATTTATTTCCACATTGTGAATTAGGCTAGGAGAATACCGGTAGTACATAATAATTCCCCAGTATAGTTTATTAATGCACCTCTATTGCTAATATTGTTAATCATGAGGTGGATCTGAAGCATTTTCAACAGGAAATCTATCTTTCTTCAGGGTACTTAAATTTCTTCTTTAGACTTCCTGCACCATCAAATTCAGGACTTACTTGCATGCAGAAGGGCAATGCTCCATTAATTATATACAGACTGATTACACTCTTGGATGTTCAGAAATAATAACAATAAACATCTCCTCATGTGGTAAGACACAAATTAAAGCAGAGATTTAGATCCCAAAATTTTTGATCCTGAAATTTGGTTTTTCACCTCTTGAAACTTAAGCTCAGTTATTACAATTGCAGTGACAAAGATTGTTTTGTACATCATCAAATTGATACAACCTTGTTATTCACAAGAGAGAGAAGCCAGCAGGTGTGCAGCATCCGTGAAGTTTTCATCTGTACCCAAAAATATTCTGTAATTCTGTATTTTTCTGTGACTAATTGAACAGTAGAATACAGAATAACAGAAGGGACCTTGGAGGTCTCCTAGGCCAACCCCCTGCTCAAGCAGAAGAACCTACCATTCCAAACAAATGATTCTCCAATCTCTTCTTAAAAACCTACAGTGATGGAGCACCACCTTCTGGTGGCAAGCTGTTCCTCTGACTAATCGTTCTCACTGACAGGAAATTTCTTCTTAATTCTGGGTTGGATCTCGCTTTGTTAAGCTTTCATCTGTTATTTCTTGTCTTGCTCTCAGATGCTTTGAAGAATAGTTTGACCCCCTCTCCTCCCTGTGGTAGCCCCTCAAATATTGGAAGACTGATATCATGTCACCTGCATTCCTTCTCTTCATTAGACTAGACATTCCAATTCCTGCAACTGTTCATCATACAGTTTAGCATCCAGCCCCCTAATCATCGTTGTTGCTCTTCTCTGCACTCTTTCCAGAGTCTCAACATCTTTTTTGTATCATGACCAAAACTGGACTCAGTATAAGCACTAAATCGAATATATAGAACTTGACTAATTGACTCAGAGAGGACTCTAAGACTTTGTTGTAAAACATGTATACAAGTGGTAATGCAATAAATATTGTAACATTTCACAAGAACTATACACTTTTTCATAAAATTAATTTTACACCATTTGTGAGTAATTCAAGATCAAAGTAAACATTTGGTTAGCTATTCTATAGGACTATTGTAATATACTACTCAGGTGCGGTGGCCTAGAGGTGGAGCTCTTGCCTCACAATCAGGAGACTGTGTGTTCGATCTTAGGTAGAGACAGATATTTCTCTCACTGGGTACAATGGGAATATATCTGCTGAACAAAACTCCGCATTGGCGACAGGAAGGGCATCTGTCCATTAAACACTCAGCTAGCTCCATTCAGTTGCCCAGACTCCACCCCGCAAGGGATTATGGGATCGTTAAAAGAAGATGATGATTGTAATATACTACTCACTCATTGCTATGAGCAGCAGTTTTTATTTTGTTTAAATGGTGGCCTCCATGCAAAGAGATCCACAGGACCTTTTGCCATTGAAGAATTTCTGGACAACTCAAGAAAAGCAGAGCATGTCCAATTGTCACAAAATGGTGACTTTTGTTTTAGGGTAGAGGGAAATAAATGAAATTGGAATACCATATTCTATAGAAGAGCACATTTATATTGCAACATGCTGAGCTAGTGCATATTATTGGCTTTTGTGGCACTGAATTTTGTAGATTAATTATGTGTTGCTTGAAGAATTACATCTTCTTGTCAATCTGGAACATGGTGTCATATAGATCTTATTTAATTCTAGTATTGCAGTGTGCAGAAGCCCCTTCAACATGCTGTTATATAAAATAGTACTAGTATAAATGCATGCATGTCTCTCTTTGGTTATCTTTTCTTATTTGTAAGACAATCCCAAATACATTACCTTGATCTCTTGGTACTTTCATTGTTTATTGTAGTTATAGCCTAGAATTAGTATTTTTTTAACAAAATAAAAAAGTTCTCATAGCAGTTAACAATCTACATCAAAATAAATACAGAAAAAGTGGCATTGGGAAATTCATTGCAGATTATTTACAAAGTACAACATCTATAAAAGTGATCATTAAACGAATTACTGTCAAAACAAGTCCTCCTCCGTAGTAAAGCTAGAAGGAGCCATGTAAATTCAATCAAAGATAGAGCATCATTTCTAGGTAATTGTTGGCTCCACTATCAAGCTGTTTTTGTTTTTAAGAATTTTTTCCCCCTGATATTTAGTTGGAACCATCTTTCCTGTTAACTGAAATTCATTATTCTATATGAAACAGTACAAATACTGTAGGTCTTGGCTGCCATCTATGTGATATTTCTTAATACTGTGCTGTTGTATGCCTTTTCTATGCTAAACATAATCCAATTCCTTTATCCAATTCCCTTATACCTGTTCCAGTTTGTTTAAATTAAAATTTGTATATACATGTTTCAAAGTGATTGTGCATTCCAAAGTGCATTAGAATGTTCAGGAATATGAACACAGCACATCTTTAAAGGAACCACAGAATTATTGTGATTCATTAAAACAGCAGCAAGCATGAAAAAGATGTGGCTTATTTAAAGAGCTCCTGCATAATATGTGTTCATTGTGTGTTCCTAAGCACTTATTGTCAATAGTTTATATTAAATCCTATGGGACTGGAGACAAAAACCTTGAAGAACTTCAAATAAATCCTTTGTACTATAGAAGAAAATGAGAGTAGCTGTATGAAGTCTATTAAATCTCCCCAATGAAAAATTAAGAAAAATATTGATTCAAAAAAAGTAATGGTCTTCATGGTGTGTATAATATTGCTCAGAGTACAAGATGTCTTAGTACAAGAAAACAGATACTGTTTTAACAGATACAAGGAGATCTGGTAGAATTATTATTATGACAGGAATACAGCAACTATAGTGTATTTCATTCAAGGAAGAAGCATAGCAATAGAAAGGGAGATGGAATCTACAACATGTTGTTGAAAGCATTTGGATTAAAATAAATAAAAGTACAGGTAGTACTTATAATTGAGCTTGGCAATTAGTATGTTCATGACAGTCATAAAGCATCATGTGATTGAACTAGTTTTTACCTTTTTTGTGAGGGGTCATTAAGTGAACACCATAGTTGTTATGTGAACCCATTGTTTGCTATGGGCTAGGTTTTGCCAGAAAGAGAAGTATACATCAGTTTGTGGCAAAACCATCATAAATCACGGTCATGTGACTGTGGAGTGTTGCAAACAGCCGTTAAAAACAGGCGGATTGCCGAGTTCCCCAAAGTGTAGTCAAATGACTGCCAGAGGCATCCAATATCAGAACTTCAAAACTGGGTTGTAAGTAGCTTTTTGGGGGTCTGTCATAACTTTGAACGGTTGTTAAGTCAAAGACAACCTGTATATGATATCTATTACCAACCCCTCAATCAAGAAAAATATGTTGATATTTTCCAAAATCACAGATTTTACTCTGATGATTTTTGGAAGAAAAAATTCAGGCATTTGGCAAGTGGCTTGTGTTTATGACTGATTGCAGCATTCCAAAGTCACATAACTACGACTTGTAAAGTTTTTTAGCCAGATTCTGGTGGCTTTTTTGCCAGTTTCTCACAAAAATGGCAATTTAGTTGAATGGATTCATGTAACAACCACATCATTCACTTAATAACAATGGTGACTTGCTTTATGACCATTTGTAAAAATGGTTATACAGTTAATCAGGTCTTATAGTGAGCCACTTAACAACTGCAATGATTATAATGTCATGTCTGGGCTCATGTGTCATTGTTAAGTGAGGACAAACCTGTACCATAAAAAAAAAATAGTGACTATGGGAATTTCAGAGGTAACGTAAGACAGTAATAAAAATATACAATGCCATTTTTTAAAAAAAGAAATTGATAGCTTGGCATATCTGTATAGTCAGAAACACGGCTTATTTTTCATTACTAAAGTGAAACATACTGGCAACAAAAATTTACTCTGCTTTACAAGTGAATAGGAACAGAATGCATTCATAGTCAGCAGGAATCTCAGCTTATAATTACACAGAAATATTATGTCAAAATTATACTCCCATAATTTGTTTTGCTTCCCATTGAGTATCCCAGTAGAAAATTAAGCAAGACACAGGGCTATTAACCTTTTTTGTGCTATTTTTTAATTTTTTATTTATTTTTTAATTTTTTGTTACTTCGTTTTTTTTTTAATGGATGAAATTCCTTTTGAAATGGATGAAAACCGCCTTCTGATTTCTTGCAATTGCTCTGTAGCATTTCTCTTCTGTTATGTAGGTATATTTTAATGTTGTTTCCTGTAGTTGCATATATAGTATAGATCTCAACTTAAAGTTGCACTGTCACAATAAGTGTTTAAAATACAGGCTGTTGTTTCCATCAGGTTTTGTGCAATAAGTACATGTCATTGCTTGAGTAGGACAGATAGCAAGGCTTGCTTTGTATTTTTTTCTCAAAACAACTTCTTTATCTTTGTTAGGGAGTCAAGTCTGCATGTATTGTTGGTTCTTTGTCAGAACAATTTTTCTAAGGTGTTTCTCGAGAGAGAAGCATAGGTAGTTCTTGTCTTATGACTACAGTTGGGACCAGAATCTTGATCATTCAGCAAAGCAGTTGTTAAGTGAGACACTCATATGACTGTTTGCTCAACAACCTCAATTCCAGCACTCCTGATTACGGTTGTTCAGCGATCTCCTGGGTCTTAAGTGGACGGAATGAAAGAGTTGCCTGCCAGGTTCAACTCCCTTTCATGTGCGGAAGGGAACTCCTCTGAAGGGCTGCAGGACTGGAGGTCAGATCTTGGAATCTGGTTTCTGTTTCTGTAGCTCGGTGGGCAGCTCATTTGCTCTTGAAGGGCTCCCTGTGGGAAAGGAGAATCTCAGTTCAACTGGAGAACTGAGATTACCCCCCCCCCGCTGAAATTTTCCCCCTCCTTTTTGTTCTCAAAGAAATGCCTGTCTTGAGGGAATTTCACTTCTGTGGTAGGCGACGGCAGCTTGCCACCTTCCTTGCTGACTTCCTCATTGAATTTCTGGGGAAACTGACAGGGAAGATTGCTAATAGTAATCACACGATTGCGAGTCGCTTGGCAACTGGACATAAGTGAGAACAGGTTGCCAAGTACCCAGCTCACCTGCGTGTGACTATGGGGGTTGTGGTGCAATGTTTTGCGATGGCCAGAAGTGCTTTATGGGCTGTAAGGCACTCATTCCATGGCTGTCATAATTTTGGATCATTGTTAAACGAGCAAAAGTCAAGGACTGTCTGTATAGAGTAGAGCAAAGGTTTTGAAACTTCCAGACTGCAGAATCTGTTGTTAAAAGAATCCCAGAACCCACAATCAAGAGGGAAAACTGTACTGATTGAAAATTGGCTATCTTTGAGCGAACCTTTTTGAGGGGGAGGGCCTAATTCTCATGGAATCTTATCAGGTTTTTGGGATACCTTAGAGTCCCATGGAACAGAGTTTGAAAAACTCTTGAGTAGGGGATCTGCACTTTAAATCATTTTCCATTCCGCCATTCAAGAAAATCAACAGACCTATAGCATGTAGTTTCATAATATGTAGTGCAATTGTGAATTTTCTAACATTTCCAAAGGATTAAATTGAGTAATCTGTATCCTCTGAGTCTGAAGGATTACTTCAGACACTGGCCTTATGGAAGTTAATACACACAGAGCTGCTTCTGAGAGCTTTCGGAGAGTGAATAGCCAGCCATCCTCATGCCTGTTGTATTATGATACATTTGTATTATATCTTGATTTTAGTTTTTTAAAGTGTTTCATGTTTTTGTGATATAAATCACTAGGAGATATTTTTTCTATCTGATTTTTTCCCCATACAATTGTGTCCAATTCTCAGAGACTGTCTGCTTGGCAAGGTTTTTTGGAAGTGATTTGCTCTTGCATACATTCTAGGGCTAAGAAAGAGGGATTGGCCCAAGGTCACCCAAGCAGGCTTTGTGCCAAGGCAGGACTAGAACTCACAGCCTCACATTTTCTAGCCTGATGCCTTAACCACTACACCAAACTGGCTCCCATCTGGTGGTTTACAAATATAGCAAACATACAAGTGCATTAATTTCTGTATCTCATGTTAGTGATTTTATTTTTATTTTCCAGACCATGCGAAGACATAGAAATGAAGTGACAATTGAACTTAGAAAAGTAAGTATATAATAAATTCTACACTGGGTGCATTTTCATGTTATGTTAAATCATCATTATGTTGTAGAAATATTTCACAGATAGTATTGTTTTTTCTAATTGTGGATTATTTTCCACTTAGCTAAAATTGTTCACATGGCTCTTAATATTGACAGAGCCTTAGCTGATTATTTGAGGTTACTGGAGAAATAGGGTAAGGAAATGGCTTCATTTTTTTCCTAGTGGTGCTGAGAACACCAATAGTGTCTCCTCAAAAAATAGTTTATTTTCCATGGGTTTTAATTACAGTTTCTTGAGAAGTCACTATTGGTACATTTAACTGCAGCATTTCTTAACCCTTTAAATGATAGTGTTGCTGTTTATTCTGGTTTTTACAAGTCACTAATGGGATCAATGCCTAAAGTTTACAATACCAATCAGTCATTGTTCTGGTCACTCATGGAGTTTGCTTTTTTCAATCTTTCTTTTTATATCACCACCATTTTTGCTAGGGAATTGCAAAAATTAGGTTCCTATTGTGTATTACTTTTCACTAACTGTTTTGAAAGCTCTGGTCTGAAACACATTATTTTTCTGAAAACATTAATCATTTTCTGAATAAAATTTGAACTGCTAACCTGACCTGATGGCATAGATGAAGTGCAGGTAGAAACATATTGTTAAACTAAGTAATTTAATGTCAAGAGTAGAAAAGGATGAATTAGTATATGAATAATCTGATGACCTGGTAATATTTGTGTGAGCACAAAATAAATTAAGAAGGGAGCAGAACTATAAGACAGCAACCATCTGTAAGTCAAAGCTATAACTAATCAGAATCAGAAAAGCTTAGGCCTAGAATGGCCTTGCTTCCCAATATAAAACAGCTTGGAAGTTCAGTGGCAGTGGAGACAACAGCTTGGTCATTCTCAGTTGAAACTGCATTGTTCTTCAGATTCACCTTAGAAGTCTTGAGAAAAACTTTGTGCCTGGATTAACCCAGTAAAGCAACTCATGAATTTTATTTTGTGCAATGGTCCTTCCTCTATGCCAGAGGCACACTTTTTTTTTCCTTTTAAACAGTTGGTAATTTTGGTGGAAGCACTAGGGTGGAGGGGAAGGGCTCCTTTCCCTAAGTAAGTAAAAGGCAAAAGAAAAAAATGCTGAGGAAGAATAGGAAAATCAACTCAACAGATTTGCCAGTTAGTCTGTACTAACAATCATTAGAAAGAAAAAGAACACAAGTTAGTTGAGAAAAAGGTTAATGAGATGTGGTTGGAGCAGCTACAGTCGTGCTACTTACCGGTACCTCATTCATGACACCAGATTGGAAAGAAGAGAAGCAACTGTCTTTGTGCTTCTTCATCTCCTTTGCGGCGCTAAGATCAAATAGAGATAGTAGAAGAAAGAGTGTGGAACTCTTTTTTTATTTTCTATGCATTGTTAAAATTTGAGATGGGAGAATTATACAAAATATTAAACTAGCAGTTGGTTTAATTGCGCATATATACAGTCCCCACTTAAGTATTTTCAAGGATTATTTTCTTGCCATTATTTACTACTACTTGGTTTTTTATTTTGAACTGTGCAATTCTGTATAAATGCACTTAGAAGTAAACCCTATTGAACTCACAGATACTTATTTCTAAGTAATGTATTCTGTTTAGTACAGAAATAGTGAAAAACACACAAAGTAGCCAAGTGCTGTTTTAAGTAGCAGCTGTTGCTTATACTCAGTATATTAAAAATATAAGTGTGTTAAAATATGTTTAGAATTAAATAGAAGAACAAAACATTCAGAGTACAAACTGTTCAGACACAAAACGGGTGTTTGTAGCCTCACTAAAACCATTCTAACCCTAATTAGAATGATTTTGATCTCAGAACAGTCCTGTAAGATCTGTTGGGCTATTTCAAGACTGGAACACTTCTGCTAAAGGTAAAATAGTGTTGAAACCAGTGGTTGGATTCAAAAAATTTTACTACTGGTTCTGTGGGCGTGGCTTGGTGGGCATGGTGTGGCTTGGTGGGCGTGGCAGGGGAAGGCTACTGTAAAATCTCCATTCCCTCCCCACTCCAGGGGAAGGTTACTGCAAAATCCCCATTTCCTCCTGATCAGCTGAGACTGAGGAGGCAGAGAATAGATGGGAGCGGGGCCAGTCAGAGGTGGTATTTACCGGTTCTCCGAACTACTCAAAATTTCCGCTACCGGTTCTCCAGAACTGGTCCAAACCTGCTGAATCCCACCTCTGGTTGAAACAGTTCTAGTGAAACTCAATACTGGAACTATGGACTATTTAGTCTTGAAATATAATTGTTTGTATAACTACAATAAATGCAAATGTAGCTTAGAAGTGCTCCTATTTGTAAATTGATTTAAATCTATTATAATAATTTCATTACTCTTTATGAATGTCTAAAAAGACCTTGTTTTAACTGAATTTTTATCATCAGCAAATGAGGACCCTTTATTAGCAAATCTGATAATAAAGACAAACCTTTGGGTGCTTTAGTTTGTCAGCAAGGGACAAAATAGAGGAGTAAACAAGAACCTTATTTCTGATAACTTTCAGTAGTAAGAACTTTTACACAAAAGAGTGAGAACCTTTACCTTCTGTCATTAACTTTTACAGTGACCCAAAATGAAAAATCTGTCTTTTTACTTTTTACACACATGTGATGGCTTCTCAGGATGCGTGTGGACTGAAACAGGACACATGTGCTCTATGATCTGTAGTTCATTTCATCCAATATGTTGCTGAATTAGTTTTGATTACATTAATTTAGGGATTGTTATTTTTTTTTCAATTATAGTTTTTACATTAATGTAACACAATCTTTTGAGTTCTCCTCTCTCAACTCAGAGCTACTAATTGAGTACTAAATTGTATTAAATTCAGAAACACCCCAGACTATCTACATTTTTCCTGCCTGCTTGTATGAAAGTACACATAAGGTAACATCTCAAGCATCTGCTAATATAAGTTCTCCTCCAGAATATTTGTCAAGAAATATGCTGCAGACTAACACTAGGTAAAGCAGCCAGGAAGGCTTTGGAAAAGATATTTAGATATAAGTACGTTCTATACTCTACCTATAAAAATCAGAAAAGTACAAGCTATGGTATTCTATGTTATACTCAATGAAAGTGAAAGATGGACATTGAAAATGCAAGATAGGAAGAGTATTGACACTTTTGAACTTTTGTCTTAGAGAAGACTCTTGAGAATATTGTGGACAGTCAAGCAAACTAACAAATGTGTGTGCGCTCTTGCCCACCGTTTCCTCAGCCCGGTTGTAAACACCTCATGGCCCACTAGTGGGCCACGGCCCAGAGATTGGGGACCCCTGGCCTAAGCTACAGTGGGAATGGGTACACCATTGAAAGACATCAAGGACAACATCAGGAGCAGATTGTCAAGGAGGAAATCTATGTATATTGTTGCTAAGAATTGAAATCACCTTGATGGCACATAATCAATCAATGCACCCATTCACAATATTTATTTAATATTTCACATTACTTATATAGGTAACTTTTCAGTCATAGATATATATATATAAGCCTTTGTATTTAAAGGATTTATCAGTTAAAGAACTTTTGCATGACTAATATTAATACATGTAAAGCTTATTTAAAATTTACTTTGAAGAATAAATAAACATTTAAAAGGATTAAAATATTCATTCATTTCAGAACAAAAGAGATGAACATCTGTTGAAAAAAAGAAATGTGCCCCAAGAAGAAAGTTTAGAAGATTCAGATGTTGATGCTGACTTCAAAGCAGTAAGTTATTTAATTATTGGAAACACTATTTCTAATTGTCCTTCCTTTACTCTTTCAAACTGGTCTTGGTGGATTTCCATTTGCTTATTTCAATTATATAATCAATCAACCATACAATTATATTAACAAGTTAATTCTATTAAATGAATCACTGCCTCTTTTCCATGGTGTCCAGTGCTTCGTAATGTTTAATACATTATACCCCGACAGTCACATGATTATGATCTGAGTGCTTGCCAACTAGCTAGTATTTATAGTTGCAGTGTCTTGAAGTCACGATTGTAATTTGTGACCTTCCCCAACTGGCTTCTGACAGGCAAAATCAATGGGGGAAATCAAATTTGCTTAATGACTGTGATTCACTTAATGACCACATGGTTTGCCTAAATGACCATGGTAAAAATGGTCAAAAAATGGTTCTGGTTATGTGATAATTTGCTTAAAAACCACATCTCTTAGCGAGCAAAATTCCAGTCCCAATTGTGATCGTAAGTCAAGGACTACCTATTTTCCACTCCTAGATTTCATCCCCTTTTGACTATTTTTCCCACTATCATAACATTGTTTAGCATGCTGGCCAATCATGAATAATATTCTCTTCAATCCAGTTTCTCTCACTGAGAGAAGGATGATATAATCTCCCTAGAATAAAGAACACTTTTTGAAACCTATAAAGAAAAGAGGAAAAATATGTGGAAGATAAACTAAAGACCACATTGGTAATATTTCCTTTCTCCTTTTTTCCTTCATACATTATATATTGAGTTTATATTTCTTATTTTGTTAATTTAGATTGAAATAGGTTGTTAAGATACCTGCTAGAGGTTTTGGACCAACCCTCTGAATTCTAACAATTGGCCACATAAAACGTATAGTGGTTGTCATTCAGAAAGATCAGCAAAGCCACACTTTGTATATCTGAGTCTTGATTATATTGCCATTAATAGTTACGTTGTATTGAAGTTCTTATTTCTATTTCTTTCATTTTTGATATGATTAATAAGGAAAATGGAAACATTCATTCTGGGGTCTTGATTATACTGGTAACATTATTTTAAAATTCATGGGCTGGTTATTTTTCAGAGAATGCTGAATTCTAATGAAAGTTGGAACTAAATAATTTCTTTCTCTTTTTTAAGCAAAATGTTACACTAGAAACTATATTACAGGTAAGTTGATAACAATTATTATTTTCAGCTGGATTTGTTTAATACTTGATCTAATTTTTTGAAATCTGTTTATTGGTGTAGAATGCTACTAGTGATAACCCTATTATCCAGCTGAGTGCTGTTCAAGCTGCAAGGTAGGCATCTATTTTATTTGAAAGACTTAAAGCATTATTAATCTTTTCCTCATATTTTATTTTTATTGATTAGCTTTGTTTTAATTTTACAGAAAATTATTATCAAGTGATAGAAATCCTCCTATTGATGATTTAATAAAATCTGGAATTTTACCAATATTGGTTAAATGTCTAGAAAGGGATGACAAGTAAGTAGTGCTTTTTTTCTGAATGTTTATAATATCAATTGAACGTGTTTTTTTTTTCTTGAAGGGCTGCAGTTAGGAACCCTAAAACATTACTCTTCCTAATGTATTTTTTATTTTGAACACTTGTCTGTCTCAGTAATATTATTTCACTAGTTTAAACACATCTTAACATTAATAAACTTACAGATTATGATGGTTGTTTTTATTTGTTACATTACACAGTCATTCTACAAATTCTGCACAAATTGTGCTCTTTCAGCACAGTCTACATGTAGTCATCAATATCTGTCTTTCTTTCTTGGTGTTTTCTTTTTATTCTTGTCAGTTTTTGTTTCATATAATAGGGCTGTCCTCCTAATTCTAGTAGGTAAAAGTGCCCTTGGCTTTTTTTTCTCTTTGATTTATATCCTTGGAATATTGTTTTTCTCCTCTCTCATTATTGTCCTTAGTCAGGACTGTGTGTTTGTGATGGACTGTTAAGACATTCTCGCAGGGTTGGTTTTGGCATTCTTACATCTTTCAGTCTTGGATAATTCAACTTACCTTTCTTGGAGACGGGAGAGGCAGGTTGAAAATTCACAACCACTATGGACAACTATGGGCCCAGATGATCATGGCCTAACTTATTTAATAAGCAAGAATGCCCTCTTCCTAGGTCCCACCATACCGCCCTGTTTGATTGATGGTATCTAGAGTATGCCTACTATACTGGATTATATAGGATTGGCTGAAACTATGGAAGACAGAAAGTCTCTCACATAACCAGGCCCTATGCTATGGAAGATTTTATAAGCAATAACCAGTACCTTGCATCCAGAAGCCTACAGGTAACCAGGGCAGCTCATGAAACAGAGGCATTATATGGTCATACTGTGGCATGTCCATAACTGCTCATGATGCTACTTTCTCAATTGGTTATCTTAAAAGACAGCACCTTACAGGACCTTCAAGGCAGGTAGTACAACTTCTTCTCCCAACTAAACAGGCACTGCTTCATGGACCCAGCTACATATCACTTTCCTTCCCTCTCCCCCCCACCACCACCTCAGGTGGCCTTCACCAACCAGTAGGGGCAGGGATTTAATAAATAGGTAGCCAGGTTAATTAGGTTAATGAATGTCACAGTTAAGAGTTTCAAGTCTATACCGTGGCAATGAAGTAGCAAAGCAAGCTTACCTCTCACTTTTATTGTATCTGGATAACCATTCAGCAAGGTTGTTTAAAGTGACTTAATTTATATGAGATGAAACAGGCTTAGACTTAATTCTACCAAACTGAATGGCTTTAGATTTGAAAGCTGACTGAATCCAGCTATCATTGACTGTGGACAGAGTAACACTACCCAAATGGAATTGTCTGCAACTTGAGGGTCCTTTTGGACTTACAGTTCCTGCTTAAATAGTAGGGGAAGATGCAAAGGCTTATGCACAGTTACATATTGTCAGCTGTTTGTGACCTTTCCTAGATCAAAAGGCCTCACTCAGTCAAGTCACTCATTCTCTTGTCATCTCATTAGCAGATTATTGCAGTGTGCTGTTCATGGGGCTGTCTTGAAGATTATCCAGAACTTCAGCTGGTGCATCATTCAGCAGTCCAAGTAATTATGATGCACTAAAGTTCCCCCATGTAACATCACTACTGTGGGAGCTTCATTGGCTTTTGAATGCAACTCAAGGTACTGGTCATCACCTTGAAAGTCCTACATGGTTCAGGTCCTAGATATTTCCATGACTGCCTTCTCCAAATTGAATCTCCCTATCTGATAAGATCTTATTAAAGGTCTCATCACATCTTCAGGATTAAGATTATGTAATGCCTTTATATAAGTTATGTATTAGAAGACAAATAACCAACAGATTTGAAAAGATTGGAACTCCTCCACCGAAAGACATTTTATTTTATTACATTTGAGATTGTACAGTTAGCTGATATGGAATTTGTTATCACATTTTGTGGTGATGGCTTCCTACTTGGGTCATTTTAAATAGAGCTTTAAGCGTGGTTCATATTATATTCTTACATGTAGACCACAGTGATTAACTTGAAAAACAGCTTCAGCATTGTACTCTTGACTTCACCTGTATGAAATGAAACAGGGTTGATAAACTTGAGATCCCAAATCTGCATGAAACCCTCATAGACTTTTGGTTGTTGTTGTTGTCTGGGAGTCCCATATGACCATAATGACTCAAATGGGCAGCAAGGTTACCTTCATTTTGAAATACATGAAAACTTTAGTTCAAACAGAGTAAGCTTAATTTAGCTTCAAAAATAACACCCTCCAAAAGGGCATAAAATTGAGGGGAAACAATGGAAAATCCAAGCCCTCCCCACTTTGCATTCTTGCCATGCCCAGCGTGATTCTTACTTTCTCAAAAAATGTCCATGGCTTTCAAGGTTACCCATCACCCCAGGACAGAAAGTATTTTGAAATGTAAATCTTTCTATTAATCCACTAGAGTGGGTTACAAAAGCTACTTTTAGAGATGATAGGATGAACTTCTTTGATATGTACAGGAAAAGTCACCTGTGTGACAAATGGACTACAACAAGTGTGCAAAATGGTCTGTGCACTCTATATCAGTGCACAGCTGTGCTAAAAGCCATCTAATTTTTGAGCCATACTCAATTATTGAATAGTTCAGATTGTATCCACAGTGCTGCAACAGTTTTCAGTATATTAGAAACTCCAGGGAGGAAAAAGGCAACTGTCAAATAAAAAGTTATGCCAGGAGTTTAATACGCATTGATGTTCTGCCAAAATAAACATTTGTGTATTACTATACAGCTCATAATTTCCTGAAATTATCATTAAAAATAGGGTTAGCATACATAAGGAATGGATATAGTAAAATTTAATTATGGAGTAGTGAATTAATGCTTTCATAATAACTGAGTACCTCTTTGTTGCATTTTGTAGATGTCATTGCTACTATATTGTATTTTTATCTTTTTATAAACAGTCCTTCCTTACAGTTTGAAGCTGCTTGGGCCTTGACTAACATAGCATCAGGCACATCTTTACAGACTCAAGCTGTTGTACAGTCTAGTAAGTATTTTAAATATTTAATATTCAAATGAAGTACCTTTTAACAATATAATAAGCATATATAATTTCCTCTTCGTGTAAATATATGGCACATACTTTATATGTCCTTCGCATGCCATATACTGTATAACCTGTATATACCGGTATGTAAGTTATCTGGGAGGAGTTTATTGGTTCTGGAGTTGTGGATTGAACCATCTATGTTTTTGATCCATATTCTCTTGGTTAGTTAAGGCCTCCTGGGAGGTGCCATTTATTGGGTCCATGCAAGCATTAATACTTCTTTGAGGAATGGGATGCTGCTGCCTGTTTTAAACAATTTCAGACGTGATTATGTTAAAGAGCCCCATCATCTATAAAAACTTGCCTATATCTTTATATCTTAATTATTGTGTTCCTTTATCTTTGCTCCCATAATGTTTAGATTTGATTGGGAAAATGAATCCTACTCCCAACCATGGCAATAGTCACAATGATAGCTAGATAGCCTCCTTATTTGAGGCCATTCCTATGAATTAAGGCATATCTCTGATGCTAAGGTTGACATTGATGCCTTGCAGAAATGTTGATTATGAATGATTTATCTGCTATTACCCTAACCAAGAAAATGTAAATACAAATATGAATAAAATTAGCTTGAAATTAGCTCCTGGGTTAGGTGAAACTGAAATATTTTAAATGCACAATTCCCATCCTCTGAATCTAGTGACAGAACTCTGAATCTACGGTAGGGACAGAAAATGAAAGCGTGTATAGTCAGTCAGAAATTATTGTTGCAAGAAGATTGCAGATGTTTATCTTATCTTTCAGTCCATTTCAAGGAGAGGATTTTGGGAACTATCCTCTATAAATAAATACATTCTTTTTTGCAAAGCATAATCTCTTGTGTTACAGAGCAAATAGTTATTTCTGGATGGTTAAAGTAGCTTATGTCTTACTATAAAAATTCACTCATTTTCCTCCTGAAATAGCATGGAATCTAGTTCCCAGTTAACATTAGATGAATTTCAGCTATTACTTTTGTGTTATTTTTGTTTCTGTTAAGTACCAACATGCAATATCTGTCTTGAAGATCACATTTCACTGAAACAACCCTCTATTACAGATGCAGTACCTCTCTTCTTAAGATTGCTCCATTCACCACATCAAAATGTTTGTGAACAAGCTGTTTGGGCCCTTGGGAATATTATTGGTAAGTAATAGTATTTGTAAAAATAAATTCAAAGGCATTGAAGGCTTTAAACTCTAATCTTATACATTGGCATTACCTGATGAGACTATGTTTCTCCAAGCTTTATTTTTTGTTTTTTACTACTGCAGCAGAAGAAAACATGTTTTGGAGAATTTAGCTTCACTTGTCATAAATAAATGCAAAATTGTGCAATTAGATTTTTGCTGAGCAGTTTCTAATGGAGAAACATAGAATCTGTGTCACAGAACATCAGTGCCCATACATGTCACTGCATACATTCCAAGAATTTGCCATTATGAATATAATTTTTTTTTAAATTTTCACTTCTGTAGGTGATGGTCCTCAGTGTAGAGATTATGTCATATCACTGGGAGTTGTCAAACCGCTTCTATCCTTCATCAACCCCTCCATTCCCATCACTTTTCTCCGGAACGTCACATGGGTCATTGTAAATCTCTGCAGGAATAAGGATCCCCCACCACCTATGGAGACAGTTCAGGAGGTAAATAAAGAACTACCACTGTGTACTTTTGCAGCTCAGCTGCATTGCAAATCACCTTTCCCATTTGAGCCTTGTTTCAATAACTAGTTATTCATTAGCTTTGTTTTCTACCTTATTTAACTGTGACTTCCAAGTCTAATTTTGTTAGTGAAGGAAATACTGACTGTTAAGGCATATTCAGGGAAATCTCTGAAATACTGCAATTACTTGAGGAAATTTTCAAGCTTCGAATCCAGATCTGTCTGGACCTAAGTGTGAAAACTGTGCCTCTAAAAATTGAATCCACTGCCGTGTAGTTTATATATTACTTGAGAAATGTCCTTAACTGCAGTAAGTAAAATAACCTCACTAGCTTTGGAGATTATATAGGTAGTCCCCAATTTATGACCACGATAGAACCCAAAATTTCTATTGCTTAGAGAGACATTTGTTAGGTTAGTTTTGCCCCATTTTACGACATTTATTGCCACAGGTATTAAGTGAAGTTGGTAACACGGTTGTTAAGTGAATCTGGCTTCCCCATTGACTTTGCTTTTCAGAAGATCACAAAAGGCGATCACATGATCCCGGGACACTGCAGCTATCATAAATACATGCCAGTTGCCAAGCATCTGAACTTTGGTCACATGACCAAGAGGATGCTGCAAAGGTTGTAAGTGTGAAATATGGTCATAAGTCTTTTTTTCCAGTACCGTTGTAACTTCAAATGATCACTAAACGAATGGGTGTAGGTCAAGAACTGTGAAAGGTATATTGTATTTTTCCTTTCCAAATATTAATGGCATTTGGTAATCCTTTTTTCTCAACAGATTTTACCAGCCTTGTGTGTTCTAATATACCATACAGATATAAATGTAAGTAAATCCTAAAGGAATATTCTTTCTCCTAGAGATTACTATTTATTAAGCCAATAGCTGTATTACTTACATTTTGCCTAATTGCTGCTATAAAAATTACTTGCCAAATATGTTTACTTTTTCATAAATATTGCAACCTGTAGACACTTACCTGGAAATCAGTTGCCTTGTGCAGGGATGTATGTGATTCTGTTTATGTGTTAATTTTCTGTTGCTGGTGATCTGTAAGTGGTTCTTACATGGTAGAAGCTATGATGCAGTCAAATCACTTGTACATAAAATATCATGCTATACTGATTCCTGCTGTGGGCAGTTCTGTTTTGTATTGCTTTTGTTTGGCTCATACAATACTTATATGTCAGAAATTCAGCTTGTGCTCATGTGTTTGGATTACTGAGTTGTTGGCACAGTTTGGTTTCATGCAAAAGTAAGGATTAAAATTATAACAATTAGGAAAAAATAAATTTATAGTGGATGGGTTAAACATTTTCTCTTTGCTTGATTTCTTTTAAATGTTAGTAATATTGCCATCACTTCAAATGTTTTGGGGTATTTGGGGTAGAATTTTTTAATATTCCTTGATGAGTAGAAAAAACAGCAAAGAAAATCATTGAAAGCAATTTAGAGAATACATATAAAATCTGTAATAAATGTGAAGCTCTTGTGCATAGAAATCTGATTCAGAAGTTAATTGCCATCTTACATTAATATATAACTTGTCCTCCTTGCACAGATTCTTGTGGACACTGTTTGGGCTTTGTCCTATCTCACAGATGGTGGGAATGAACAAATACAGATGGTGATAGATTCAGGTGTAGTACCATTTTTAGTCCCCTTGCTGAGCCATCAGGAAGTAAAAGTTCAGGTAAGCTTTGAGTATTGTACAATGTGATATGGCATTACAAAATGTATTATTATATCAGTGACAAAAATTCAGACATCTTTGTTGGGTAACATCTCTGTTTATTTATATGTCAAATCCACTTATTTAAAGGCAAATATATTAAATAAACATTGAAGAGTGTTTTGAATATACTTCCTCAATAAACATGCTTCATTTCAAGTGAAACAAACAAAATGTTAAAAAGTCATGATATTTATGTAGTTACTTACCAAGCACATCTAAATTATATTAAAGTAACCAAAATATATTTACAATCCCCAAGGCATGTCACAACTTTTGAGTACCCCTAATGTTTGGAAATTGAAAGTTGAAAAATTTGACATGCCCTAAATATGCTCTTGACTCAAGCTCAACTTCTGCTGTCTATTAGACACATCCATGCAGTGTTTCATGGCAATAATCTGACAGTATTTGCCACTGTCTTCTTCCAGGATAGTTTTTTACTTCCTGGTAAATCAGTATTGCTCTGGGATGACCTGGTGGTTTTTCATCCCAATGCTAATCAGGCTTAACCCTGTTTAGTTTCTGAGCCCAAAGGTCAGCCAGGTACTGAGAAAGTATTTAACGCTGATTTACATCTACTTTTTTTTTTTAACTTAACAGGTCAATGTGTGTTTATTAAAGTTATACTCCATCTTTTAGACAAATAATTTCCTTAAGGCATAGGTGTTTTCTGATTGCATATTACATATTTTATGGACTACGTTGGTACAAAACTGAGTAATTGTATGCTTGTTCCAAATGAAAGAAGTGGAATATACAAAGTTATGTCCATAAAAGCTTGTTAGCAAATTACTATAGCCATTCCTTATTTAGTAACTACCTCAACTAGCAACCATTCACAATAATAACAAAAATAATTTGGGACCAATTCATACATTTACAACAAATTTTGTGTGCTGGTAACTATGCATGCTGGAGTCAGCGTAGCTGGAGTAGTTATGTGAGAAAACTTTATCCGAATGAGACAGCAGCAATGATTGATCTACCCAGCTTTTCTCTCTCTCTCTCTCTCTCCCTCCCTCTCCCCCTCTCTTCCTCCCCCCCCCCCCCCCCCCCCCTCTCCTCCTTTCTCTCTCCCCCCCACCCA
>QLTV01001119.1:1885033-1917038 GCA_003457575.1 Thermophis baileyi
CGTTCCGTTCCATTCCATTACTCACTCTCTCTCTCTCTCTCTCTCTCTCTCTCTCTCTCTCCCTCCCTCTCCCCCTCTCTCCCTCCCTCCCTCCCTCCCTCCCTCTCTCTCTCTCTCTCTCTCACACACACACACACACACAAGTTCAGTTAGAGACTATTTTGTTTAAGGACCTGATCGTTGGAACAGAATTCAGTCACTAAATGAGTGGGTGTATTGATATAAGAACAATAATATTGAGTATTTTCCTACTCCTCTATTCATATAGTTTATTCTAGGATTCAAAAAAGTAGCAGTAGTTTCAAGTGTACCTCAAGAGCTTTCTGTAACTCCCATCAGCTTCAAAAATGTTTCAGATTCTTGTTGTATAAATGGTTAAGTTTCAGAGGCTCTCATAGTGATCAAGAATGCAGAAATAGCAGAATAGAGAGCTTGCCAGGTCCGTAAGAAGCACAAAAGTTGCAATTTCTGAACAAAAGCGCAATGGCATTTTAGTGTTATGTTTATACTGAGGCAAAACAGAATCACTTGAGTACCATGATGTTTGTAGACTACACAAATTAACTGAAAGATTGCATCTATAAATATTGGTTGGTTTATTTCAGATTTTTTTTAAAATACATATGAAACACATATTAATGTTATTAATTAGCTAAGATTTTAATAAGGTTTCTGAAATTGGAAAAAGAAATATACATGCCTATAATAAGCTGTGGAAGTATAATTTTTTTATCCATTCCTACACAGAGCAGGCTTGTTTAGCAAATTTATTAATTGAAACAAACAGATGGCAGATAACCAATCTCTTTAGGCTTTGAAAGAAATTACAATAGACATCCCAAAATGGCTGCCATTAAGGTTGACAAAATGAGTACAATGGACTGAATTTACACTGCAATAAAATTACAGGTATTCCTCGACTTAAAACAGTTCATTTAATAACTGTTCAAAGATACAACAGCATTAAAATGTGACTTATGACCATTTTTCACACTTATGACCATTGCAGCATCCCTATGGTTATGTGATTTACACTCAGATGCTTGACAATTGGTTCATATTTATGACGGTTGCACTGTCCCGGGGTCACATGGTCCCCTTTTGAGACCACCTGACAAGCAAGGTCAATGGGGAAGCCAGATTCACTTAACAACCTTGTTCCTAACTTAACAATTGCAGTGATTGACTTAACAAATGTGGCAAGAAAAATTGTAAAATGGGGCAAAACTCACTTAACTAATGTTTCACATCATAAATTGTGGGCTCAATTGTGGTCGTAACTCAAGGACTACCTGTACAAAGTTCCTTTGTTAGTTTCTTCTCTGAATTTGTACCAGAATAGCTTCTTTATTCTAAACATGCATTTCTGAAACTTCTAAGAATGGTAATTTATTGGACCAAAAAATATAAATACAAACATATATTTCTTAGTGGTAGCACACTAAAATAATTTGAACTTTATCTAGTTCATTGTAGGATTTGTTACTTTTTAAATTATATTGCTGGGTGTCTTTCACCATTACTTCTGCCTGCACTGAGTCAATAATTGTAGCTTCCATGTAAATAGTTGTCACAATTCAGTAAGATGCCTGTGTGTGGACATAGAACGTTTTTAAATTAAATACCACATCTTTCATTATACAGCCTAGGGCTAGACATTTTAATAGCATATTTCTTGAGTAATCTGTTCTTGTATGATTTGACATTGTACATATGATTTGAATTTGGCATTGATTGTGATTACTAACTAACATTTAAAAAAGAGAGGGGCAGTTCTCATATGTGCATAGAGCCAATGTTCTTTGTCTGCGAGCTTGAGGAAGGGCATATATATTTGAGTATCTCTGTAGTTCAATATGTGTTCAACCTGTATGTCTGTAGCATATTTGAACTAGCTCTAAGAATGAAATAGAGACCCTTTAAAGTACAGAGAATGTTAATTGTATCATTTCTTAAATTAAAGACTGCAGCACTAAGAGCAGTTGGCAATATAGTAACGGGTACTGATGAACAGACACAAGTTGTTCTCAACTGTGATGTCCTCTCCCATTTCCCAAATCTTTTGACACATCCTAAAGAGAAGATAAATAAGGTGAGTGCTGAAATTAATTTGGTAATCTTGTTTCATTTTTAAAAAATTTAATAGGGAATGATTTCTTTTCCTAATGCTAAAAGAAGTGCAAAGATTTTACACCTGGTGTAATCCAATATTGTGCTTCTAGTCATTCTAGTCTAATCCAATATTGTGCTTCTAATCCAATATTGTGCTCCCCTTGGGAGTTGGGCGGCATACAAATTTAATAAATAATAATAAATAATAATAGTCAGTTTCTATCTTTGATTAATGGAAAGGGAAAAAGTCAGGGGTGAAATCCATCAGGTTCTGACAGGTTTGGAGAACCGGTAGCGGAAATTTTGAGTAGTTCGGAGAACCGGCAAATACCACCTCTGGCTGGCCCCAGAGTGGGGTGGGAATGGAGATTTTGCAATATCCTTCCCCTGGAGTGGGGTGGGAATGGAGATTTTGCAGTATCCTTCCCCTGCCACGCCCACCAAGCCACGCCCACCAAGCCACACCACGCCTACCAAGCCACACCCACAGAACCGGTAGTAAAAAAATTTGGATTTCACCACTGGAAAAAGTGGTATGTACTATGTAAAAAATTAACTGTGTAAGGATTGCATTTTATCTTTAGCTTGAGAAAGACAAGTACTATTTATATATTCACAAATTATAAGTTCGGTCTTCATTGTTAACATCTAATAAGAGGGGATTTATTTACTGGATCCAAATGATTAATACCTCTTTTTAAGAGGAAAGTCCTAACAACCTTGAAACCATCATACATTCACTCTTTAAAATGATCTTTGTAGGTAGAGTCTCAGCCAATTATGAATATCCTTTTGGTAAGATGGTAGGGCAGGTATTTCCTGAACAGAATCCCCAGGATTATTTTTAGACCTATTTCTATTTTCCTTTGGTATGAAATCCTCTTGGTCCTCCTAAGAAAAAGAAGCAGAACTACTCCTAGCTATCAGTGGCTTTTAATGTCTTTCTTCAGGTAGCTTTGTAAGAGAGATACAGTGGGTTCACCTGTATTGGTATGAGAAATCCCACAGGGTAACAGAAATTTCAGTTGTCTCTTTTAAAGTCCTAGGAGACATTATCTAAGTTTTTATAATTAAGTAGTATACAGTGATGCAAAAAGATGTAATGCACAGAATATTGCTGAAATATTTTGTATTTCATTTTTTTCTAGTTCACAGTAAAATAAAATTAAACCTAGGAAAGACCATATACCTGAATGGAAGTGATGGAAGTTCCAAAGATCAGCCTATGACACATTTGGTCCATCTAAGTTAGTTTCAAGTATTTTAAGCAACTTTTGTTTTCATTGTAGGAAGCTGTTTGGTTCCTATCCAATATTACTGCAGGAAATCAGCAACAGGTTCAAGCTGTAATTGATGCTGGACTTATCCCTATGATAATTCACCAATTGGCTAAGGTCAGTCAAATACCAGATTTCCCTATTTTTATGTTTTGTTAGGCTAACATAAGATGTTATGTTGTTAATGCAAATCATTTTTATATTGTCTAGGGTGACTTTGGCACTCAGAAAGAAGCTGCCTGGGCAATCAGTAATTTAACGATAAGTGGTAGAAAAGATCAGGTTTGTGTATCTTATGAAATTCATGCAGAATTTTTAGAAAGATTTATATCCAATGCCACAAATAATTGTAAATATCTTTTGCATTGCTCAGGTTGAATATCTTGTACAGCAGAATGTAATCCCACCATTCTGTAACTTGCTGTCAGTGAAAGATTCTCAAGTAGTGCAGGTGGTTCTGGATGGCCTAAAAAATATTCTAATAATGGCTGGTGATGAGGCAAGCACAATAGCAGAAATTATAGAAGAATGTGGAGGTAAGATGGACTTTCACCCCACCTCCATTTGTCATAATTGACTTATTGTGATATTTAATTGATATTGTTATTCTGATAAAAATATTGTGAGTGGAGAGTAGAGATGTACTTTTTTATTTTAATCTGTTTTTTTATTTGCAAGTCATGGTTAGATCACTTTTTCTGATTATTGGATCCTCTAAAATAGAATGAAAATCCTTGAGGGATTGCTCAAATGTCAGCATGTCTGACATTTCTTCATTGTTCTGTATGTTCTGCAGGTACTTAAGATTCTAGATACGATTGTTACTGTAAAACGTAGATCCTCGTCTATTGGTTCTGTTCCACCTCTCAATTTAGAATACAGCATCAATCTTGGTGATGACTGGACTAGTACCTTTTCTGCAAGACTCATGGATAGACAATTTATGAGAAAGTACTGTATGTGGATAAGAAAAATTTGGCTCATCTTGGTAAGCTTATGCTAGGTAGCCCTCATAGACTCCTGTTCAAAGCCGACAATATCCCAGAGGATCCCATTTTGTTCTTTGTGCCAAGAGTTTGCATTTAAAAGTGATCCTTTCAAAGTTGCTGTGTATTGTGCAGAGTATAGCCTTGTCATGATTGTATCTGTATACCAGTAAAACTGTCAGTGTCATGACTTTAACTGGGCGAAAAGGTGCATCACAGGGCAACAGTTTTTGAACCAAGGGACGTCAGATGAGCTAACTTACCGAATGCAGGACTCGGGACTCCCAAGAGAATGAAATTTGGGAAAGTTGTGACCACAGCAGCAGTGCTACTGGCTGCTGCTGCGCTGCTGCTGTGGTCACATAACCTTCATTTTCAGCATACTATGATAATTTTCAATTTTTAGACTTTCTGTAAAATTTCTCAGGTTTTTACAGTGCTTTTTAAAATTTCTCTCAATCTCTTACTCCCTCCTCCACTCTGCAACAGCCACTTAACCTGTCTGCAGGAAAGGAAGGGAGGAAGTGCTCCATGACCTCTGCTGCTCCCCAGCCTACGTAGCCTTCCTAACCTACAGTAGTGGCCAAAATTGTGGAAACCTTTTGGAAAAAGTTTTTTTGAGGTTTGATGGCTAATAACACCACTTTTTGGGGGGGAGTAGTAACATAAAATTATATATCTATATAATTTATATAATTATATAAAGATAATTTAATCAAGAATGTACTGCAACAAAGTTTGTTCAATTATCTGTATCCTATGAAAAGTTATAGCCAAATAACCAGAAAAAGGAAGCACAACTTGTTTAGGTTGATATCAAGTAGCTTTCCTTCATCTGATTGTAGCCAATGAGCATGAGTGTTTAGAGAGCCAATCAGGTGTCATCTTGTTTTGGCAATGAGCCAATCAGATCACAGTAGGATTCAGTTATTGATGTCATGTATCGAAGCTGAGAGGAGGACATTTGTCAGTCTGTTATGTGATCGCTATCAAGTTGGTTGGGTTTTTTTGTATTCTTTCATTTAGTGAGCTTGTAAAACGTAATAAAATTAAAGTAATGGTGCAAACAGTTAACTGGTCGCCCAGAAAGCGATGTAAAATAGTATTATTAAATGAACAAGGCTACAGTTATAAAGAAATTAGAAGAAAAATTGGTGGAAACTTAACCAAAGGTGGCATTTCTAAGTTTTGAAGAAGTATAAGAAGACTCAGTCACTACAAAACCACACTGGTAAAGGCAGGAAAAGGTGCACAACAGCAAATGATGGTAGAAGAATTAAGAGACTATGCCTACATGACAGAAGAAAATCATCTGAGTGTATACAAGATGAAATGGCGCAATGCAGTGTGAAGTTGAGTGCAAGGACTGTTCGGTGCAGACTGCAGGAATTTGGCCTAAAATCTAGAATTCCATGAAAAAAAGCCACTCTTATCTCTCAAACAAAGGTTGAAAAGACTAAACTGGGCTAAAACCCATGTTACCTGGATAGAGGTAACAATGGGACAGTGTTATTTGGAGTGATGAGACCAAGATCTCCCTGTTTGGTAGTGATGGCATAAAATACGTAAGGAGAAGAATCGGAGAAGATTTGCATCCTGATTGCATTATTACATGTACCGTGAAACACCCAGTCAGTGTTATGATCTGGGGTTGTATGACATCAAAAGGTGTGGACAGAATTTGTGTGATTAATGGGAATATAAATGGCCAAAAATACATGAATGAAATACTCGAGCCCAAACTGAAGCCTTCTGCACATGATCTTTTCCAAGACAATGAAGCATTTATATTTCAACAGGATTCAGCTCCATGTCATGTTGCTGCTGTGTGCAAAAAGTGGTTTCAAGATAATCAGATTCCACTGCTGGAATGGCCTCAGAATAGCCCGGACCTTAACCCAATTGAAAATCTATGGAGCCGACTAAAGAAACTTGTTAGTCAGAAGCGACCCAGCAATAAAACCCAGTTAATAGAAGCAGACATTGTAAGGCCGTAATTCATGTTAAAGGTTACCCAACTAAGTATTTGACATGGTGATAATTTTTGTATATCTCGTTTTTTTCTATGGTGATAATTTTTGTATATCTCATTTTTTCTACGTGTTTCACTTTTCTTCTTTATAACTGCTATTCTAATAGCAAATCCTTCATAAAAGTTATTGCATTACATTCTTGATTAAATTATCTTTCCATTGATATATACTTTTATGGTACTACTCCCAAAAAAAAATGGTGTTAATAGCCATCAAACCTCAAAAATACTGTAAACTTTTCCCAAAAGGTTTCCACAATTTTGGCCACTACTGTATGCAAACCTTTTGCACAACCTCCCCTCCCCTCCCCCCCCCAATGCAGTGCCTCTTGTACACTCCAGTGCACCCTGGGGCCCTAATGGGGCGCAGTATGTTGGAGGTGGTTGGTTGGTGGAACACCCCCCCCCCCAAATTGCTCTTGGCTTTTAGTTAATTGTTGTTAGCTTTTATATTTATGATTTTATGGCACTGTAAGCCACCCAAAGTCATGTTGGATAGTGAGATGGGCAGCATATAAATTTAATAAAGAATGAAGAATGAAGAGGACAGGAGGGAAAAGGGGAAAGGAAGTTCTTAGCCAGCTTCCCACAAGCAAACTCAATGGGGAAGTCAGCAGGAAGTCAGAAGTCACTCCCGCTTTCTTGCCCACCTGTGATCATTCTGTTTCTCTGTTTAGGTAAGGAAATATTTTTGAAACAATTATCTAACAGGTCATGGGTTGTCTAATAATCAAGGTTAAAATGTTACAGGGTTGGACTTGAAGAAAATGTGTGGGTCATTGAAGTACACACTATTTGCACTGATCCAGTGAGACCTAAAGAAAACTAGGCCAGTCTGAGATATTTTTAAATTCCATTCCTGCTTTGAACTCAGATTGCTCTTATCTGATCATTGCCTTGGCTATGACTTTCCTCCTCTTCCATAAAGGTTATGCTCAACAGTCCATTACTCCACATTTCTACTGCTTTTTAAAATGGATTTTATTCATTTGAGGGACAATCCTAAACACTCTTAGTTCAGGGTCAGCCCAGGTTGAATTTTACTACTGTGTAAATACATGTAATGTATTTGAATATGAAACTCAAATACTTTGGCCACCTAATGAGAAGGAAGGACTCACTGGAGAAGAGCCTAATGCTGGGAACAATTGAGGGCAAAAGAAGAAGGGGACGACAGAGAATGAGGTGGCTGGATGGAGTCACTGAAGCAGTAGGCGTGAGCTTAAATGGACTCCAGAGGATGGTAGAGAACAGGAAGGCCTGGAGGAACGTTGTCCATGGGGTCGCGATGGGTCGGACACGACTTTGCAACTAACAACAACAAAAATATATGTATGATTGTGAATCGATGAAATTACTGAATGCCTAAATCTCAGCATAATTCCTCATGTTAGCCATATCAGTAGAGCCAAATACCTAAATTTCATGATAAACTCTCCATAGAGTATTTTTAAGTCTTCATAGAAATTGAGATCTGCTGGCTACACCCACATACAGCTGCAGTTTATGAAGCAACCATGGCAAAAAAAATTGTGGCTATTTTAAAAACTTGAAAAGGCGCTTCATACCCACTGCCTTTCAACAGTGTCTGAAGTGTGTGTGGGGGGTTCAAAATAACAAAAGCAATGTCATGCCATGAGCCATACACATTTATACAAGTATTAAAAGGTTGTTTACATGCATACACAAAAGGGTTGGTGCCTGCAGTGTGACCAAAGCATTTCATCATTTAACCAAAGCAGCAAGATACTGTGGATACCTATATTTGCATTCAAAATATTTGAACTGTCTTCGGTCATATGCCAAAACCAGTGGATTAAAAATAGTAATTTGTAAAGCTAATTGTATTTTCATTTTCTTTTCTAGGTTTAGAAAAAATAGAAGCACTGCAACAACATGAAAATGAAGACATTTATAAACTAGCATTTGAGATAATAGATCAGTATTTTTCTGGTGATGATGTAAGTACCTGTGACATTTCAGAATATTATAAAATAGTATGATTATTAAAATGTATTATAAAAAGTTTTGCATAATATTCTATGCCAAAATCAAGTCCTTTTATTCCCATTGAAGAGACATTAACTTTCCATACACTGCATCTAGGGCTGAGCTAGGGCACTCAGTCAGTCAGTGCACAAGTAATCTGGCCACCTACAAAAGCAAAATTTATGGCTGAGAACTGCAAATCCCAGCCATTGTGAGATGGCTGCTACTTGCAAATCAGATCCCTGTCCTCCTCATGTTTTTCAAGAGAAGCCTTTAAAATGCCTTAATGATACTGTGGAACAGATACATCAACTTGGATATGCGCAGAGAGTTGCTGGAAGACTTCTTTCTTACTGGTTGGTGTATGCCTGTTACTAGAGGATAATTCTTGTCTTTATAGCACCGTAGCCTTCTTGCTAGTTTATAGTGCAAGAATATTTTCAATAGAAAATAGGGCAGTGATGGCGAACCTATGGCACGCGTGCCACAGGTGGCACGCGGAGCCATATCAGAGGGCATGCGAGGCATTGCCCTATGTCAGCTCCAGCGCGCATGTGCGCGCTGGCCAGCTGATTTTCGGCCTTGGGGAAGGCCGTTTTGCCCTCCCGAGGCTTCAGGGAAGCGTCCTGAAGCCCCGGAGTGCGAAAAACGGCCCAACGGGCAAACCGGAAGTGCGTTTTTCCGAACTTCCAGTTTGCCCGTTGGGCCGTTTTTCACCATCCCAGGCTTCAGTGAGGCCTTTGCGCATTCGCAGGGGGGGGTTGCATGCGCAGGGGGCAGCGTGGGGGGGTTGTGCGCATGCATGGGGGGAGGGAATGGGTGTGGGCACGCCCCCCCCTTTGGCATGCGGACCAAAAAAGGTTCGCCATCACTGAAATAGGGTGGTTTTTTTTTTAAAAAAAAAAAGAAACTTATTTTGTCTTTTTTATTTCTCACTTTATCCTCTTCTGCCATACATCTCACAGAATTACTTATTTAACGTAAGGGAAAACTGTCATTGTAGCTTTTCAAAAGCTATGGGGACATTTCAACACTTAATATGTTTGAAGAATATGCCCAGATCTGAGTGAAGTTGGACCAGATATTAGAGCAAGTTTTCCTACTTGTATAATGAAGATTACAATTACTCCAGACTGTACTTTCTTTGCAGATTGATGAGGACCCCAGCCTCATTCCTGAAGCAACACAAGGAGGTACTTACAATTTTGATCCAACGGCCAATCTTCAAACAAAAGAATTTAATTTTTAAGCTCATGACAATGCAGCTTGACTACCCTGCATCGATAAAATACACAACCAGATATCTACCATTGGAAAAACAGGCTCCAAGCACATGCCCCTTTGTCTGATGCTTCTAAAAGCAAGTTGTATATCAGTCATTTTGCAGTTGCCAAAAGTACCTGTCACATGGACTGTAAATGCATATGCATGATCTCGTACACTGTTCAATTTTTTTAACAGTCTCTGCTACCTTTCCCCTGATTTTTTTTTTCCTTTTCCCGTGAGGCCACAAGCTGATAACTGCAGTCTACAGTTTTAAGAATACCTTTTCGTGGTGGCACATTGGCTTCCCACACAAGAATAGCTTTCTATGGAAATAGCGTGCTATGGATCAAGACTCTTTAGTATGATTTTGGAAGACTTCTGAGAGGCCCAGTCTATTTTAATTTTTTTGAGCCTCAACTGTTGTCCTCTACAAACATATTTTCATATATTTAATGTGGAAGATAAATAAAGGAAAAGCAAGTCAAATTATTTTCATTGGTGATACTGACATTAAAAAAAAACTTCTTAAAAACTTGGTAATTAATTGGTTTAAAACAGACTACATATATCAGTAATTGTGTTCATTACTGCCTTAGAAGCTTGGGCTTGAAGAATGAACATTGTATTTGGACTAATAAAAAGGTGACCATTATTCCTAATTTCTAAGAACAGCAAGCTGTACTTGACCACTCTTCAGCCTGTGTGTTCCTGCTTTTTTTTTTAAAATAATGAAATGCTGTGCATGGTATTTTACCTGAGCTACCACCTATTATGGACTTGAACTTTTGTTTTAAGCTGAAAGCAAGAGTCCAGCATTAAAGTAACAAAGCTATTCCAAATCAGCATTGGTTGACAAGAATCTTGCTTTCATCTTTCAGTAGTCAATATATTTTGGGTTTAAATTTATAACTGAATAATGTTGATTTATATTGGTTTAAACTGTGGAGCTTTCATGTTTACTGTAATTTAGTCTTAAACTATTTTTTTACTTACCAGTGCTTACGATGATGTGGTTGGCAACAAACTAGCAACTATTTTAGAAGCACCATAATAGCTTCTTTTTGGAGTATTGGAAGAGTTATAGAAAAAATAGTCTATAAACTTATTCATATAGTTAAAATACATACTAGTTGTGTGAGGCTTTGTGGAAGCTGCTATTATTCAGCATAAGCATAAATGTACAGCTCACAATGAAGACATTTACTTGAGCTGGTAACTTGGGAGTAATGGGGAAATTATCCATTCTGGCTCTAAAGAGGCTTTAGGATTGCTGTGGGTAAACATGAAATTTAAACTGTGTAAGCTATCAGACAAACTGATATTGTTGCTGTTGTTCACTGGATGTACTTTGCTCCCAATGCCTTGATGTGAAGGGATACAAAACGTAAAAGTCACGTAGTTATTGGATGTGGGTTGTATTTACTGTGATGAAGATAACAGACAGATGCCATGAAGAAAGCTTTGTTGATCAGCTGTTTTTCCACAATTAAGCAAGACATTGCAGGTGTTCATTCTTTTACTATATCTGCCAAGGGAGAGCCACTTTAAAGAGTGATCTTGTATCGCAAAGGATACAAGTATGTGTTTTAAAGTGCAAGATTTTTACTTGCTAGATAATCTGTTTTAATACAGTGTTTTGGCCTCTATTTATAGATTTTATAAATTTTAAAATCAATTTCTCTTTAAGGTGGCTCAGACTTTTCAACTCCTGTGCACATAAAATTGAGTTGAAGTTCATTGTGCCTTTTTTCTTTACCCAGACATTAAATTAATTTGGTAACTGTATCCTATTAACATTATAGTCTAAAATCCTGAAATTGTGCTGTTTTTGCTGAAAACTAAGTAAAAAGAAAATCAAAATTAGATTTTGTCAATTTTGGGAATTTCAAAGCAGATATGCAGTTAATAATGTGAACAAATCTCTTTGTAAACAGTATCCTCTATGCCTATATTCTTGTCTTAGATACTTCACTCAAAATAAGACGGATGATTTTTCACTACTGTGAATAATGATTTATTTCTTGCACTCAGTGCATCAACTTATAAACGAACATAGGAAAATCAATTAAGAACAGTAACTTGCCTTTCTCTCAGTTCATTATCACCTTATCAGCTCTTGATAGAGATTCAGCCATTTTGTATTTTTCAAAAAGGGATAAAGGTTTGGATTTAATTATCCTGCTGCACGAGAGCAGAAGTTACTTGAAACTGTGTTGAGAGGATTGCTGTTTTTATTTTCACTTGTTCTTTCCCCCCTCCTTCCATCTACAGTCCACAGAAAGTGGTGCTGGAGGGGCCGGAGACCCTCCAAAGCTGCTTTTGATAGGAGATGTCGATAGCGGGAATGGGCAATACGATCTCTAACCCCATATGTGAGTTTCTTCCATTTATGCCATGGAATGGGGTCTTTATATTCAAGCTAAAATATATTGCTGCACTTTTAAGTTTTCAGAAGTGTTAAAATTGCATTGTGTTTTTTTTTTAACTCTCAGTTAACAGAATAAATTGTTCCTTCAACAGAGGCATCTAAATGTGTTCTTAATTTTGTATATGGGCTTAGGTTTTATAACCAATAAAAAGCTGCTATCGAATATTATAAATATGGAAGATCTTATTTTGAAAACAGTGAAAATTCATCACTGTTTAGTCTGTTGAAGGGTTCCATTTCTTTGACAATGCAGTATTTGAGTTAAAAGATGCCTTCAATGACCTGATATGATCTTTTAATTTTTTTTAAATTAGTAATTGAAGTGAGCATTAGTTTTGAATGTTCATCACAAAGAAAGTTTCATATTTGATCCAGATCTTTGCTCAGTGCCTTCTTAAGATTATGAGTCCATTGATGGAAACAAAATATTATGTGATGATGTTTATAAAACATATCGTTTTAGATGCATTATAAATTACTTAAGCCTCGGAGTTGATTTTAGAATGACAATAGCAGATACTTTTTCTTAATTTTTTTCTATATTAATATTGTTTTCATTTTGCCCTACAAGTTTATAAGTTATAGTAAGATTTAAATTTAACTAATTTAAAGGAGTTGTCTTGGGCTGCATGTAAAATATATAACTTAGGCAAGGTATATAAATAACAACTTTACTATACAGGTAGTCCTCGACTTACAACAACAATTGAGCTCAAAATTTATGTTGCTAAATGAAACATTTGTTAACTGAGTTTTGCTCCATTTTACGACCTTTCTTGTCACAGTTGTTAAGTGAATCACTGCAGTTATTAGGTTAGTAACATGATTGTTAAGTGAATCTGCCTTCCCCGTTGACTTTGCTTGTCAGACGGTTGCAAAAGGTGATCAATCACAACGGGACACTGCAACCATCATAAATATGAACCAATTGTCAAGTATCTGAATTCTGATCACAGGGCCATGGGGATGCTGCAGCGCTCATAAGTGTGAAAAAATGGTCATAAATCACTCTTTTCAGCGCTGTTGTAACTTTGGTCACTAAATGAACTGTTGGAAGTTGAGAACTATCTACACATACACACACAGTATGTATGTATGTATATTGTGGGGCCACATTACTAGCCATGGCCACAACCGGCCTGAGGGCTGGACATGCCTCCTCTAGGCCAGTGGCCCCCAATCTTTTGGGAACCAGGGACCAGTTCCGTGGAGAGAGGTTTTTCCGCGGACCGGAGGGGGCATGGTTTCACATGCTGCCTGCATCCCGTGAACGGGGCTTTGCTTGTGTGGCTCGGTTTCTGACATCCCATGGCCCAGTGCTGGTCAATGGACTGGGGGTTGGGGACCCCTTCTCTAGGTGGTTTAGCTCACATAAAACATAATAAAATTAAGCTCTGATTTTAAAAATGTGCTAATTAAAACAACCATTATCTTACAGATAAATATGAAGCCAGCTGTCAGAAAGCTCAAACACACATCAGAGTAACTGCTTTACCCACTTTGCTAAAACTCAAGAGGGTGAAGTTGAATTGTTAGTTTCGTGTCCCAGATAGAAACTACAGTAGGGCCTTAGGACTGCAATACATAAATGCTTATGCCATAATAATCTTTGTATTTCTAAAAATTTTCTGCTTTAGTTTCCTGCATGCTTGACACTTATAAAACAAAGGGTAATTCTGGAACACGTTGAACAAAGAAATGGCAGAACAATGATTTAGCTAAATCTGAATCTCAGGGTCCAAAATCCAACCTTCAGAGCGCCTCCAATTGACCCAAAGCATTAGGAAATAATAAAAGGCTTGCTGCAATACTTTGGCTGTTGTGTTCATGCCAGAGCCAAATGGTGGTTGCCATAGGATCTTTATTTTTACTCCTAAAATGCATTATGATTTTCTGCTAGAGAATGGTGTTTATTTCCATGCTGACTCAAGGTTGTGTAGAGCCTTTTTTTCTCCAAAGACCACCGAGAGTGGAATTTAAAATAATCTAGCTGCACCACAGGGCTAGAAAAAAGATGGGGAGATATATAGAGACCTAAAAACACAACTTCTAAGAACATTCCCCCCCAGTTAAGAAAAGTGACAGAAGTGGCCAAAGAATTCTGTCTCTAGTGAGCTGCTACCTTCTCAGAATTGATTGTTAAGTCAACATTGGTTCCTTTTGAGGCACTGACCCAGGTCTGTCTTGTGAGAGGTGGGGAAGAGGCTGTGGACCCAGCTTGGAAAGGGACTGGCTGGTTTTCTTTATGGAGGGAATGAGATTGGTTTATATATGTTGTGAGGAGCCCAACAAAAATTAATCGCATTAGGAAGGAAAAAAGCAGCATGGTGGCCTAATGGCTTAATGACGCTGGAGATGCTAGGTTTGAATCCTAGCATTGTTTGGCGGAGTGAGCTCCCATCACTCGCCTCAGGTTCTGCCCATCTAGCAGTTCGAAAGCATGTTCTATACAAGTAGATAAATAAGTACCACTTCAGTACCTATGGACGTGTGGACGATTACAATCCTGCGAGCACTAGACCTTCCCAGTTGCAACACCCATTTGTGAGGCTGCTTTGGTGGAGGGAGAAGACCTCCGATGAAGCTGCAGGAAAGCCATTTGTCTTTCTTGTGCTGAGTAGTTCTTCCTGTGACGCATCTTAGGAAGCGCACAAATGTGTACCAAACAGCTAGTAAACAGACAGCCAAACTGCTAGTATGCATTAAGCATTGTAGTCTCCTGGCTAATATCACCATACACCAGGGGTGTCAAACTCATGTTGTCACAGCGGCGTCACATGACGTATCAGGACTTTTTTCCCCTTCGCTAAACCGGGCATGGGCATGCGCGTGACGCATCCGGCCTGCGGGTTGGGAGTTTGACAGTCCTGCCATACACTATTAAAAAAAAAACCTGAAGAAATCTCAATAGGAACAGGTGAAATCGTGATTGTTGAGCTAACTGAGCTCTATTGAAATCACTACAAGATACAGAACAAGTTTTCTTACATTTGCTCTAGTTTTAAAATATGCTGATATAAAGTAAAAATCACCTTCAAGATGAGTTCTGGTGACATATGTAGATATAGCCCATTAAATTTTCTTGTGATGTGGAGTTTGTCATCAACACTTGAGTTTAGTTTTGTTTATAGTGTAGTCCATTAAACTTTCTATTTCAACTTATTTAGAAGTTTCTGAAAATCAGTAAGTATGAAGTGAGGAAGAAAATACAATTTAATATAACAAGAAACTGAATTGATGGTTTCTGAAATTGTAGGTACCAACTTCCCCCCAGATAGATCTCCACCAAAACGATTGTCTTTACAATATCAAGGCTTAGACCACAGCTTTAAATGTTTTTTATTAGCCCCCACCCCAGTATTTTCACAACAGTTATGTTCTTAAAGGGAAATTATTCCTTTTGAAAATGATTCTCTGTTTAAAACACAAGAGATAATAGCCAGAATATTTTAAACAGCAAATTGTTTTGTTTTGCTTGGATCCTCTGGAATATTAAATGAGTAAAAGGAAGACAATGGGGCAAGAACAGCAAGTGAGCAGCCTCCCCCTTTGGTTGGGGAGGAGGAATGAGCTCTTTTTAACATGAGATTTTTGAACATTATATCAACAATCCAGCTGTCCCAAAGAAAGTGGTATTTGCATTAGGCGGCTTGAATTTGTCACAAGTGTTGCACTTATCAGATTGTATCTATGATAAACTTATTATACCATACCACAGACTATGAACCAAAGTGTTAATGGAGGATTAGTCTCTCTTAAAACATAAGGGACTATGAAATGGGCAAGCAGAGAACAGAGAAACATTTTTATGAGCAAGACCTATGAAATTAATACAGTGTACTAATAAAAAAGCTACTTTTAAGCCAAATAATGTGGAATTGCAAGTAGATAAGACTAAATAAAACCTCAGTATTGAAAAAAAAAGATTAAACTTTTTTCAAGTGCTAAAAAAATCATCTTGCTCTGACAATTATTTCTATTCTATCTTAAACATGTTATGCTTAATATGTTAGCGCAACCAGTTCATGAAAAAAAGCCCAAATGAGCATCTGAGCAGTATCTTCATGAGCTGTGCAGCCAATACTGAGCCACGAGCTCCTTACTGTGCTGTTCAGGAACTGGAGAGCAGGAGGAGACAATTGCAGTTAGCCTTCCTCTTCGTTCATTACTCAACTGGCAACTTCTTTTGTACAATGCAGGAGCCATAATTCTAGGTTGTTGTTTTTTTTTTAAAGAAACTAGAACAAAGTTGGGGGCGGATAGTTAAACTCTCCTGAAATAAAGAGCAGCAGACAATGCACAAATACATGGATGGAATTTAAAAATAACCTAACCAATTCCAACTCAGGAATTATAGAATAACAGAGTTGGAAGTAACCTTGGAAGTCTTCTACGCCAATCCCCTGCTCAAGCAGGAGACCCTATAACCATGATGGCGAACCTATGGCACGTGTGCCACAGCTGGCATGCAGAGCCCTCTGCGGGCACGCAAGCCGTTGGCCAGCTCAACTTCACTGCGCATGCGCGCGCGCCTCCCGCCAGCCAGCTGGTTTTCGGGTTGCGCAGGGGACAGGGTGCAAGTGGGAGACTTGCACGCATGTGCGGGGGGATGTGCACGCATGCGTGGAGGTGGGGTCACATGCGCAGGGGGAGCGTGGGGAGTGCGGCGCTCCCCCTGCGGCCCCTTTTTTGTCCCAGGAGACTGCAGGGAGGCCTACTAGGTCCAAAATGGGGTGTGGGGGTGCAGCACCCCCCCATGGCCCATTTTTGGTCCCAGGAGACTGCAGGGAGGCCTACTAGGTCCAAAATGGGGTGTGGGGGTGCAGCACCCCCCCATGGCCCATTTTTGGTCCCAGGAGGCTGCAGGAAGGCCTACTAGGCCGAAAATGGGGAGGAGGGTCACGTGTGCATGTGTGGGGGAGCAGGGGGGGTCACGTGCACATGCATGGGGGCCAGGGGGGTCATGCGCACATGCGCAGGGGACGCACATTGCATTATGGGTGTTGGCACACGCGCGCACATGCACTTTTGGCACACAAGGACAAAAAGGTTAATCATCACTGCCCTATAACTTTCCGGACCAATGGCTATCTAATCTCTTCTTAAAAGCCTCCAATGATGGAGCACCCACTACTTATGAAGGCAAGCCGTTCCATTAGTTCAGGGCTGTCAAACTCCCAGCCCGTGGGCCAGATGCGCCACGCCCACGCAGAGTTTAGTGAAGGGGGAAAAAGTTTTGATATGTCACGTGACGCTGCCGTGACGACATGAGTTTGACACCCCTGCATTACTTCATTGTTCTCGCCGTCAGAAAATTTCTCCTCAGTTTAAGGTTGGATCTTTCTTTGATAATTTTCCATCCGTTACTTCTTGTCTTGTTTTCAGGTGCTTTCAATTCAATCAGTGGACTGAAGCACAATGCAGAAATGAAAACTAGTCTGACATCTGCCCTAGTAGATTTTATTCCCACCAGCTCCCACTACTGTACAGTGCAAAAGACTGCTACCTACTCTTAGGAGAACTCCTTAGCAGAAATAATGGTGGCAGCTGTGACTGTTGGTCTCTGCAAACAGAACTAGATAGGCCTGTGCTCTTATCCAGCATCATTCTTGTTTTTATTGAGTAAAGGTAGGATATAAATATGTGTTATGACTTAGTTAAAGGTTACTACAGAGACAGGAAACAGATCATAATAACTTATGGGCCTAGTTTCTGGACAATCCAAAATGTTAAGACAGAGTTTTTGCTACTTTTTCTGCCTTCTAGTGGTTGTCTGGAGATTTGAGCACAGACTTGGTAGCTGTATATAGCTGAAGAATGCAAACTAGTGTATTACAATTATTTTTGGTTCTTAATCTGAGTTTTAAAATGCTAAAAGACACTTTAATAAAGTGATTGCAATATTTGACTGCAAGAAGTTGCAATAATTCTATAAAATAGCAAACCAATTATTGGTTATGATCAACTACTGAATCTCTCAGTGGAGACAATGAGTAAACTTTGAAAAATATTTACAAATTTATTAATCACATTATACAGTAGGGTTTTCCTTTGAGTAATAACTTTTTGAAGGACAAAATATTGCTTTCTATTTTTATAAACCTTTGTTTCTTCAACCAAATGATTTTTGTGATAATTTACACTTTATCTTTGTATGTTTCCTCTTTAAGTTAAATCCTAAATACAAAGATTTGAAACTCAATGCAAAAGTATCCTTTTAGTAATTACTTTCTTAAAAAGATACAGCCAATGGAACAGGAAGGGGGCAATTTCCCCCCTTCTTGAAACTTTATTTTTCCATCCATTAACTCCAAAAACCTGGGGCATCTTCTGGAGAAGATTCCCTCTTTCCTGTTGAAGAAAATCTTGCATCTGCTGGGGAAATTAGTTCAATTTTATCTAAACAGCAAATGTGTATAATGCTAATTTAAGCTTTAGTGATTTCTTGGATTATGTTTCCTACAGAAAAAAATTACCATGTAATGAACCGCACATGTACTTCTGATAGCTTCTGATTAAGACTGACAACAGAACCTGAGAGAATAAAATCTTGAACAACTGATTTAGTAATCTCAGGAAATTAGTGCATTGATTGATATGCCGTGCATATTTTTAGTAAATCAAGTATTGATCATGGGAAATTATGATTTCATTTAAAAGTTTTCCACTACATTTGAGTTGACAAGATAGCAAAATTACAACTCTTAGGTAGGTCAACAAGTGCTTAAACAATTAACCTTGGCAACTGTAAAATAAATGGCTCTGCATCAGCTTGGCAGGATGGCCGAGTAAAGTCCTTCTGGGCCTTGTCCTGGAGCTTCTGCTGCTCCATGTCATGACAAAGATAAGACTGCAAAAGTGGGTTTGTTGCTCTGGGGATTCATCAAACCTGGAAGGGGTAGACAAATCCAAAGAAGGCAAACTCAAGCTTCAAAAAGAATGAGGGTGGGGCCAAAACTAACCATATTAGATTTAACATAAATGAACTCTTGAATTTACATACCAGGAATTAAAAACACAGGTATAAGAGGACAAAAACCTGATTTTGGAGCAGAACAGGCAAAAAGGATTTATGCATGGATAAGAAACTGAAATGAGCTAGCAAAATCTTAAGACACATACCAAGAAACAGCCAGATCATAGGAAGTGTTTTTTTCTTCTGTATTTATGAGGTTTTAGCCACCACAACTTAAGGACACTGTCAACTGGAACATGTTTAGAGGAGAAAACAGGACTTGGCTGGAAACCAAGTCCTATGACACATGCCTAGAAGTGCTACATTCTGAAGAAGTATTTCTTGGTAGTCAAAAAACTCGGTCACTTGGAAATGACCACCTTTCAGTTTTTTGAATGAGCAGTTTTGCTCAGCAAGTCTGCCTATGATACTTTTGTTTTGTTTCGTTTTTCCTGCCTTCGTGTCAGGTTTGACTCCTTGCAACTGCCTGCAGTTTTCTGGGGAAAGTTTTTGGGAAGTGGTTTGCCCCACTCCCCTTTAGGGCTGAGAGTGAGTAATTAGGCCAAGGTTGCCCAGCCAGCTTTCATGCCTAAGGCGGGACTAGAAGTCATCGTGTCCCCTTTTCTAGCCTTAACTACTACACCACTACACTACACCAAACTGGATCTCACAATACCATATGCCTCTCCATTGAATTATCTCACCTATTTTCTCTTCCAGTTAGGATTCTTGAGTCAATACTATATCATAGTCCAGGAGAATAAAGATGATTATTTGGTTGCAGCGTTGCCTTCTTACTTGGCTCGGATCCTGTCTCTGCTTCTCAACCTGGAGAGGCAGGAAGCCAATTCTGCCAGCATCTGTAAGCGAATCAACTCTCTTCCCCAACACAAGGATGGGAGGGTGATACTCTTGTATCTGTCCTACCATACAATTTCACTTGACTAGAACCAGCTAGATCTGGCCATGGCATGATTACCATGTTGGAGATGGCTATGGTTGGGAAACAACAAAACACCATTGCAAGGGATCAACCAATGCCTTGTGTGGACATCAGTGGTGGCAGCTTTAGAGTGACAGCTGGATCTGTCAAGGGAGTATCGAGACAATTCCCTGAAGTGGGTCAGTTGCTTAACATGGTTAAACAAGTTATCTGGGAAATGCACCGGGTTTTTGTGTATGTCTGTGTGCACATAAAACTTAAACAGCAAAAAAGTAATCCTAGCAGAAGATCCAAGAAATCCAGGAGATGTAAGAACAGATCTTGCTACCCCGACTTCTCAAAAATCCCTGAGTGTTTCATTTTTCTACAATGAAGACGGAAAATAATGGCAAGACTTCAATTCCCACAATTGGATCAAGGAAGTGAATTAAGTCACTCAGAGACCATTGTCAGACCATTGTTTAAATCAATGTATTCAATATATTGTATTAGAAATGTATCAAATATAATGCATTATTATATTAAGTATTATAAAGCTATAAAACAATCTAAAGGTGATATTAAACAGTGCTAAGACAATATAAAAACAATAAAAGGTCAAGACAGAGAATGGCACCACAAATAAGAACTACACATAAATATACTATGATATATTGAGTGATTATTTCAGAGATATTCCCTTACCTAATACTTGTACATCCTCCCTAACCATGTTGTGAGTCTCAGGCATCCTCACATACCCCCACACCCTCTCCAACCAGAGCTGCACCCCTATGCAATCTCCTTGACCTGCACAGCTCCTCTTGTGAACCCCATCCACCCTTCCCAACCTGTGTGCCCCCTCTCATGTAACCCCTTGCACCAGGGGTGAAATTCAATTTTTTTTCCCTACCGGTTTTGTGGGCGTGGTTTGGTGGGCATGGCAGGGGAAGGATACTGCAAAATCCCCATTCCCTCCCCACTCCAGGGAAAGGATATTGCAAAATCTCTATTCCTACCCGACTCTGGGGCCAGCCAGAGGTGGTATTTGCCGGTTCTCCGAACTACTCAAAATTTCCACTACCGGTTCTCCAGAACCTGTCAGAACCTGCTGAATTTCACCCCTGCCTTGCACTCTCATGCACCCTCCCCAACCCACATGGAGGACCCACTCCCTGACTAGCATGGTGCTTCTTATGGGAGGACACACAAGATGCATTGGAGGTGCTACACAAGTTGGAGACTGCATGGGAGCACAGTGTGGATCAGGAAGTGTGCATGAGTGTGCACAAGAGGATGCCATGGAGGTTAGGGAAGGCATGTGGGTATGTGGTGGTGTGCAGGAGGTGCCATGTGGATTGCAGAGGGTGCATAAAAGTAAGCCAGTGGCAACCACTAGGAAGCTGTCAGGGAGCATTGGCAATCCTGATCAACTTTCAACTTCCTGCTGGCTTCTCCATTGATTGCAGGAAGCTACCAGGGAACTTTGGAAATAATGATCATGTGGCATTGAAGCAGCAGCAGTGCAGTGTTGCTGAAGCTGCCACAACTTTCCCAAATTTCATTCCCAGAGTCCCTTGGGAGTTGGGCGGCATACAAATTTAATAAATAATAATAATAAATAATAATGGGTCATGGCATTCTGTAAGTGGGCCCATTTGGGGTGTCTTGGTTCAAGAATTGTTGCCCTGTGACATACAATTCAAGTTTACAAATTAACAGACAAAATAGTTTAGAAGCATATAGATATGATATCTCTGTAATAAAATAGCAATAAAATAATTAGGTTCTAACACTTCAACTGTTCTTTTTAATATGCCTAGGAAAATTCAAAAATGTTACCTGGCTGTGAAGAGACCATAATGCAGGTATGTAGCAGCATCAGAGAAAACATCCTTTCTCAAATTTTACTCTTTTGCCACAATAGATAGATGCAGAAATAAATGTTTAGAGAAATACATGTTTCTCTAGAGAGAAACAATGAAAAATACATGTTTAAAATAGTCATTTATTTATCCTACCATTTTACTGATTTATGAGATTATCAAAATATCAAATATATATATATTAAAAAATGCATTAAAAAAGGTAAGCATGCCAGTTCTGCAGAAGGAGCATAACAACATAGAGGCAGAAACAGAATTAATCACTGTAATTTGAAGAAACTGGGGGAAGAAACTATTATTTACACAAGGCAGCCAGAAAGTTCTCAACGTGATATCAAGCAAGCCTTTTAAGAAAACGTTTTATTAGTAGTACAGCAACCATTGAAAATGTCTTTCCAGCATCTTCAAATGAAAGAAAAATCCGGAGGGTGAAGATGGTTAAGTGAGTGAGCAGGCAGTGGAGATAGGTAGTTTTTGCATAGTTGCTCCCAGATGCCCAAAGTTCAGGGCATGTTTTCTGTCAACAACAGCGCTGGGTTATTAATGGGCTAACAAAAATCTGTTTCTTTCCACTCCAATCTGCGGGTATGCCCTATACAATTAAAATAGAGCCACCTGTGAAATATTAGTATGATGCTCTCCTAGGAAATGAAAGAGTGGGCAGAGTATGCTTATTCAGGACAACTTTTTAAATCTACTATCCTACATAAGCCAATCAAGTGTGGTTTATTCAACAAGCCACGATTCAAACGACTAGGTTTTTTCAGTGCATTGTGAGAAACTAGAGTAGTCTTTTTCTCTAAAATGAGTTCTATGACAGAAATGCTTCTTTTGACTTTGTGGACCTTTTGCATTATTTTTCTTCGATCAGAGCAGAAATAGCTGAAAAGGCGAACGATTCGAGCGCAGCTGTTGCCTCTCTGCAGTCGCCCCCCCCCAAATGATTTCTCTCCTGGAAAACCGAAGCGGAGTGGGGGGTGGGAGAGCGAGAGTGCTACCAGATCTGGGCTGCAAAGCTCCAGGCAACCGCTAGATGCCAGTGTTGTAAAGAGATAACAAAAGCTTCATCTTTTTTGGCCAGCTGGAGCTGTCCGCAATATTGCAGCCCAGATTTACTAGTCGTTAAAGACAACCTACTTTGCTTTAAAAAAAGGAAAGGGGACCAGGAAAAGTAAAAGCACGAAAACAGCTTCTTCTGCCTCGTCTTTCTCGCTATAGCTTCACCGGAGCGAATCAGAAGAGGGCATGCAGAAAGACGCGCAAGAAGAAAAAACGCTAGCATTATAAATCTCACGCATTGCCCGCGGCGCATGCGCTCGTGGCGGGTCAGTTCCTTTGCTTCTCCGCTTCCTGCTAGCTCCGGGCTAGCTCGGCAGAGTCGGCGTTTGCAAAACCTGCAACAGGTGAGGAGAGGCGTGAGGGTCGGCTGGGTGGGGCTCCGCTCCTGGTTTAAAAGAGGCGCCGAAGGAGCCTCCGCCCTCTTCTTTCCTCCACGCCTCGCGAAGCCGCTCCCTGCTATTGGGCCGCCCTGCGCTAAGCTGGTTCCGACGATTTTCTTTCCTGCAAGCAGTCGGGGAAGGGGGGGGCGTTGTCTTGAGAAGGACTGGCACCTGCCCCCGTTTCTCTTCGGTGACTTCCTGCAGAAAGAACGGGTTGGCCTCTTTTCTCCTATCTTGTTACGCATGTAAGTGGAGGAATAACGGGAGCGTCTGGCTCTTGCGTATACAGGGAAAAGAGCGGAGGGAGGAGGGAGGATTCGTTGGCTGCAGTTTGGGAAATAAACAGCACACGCCTCGGTCTCTTCCGGGTTGGCTCGCGTCTTCGGGGAGAGGTGGAGAATCGGGAGGTCCGGGACACGGTCACCAGCTGGGTTTTCTTAAGAAAAAAAAATATCAAGATTTCGTTCTCAAATAAACCCAGGTTCTACACAAAAGACCCAGATTAAACCCCCTCTCCCCACAATAAATCAGTTTTGAACTAAATTATTTTTACCTATTTAATACGTACAACATAATGTAAGTATAGAACAACTTACATTTTTAAAGAAAAAAAAACAAAACCCTAGAAACGCAGACAGACATTGGAAAAACTCAGATCTGGGTTTAGAAACCCAGCATTGGCAACGCCGGCCAGGAGCCACGAACTGCGAATGGGGTGTCTTCCCTGGACTTTACGAGGGAGTAGAACGTCTGTGAACCCCTCCCAGCTGAGAAAAGAGAGCATCGTGGTTAATAGCTTGCTCAAAAATCTAGGAAAGAATATATACATTTGTTTTTAATCGTACGTTTCCTGGACTTGCTTTCCTTTATAACCAAGCAAAATATGCTGGGATTTATGTGAGTTACTGAATGAGAAATACACTTCTCATCTTTTAAGCACAAGCCTTACTTACAGTAACAAGCCTTAGTACAGTAACTTTCTGGAGGGGAAAAAAAATCCTGCCAGGTTTTTTGTTGATGTCCTGATGAGTTTGTGCATCCTGAGTTCAGAGCATCTCCTACTTCATCCCTTCAAATAATTAAATAAGACTTAAGCTTTCCCAGGGGCTCAATTGTTTAGTATGCTGTTACATTTTAATGTTATTCTGCACAATATTTGTAGATTGTGAATGTGCTGAGAAATTATTTCTGACTGTGCCATGTTAAGCATTCAGAAACCTCTATAGTATTGATCCTCTATTCCTGTTACATCTAGCTTTTTTAATATTCATATTGTATAGTTTGTTCTTTAATGCTTTTGTAATAGGTTCATTGTGACTTATATTAGCACTTAAGATGCTGGAAAGATTCAATAGTGTTAGAGATTTATCTAGGATTGTAATACTTTTTAGAATGTAGCTTGAAAAAATGCTGGTACCAAGAAGCTATAAGTGAGAATGACGCATTGATAGTTACAAGTTCCTGTTTTCCTGCAAGTGATATGAGCAACCTTGTTCTTTTTTCAGATAATTGTACATACATGCAGCAAATGTAAGGAACAAAATTAAGCCTCAAAATAAATTGGGGGGGAAATAAATTAGTTCAAGATGAATATTAAAGGACATTGTATGGGTGCTTTCTCTGAGAGAGGGGCATTGTTAATAATAGGTTCTTGTAGTTATTACAGAAGGGTGACGTAAGTTGGGCAAGAAATCTTCAGATCAGGAAAAGTGACATAATTTAGAATCCCCCATTATCAAACCCCACTCCTTCCACCTATTGGGAAAAAGATTGTAACACGAATCGTTTTTGTTAAAAAATCTTGGCGCTGTGAAAGAATCCCTGACATTTTTTGCAGGGGCAGGCAGAATAAACATCTATGCTACTTATCAAAATGAATGTCCTCATTTGTATTACTTGTAATCACACATATACAAGTATACTGTTTGACAAATTCATTAAGGTGTCCTACGTGGCATTACAACACTTTGTCCTGGCAAAATTCCCAGTTATAATCAGTTTCCTTCTGTGAGTAGTCTTCAGGGAACTTCCGGCAAGGCAGGGTGTGTGGCTGCTTGTCTTCTAGTCTAACTTCATCTCCTGAAGCATTTTTATCTAAACACAAGGGAGGTGCCAAGTCAGTAGGATCAGGGTAGAGGATACAGTACTTACATTTACCCAAACAGAATCAAAATTTGGCTCTTGTTTCGGACTTTTTGCCTGACAGCGAGTTTCATGCACTATTCTGCCACATGCACTTATTTTCTCTAGCTTATACATTTTCCCCACCAAATGGGGATAGATTTAGAGTCATAGATATTGATGATTAGTTGACAGTTACCTTTGTGAATTTGTGTACCTATACTGTAATCACAAGGATATTGCACCAATTGATGCAAAATGTGGTAGGCAAAAACTTTTCAGGCATGAGACTTTAGTGGTGAGCAAAAAAGAAACAAGAGCCCAGCATTTGGCAGAAAGTGACCTGCAGCAATTTCCAAGGATAGAGATCTTTCTGTGTCTCTCTTATGAACTTGGCAGCATTCTCCAGTTTTGGGAGCTGCAACTTGGAATTATTATTTAGATATTTAATACCATAGATCGTATTTTGTATAACTTTTGATGTTGCACGTTTTGAATCTTCAATTTCCTTAAAAAGCAATCCTTTTCCTTCCAAATTAAAAAATTATTCCTTGAATTTCCAGTTTTCATTTTTATGTCTTGTAAAAATGGATAGTAAATTTATTTGCACATTTATTTTAATTATTTTCCCCTCCCTCTTTGGACCATCTGTCTAATAACATTTGGGGCAGCCCTAAGATCATCATGACACCCATGAAAGACCCCACCACAGAAATGGACTTTATTCATACTTGAATAAGAATGGATTCCCTTTTTTTTTCAGAGAATACTATGAGACCATTTTAAATAACAGATAAAATAACATATTCATAACTCCAGCAAAGTTATGATGGAGGTTGGGAAGTGGCCTATATTTACTTTGCTTTCACCTCAAGAAATGGCAACTATTCGAAAAGCATGTGTATTTGGAACATCTGCCAATGAAGCTATATATATCACCCACAGCGATGAGGTAAGATTATAGTACTTACATAGGTGTGTTCACTTTCTCTGTCTGTAACATTGTTGGATATCTAGTGGGTAATATAAAAATAGCAAACTTTTGTTTTAAGCATATCTGTACAATTAATCAGTACAATAGCATACCTGTACAATTAATCAGTATTTAAAACATAAATCTCAGAGTTTAAAGAAGATGAATATTGTAGTCTCTTCGTTACAGCTAAAATTAATATTTGTAACCCACTGAAAAATAAAACTGAGCATAGAGTACTTTCCACTGAGCAAATATGGATTGCTTCTCTTGCCTCAGAAAACAAGATTTTATAAAATAGGTAGCCATAAGTAGGACTCACTTCCTACTTTACTTCGTTTCGCTTTCAAATACAAATACATGTATACAATTACAGAACACATATTGTGTAACCCCAAAACAAAACCCGTTTTTCCCCAGAAGACTGTCCTGTGCTCATATCTCTATGGAGGGCTTCATCAGGAAGTAGATAACAGGACTCCATTCTGAATCTGAATGGAACTATCAGTGCAATGAATTCCTCCCATGAAGTCCAGGCCAGATTGTTGCTCTTTCGTTGCTGCACATCTCCATTTCTGCATTTTTTTAAAAAAAGAAAGTACTGTACTGGGACATATCAGGAGGAAATTGGGGTTGGGAAGGCTGCTCTGTGATTTTTACTTTTGGATTTCCTGGCTCTTTAATTTACTTGCATAGAAGTTCAGTGCCTTGGATCTGCAAATGGTCCGATACATTAACATTCTGTAAATTAATCTGATGCCTTCTATCTCTGACCGATGGGATATCCCAAGAATTTTTCATGAAAGAACCGATTTTCTCCCTTTTCATTCAGCAGAAATCTAGCAGGAAACCACAGGATGAAACTGCTGTGTTCTGGAATGGGATTAAAAGACACTCAGAGTAAAGTTGCTTACTGCAAAAATCCTAAAGTGTCGATGGTCCCCTAGAAAACTAATGAGTGGCCACTAATGCCAGTGGATTTAAGCTGTGAGCCTCTGTTTAATGCTTGACTTGTGTGACATTTAGAGGTGGGAGCTTGATTCCAGGCATCCATGAAGTTTGAAGCAGACAGGAGGTCTAGAGCAGGGTTCGGCAACCTTTCACACTCAAAAAGCCACTTGGGCCCGTTTCCCACAGAAAACAAAACACTCGGAGCCACAAAATCTTGGTGGACGTGGCCAACTCGATGTCACTCACTCCCACCCAGTCACATGACCCCCCCAGCCACGCCTACCCAGGTTTTGTGGCTCTGTTTTCTATGGGAAATAGGTAACTCCCTCCCTCCCTCCCATCTCTTTCTCCCTCTCTATCTCTCTCTCTCTGTGTATCTTTCTCTCTCTCGTCTCTCTTTCTTTTTCTCTATCTCCCTCTCTCTCCCTCCCTCTTATCTTTCTCTTTCTCTCATCTGTCCTTCTTTTTCTCTCTATCTCCCTCTCATCCCCCTCTCTCATCTGTCTGTCTCTCTTTCTCTCCCCCCTCCCTCTCTGTATGCTCTCTATGTCTGTGTGTGTGTGTGTGTTTGTGTGTGTGTGTGTGTGTGTCGCTCTCTCTCGCTCCCTGCCTCTGTGTGTCTTCCCACTCTCGGAAAGCCCTGGTGCACTCTTTGGGGCTTTTCGCCAGCTGTTTTTCTTTCTTCCTTTTGGAAAGACAGGCTGGCGGAGCAATGAGCGCAACCTGCAGCAGAGGCTTCCCTCTGCCTCCCCCTCCTCCTCTCGCGACCCCCTGGCCGGCTGTGGCGGGGCCGGGAGGGTGCGCATGAGAGAAGGGGGAGGAGGAGGGAAGCCTCCGCCATGCATTCCTCCTCCAGCCTGGCTTTCCAAAAGGAAGAAAGAAAAACAGCTGGCAAAAAGCCCCAGAGAGCACGCAGGGCTGCAGGGCTTTCCGAGAGTGAGACACGGAGGCAGGGAGCGAGAGAGAGCGAGAGAGAGACAGACACACAGTGAGGGAGACTGGCTGATGGGTGAGTGTCTTTGGCGAGGGCTGAATTGAGCTGAATCTGTCTCTCCCCCCCCTTGCTGCCTGACTGGCGGGAAACGCCGGGTGGCTACTTCTGGGTTTGCTCTCCGCCCCGAAAGAGAGAGAGTGAGTTGCCAGGGGTGAGTGGGGCAGGGAATGGGCTCCAGGAGGAGGAGAGGACCCAGTCTCCCCCATTGTGAAGCGCGTTTTCGCTGCAGGCCATGGAGGGGGTATTGGGTCTTTCCCCCCCTGCCCCATGCCAAAGGAAAGCCAGCCGGGCTTCTCCTTCCCTTCTCCCTTCCCCCTGCTCTGTGCTCAATCCTACTCCGGACAGAGGAGCGCACACTGGAAATGCGTGTTGGGGCGACATCGGAGCATGTCTTCTGACCATCCGCCACTCACCTGCAACTCTGCACTCCTCCAGGCCCGTCTTGCTGAAGGGGGTGGGGAGCAACCCTGATGTCTCTGCTCCCCCCCCCATGGCCCCAGCCATCGCTGCCCGGGGAAATGAAAGCAAACAGAAATATAGGTCTTGCTGAAAGAGCTGAGATCGGGGAAGGCACAGGAAACAGAAAGCGGCACGTTCCGCTGTGAGAGCCAGACCATGCCTCTCCGCCATCCAACTCACCAATGGGGGCACTTCTGCCGGACCATCCCCCCCCCGCTGGGCTGTTGTGCTCTGCAGGGCAGGGGAGCGCTTCCCCATGCTGCCCCCTTCTTTCTCTTTGCCTCGCCGACAAAGGTGGAGGAAGGCCAGGTTTGGGGGATGGCCCCTACCCCGCAAGATCCGCCCCTGCCATTTTCTCCCAGCAGTCTTTGCTGGTGGCAACAGCAAATGTACCAGGCGGAATGCTGTTGCCGTGCAAAGGCAAGTGCAGGGGCACTTTGTTTCCGCACTAAGGCTCCGACCATGCCACTGCCGTGACAGGGAGCCATGGCAGAGGGCCCAAAGAGCCACATGCAGCTCCGGAGCCGCAGATTACTGACCCCTGGTCTAGAGAAAGATGGGCTTTGAACAAGGGAGGATGATTCAGAGCACTTAAAAAGGTATGCATGCATGGAGGGACTCTAAAGAAGGAAGCTAGAGTCTGTTGAGGTAGACAGTGGGAGAATTCAGAAGCACTACCCTGTTTCCCCCCAAATAAGACACCCCCTGATAATAAGAAGCCCCAATCGGGCTTTTGAGTGCATGGCAATAAGGCCAAGCGCTTATTTCAGGCTTCAAAAAAATATAAGACAGAGTCTTATTATCGGGGAAACACGGTAGAAAATTAATGGTAGAAGAAGAAAGGAAAGGGAAAGGGAAAGGAAAAGGAGAGAAAGAGAAAATCCCAGTCCAAAACATGGGTGTATCTTCAGCTGCCTTATTCTTCTGTTGCTAGGGGAAAGTGGGCCAATGCACGCATCTTTTTCTGTGCTGAAAGGCATCTTTAAATTTTGAATGATAGGCCAGGTATTGCGTATGAAAAGGAGTGGAACAAAAAAGCGTCCTAGTTTTATTTAGATACAATTCAATACACTTAATATGATTGGGTTTTTTTAATAGAAAAAGTATTTCCTCTATCACATTAAAGATTACAATTTTTAACAACTTATGTTATTTATTTGAAAGCAAGTTTGGATATCATTGTGGCCAAACCTTCATATTGCACATCTTTATTGTCCACCACCACATTTGGCGTCAGCTCTTCAAGGTGGCCAAATCAGGAAAGGGACTGCTCAAGAGTGATCAATCTCTACTTTATTGAGATAGGCAATGGCAAGGGAATCTTGAAAAGCCTGATTGTGTTTACTTTTCCCTCCCTCTTATACCCAAAGGAATTAAGGCTAAGTCAGCTTAAGTTTCTTTTCAAGCTTTCTCTTTCTTTTTTGGGCTTGAAGCATGTTGCTAACGGTTGCATTGTTTCTCCAAGGTCACCTACACCCAACGAGCAAGTTGCTTTACATGTTAGAGTACAAATCACATAGACATATGTCTGTCCTCTAACAGATGGAAATGCCTATATGGGGACTGTTATTACTATCCACATCAGGTGTTAGATAAAATATATTTTGGTCACTCCTCCATATATTAACGGAAACTTTACAAGATCTGACTGGTTTCAAACCAGAAAGCAGCCAGGAACTAACCCTAACCTTTCTGCAAGTTGAAATAACTAACTAAAATTAGATCAGTTACTTTAAAATAAATAATTACCCAAGTGTCATGAGACACTACAGATTAAGAAAGTACTTCAAACACTGCTGTAGGAAGCTACTTTGCTACTTTGTACAAAAATAGCTACATATGTCTGTGTTTTCACATAGCAAAGTAGCTATACATCGCTACTTTGCTATGTGAAAACAAACTAGTTAAGCATAAAATACAGAGAAATCATTTGGTCATTTGGAAACATTTTCAACTTGAAACTGTTTCAAGCCCAAGACACTTCCAAATAGTCTGTCTGAATTTGAAATGATGTGTAGACTCTTAAACCTGATTTATCTTCTATCCGTACCTTATTACATATTTATTATAAATCTCAATTTCATTGCAAATCTGTTATACACCGCAAAGTCAATTTAGATTTTTTTTTTAAACGTGCCATAAATAAACATATCCATGTCAGCTCATTGGTTTTGCTTTTTTTTCTCTCCAGGTTTTTGTATTTGGACTAAACTGCAGTAATTGTCTGGGAACTGGAGATAATCAGAGTACTATTGTACCAAAAAAACTTGAAGGTTTATGCGGAAAGAGGATCTGCAGTCTTAGCTATGGAAGTGGGCCGCATGTGATCCTTAGTACAGAAGGTGGGAAACTTTTTCTGAGCAGTATTGGAGGCACAAATCTAAGCACGTGATTCTTAGTTAGGGAATTGGAACATGCAAAAATGGTTGTAGTGAGGGAGTCTGCTTCTGTCAGTGTGGCCCATCATCTTGGTGTGAATTGCATTTGCCACTTTCCTTCCCCTCAACTAAGCTGGACAGATTTTTTGCAGCCACAGGCTGCATCTTTTTTGGTGAGTTTCTCTCAGTGACTGAGGGTCATAGGGTGGTGGTGGCGGCATAATTATATCTCCACAGGAGACCGAAATTGAATGTTCACTCCTTTTTAATTTAAAAAAAATATATGGTGCAACAACATTCCTTGTGTCAACAAGTATTTAGAAGTTAGGTTTTTAAAACTAAAGTAAGTGCATGTTTAAAGCCTGTTGGGAGTTTAGTTTGCGATCATGCTGGATAACATGCTCATTTATGTTCCTTTAGTTGATTGATAAACTATATCCCATCAAGTTGCTGTCCAGTCTTTTCAACCAATAGATAGATTTTCTGCAAGACAATTTGTCCCCCACCTAGTTTCAGATCTTCCAACCATGCACCCATTGTTGTTGTAACCATCCATCTTGCTTCTGGTCATCCTCTTTCATCTTTCTTTCCGTTTTTCCCAGCATTATAAATTTCTGAAGAGAATCAGATCTTTGCATAATGAAGTTCCTTAGTTAAAATAACTAATGTTTAACATGGATAAATGTACCGTATTTTTCGGAGTATAAGACGCTCTAAAGTATAAGACGCACCTAGCTTTTGGGGAGGAAAACAAGGGGAAAAAATCTGCCGCCTCTGCCTCCCAGCAATTTGCCGCCCAGCAAACAGCAGACAGTTTAATTTGTTAAAATTGATGTT
>QLTV01001119.1:1917221-1940290 GCA_003457575.1 Thermophis baileyi
GCTTTAAAAAATAAGTCTAATAATTTTAACATTCTATAGACATTTATAGTTATTGACTTACCTCCTTGCATCCAGTTTCAGCAGTCTGATTAGCACAAGAAAATAAAATTCTGCTTCTGCCTCTACCTCCCAGCAATTTGCCTCCTTGCAGTTTTAGTTTCACTTTCACTTTCAGTTTTAGCACAAGCAGCTAATAGTTTCAGGCTGCAGGGATTGCCATAGCCCCGTGATGGCGAACCTGTGGCACGCGGAGCCATATCTGAGGGCACGTGAGGTGTTGCCCTATGTTAGCTCCAGCGCGCATGTGCGCGCTGGCCAGCTGATTTTTGGCCTTCCGGAGGTCGAGGGGAGATCGTTTTCGCCTTCCCCAGGCTTCAGGAAAGCCTCCAGAGCCTGTGGATGGCGAAAAATGAACCAAACAGGCCTACCGGAAGTTTGGAAACGAACTTCCGGTTGGGCCATTTTTCACCATCCCCAGGCTTCAGGAGGCTTTTCTGAAGCCTGGGGAGGGTGAAAAACGGCCCAACGGCCCAACCGGAAACTTCCGGTTGTGCTGTTGGGTCTGTTTTTCACTGTCCACAGGCTCCGGAGGCTTCAGTGAGCCCTGTGTGCGTGTGCAGGGGGTTTGTGCATGCATGCGCAGGGGGGGCATTGCATTATGGGTGTGGGCATCCGAGCAAAAAAAGGTTCGCCATCACTGCCATAGCCTATTGCCGCCTGCCTGCAGCCTGAATCAGCTGATGGTCGGGAGGCCGATAATCAGTTGCTTGTGCTAATCAGGCTCTGCGCTGTTTGCTGCAAGGAGGCAAATTGCTGGGAGGCAGAGGCCGAAGGGTGGGGGTGGCTGGGCGGGGCTACATTCGGTGTATAAGAAGCACCCAAGTTTTCACTCTCTTAGGGGGGGAAAAGTGTGTCTTATACTCCGAAAAATACGGTATGTTATAAGCTTTAAAGATGAAGAGTATACTGCTCATTTACATTCTTCACACTACAGAAAGAATGTGTTCATTTAATTTTAGCTAATTGCTGTTTAACTTTTTCCCAGTCAAGTAATGCCAATTCATTCAAGTTCTCCAGTACCACTGCCTTATCCTCCCATAAAACAAGTCATTAGAGAAATGACCATAATAATCAATATAAGTAGATAAAAAAGCCAAACCCAATCTACCCAACTGACTGGCTATGCGACCATGCATAATGATAGTGCTTATCAAAATGCAATAATCTAGTTTTGCCTGAGTAGGTGTACAAATGTTGCCTAATTGCATGTTTCATCCTCGTTACTTTGTTTATTCTTGGGTAGATGGTGAAGTTTATGCCTGGGGACATAATGGATATAGTCAGCTTGGGAATGGGACAACCAACCAGGGTGTGACGCCTATTCAGATTTCTACTAATTTGCTCATTAAGAAAGTAACCGAAGTAGCTTGTGGTTCCCATCATTCTCTTGCATTATCATCTGATGGAGATGTAAGTTCTGCTTTTCTAACTAGCTATTCAGGTTTTTGCTGTTAAGAATGTACTTTCGTTTGGTAAATGTTTGAAAATTGTCCTTGAAGAAAGGGTATTGATACTACCATTAATCTGTGTTTTCTTAGTGAAATATTTCAGATGTTATCTTAACAATAAAAGTTCTTATCTTTATAGAGGAAATAAGCTACTCTTGGCAATCTGATTTCATGGGGTTTTTATATTTTGTACAAGTATTCAGTAGCAACAATAAAAAACAAGATTTCATGTATAAAAATAAAGGTTGAATGGGCTTCATTGATTCGGTGCCCAGTGAGACAGTGACCTATTTTCTTTTGATCTAGTAGGCTTTCTGATTCAAAAATAAAACTTGGAATAATGATGCTTGAATTTCCCCTTTGCTTGGGAAATTATAAGTGCTGAAATTTATAAATTTTTCAGTTGGATAGAATAAATTTTATAGACATACTATACCTGTTTTAGTAAGAAGAGGACCAGTTTCAGAAAAATAGATGCAGAAATTTGGAACTTGGCTTCTTTAAATTGTGTGGGTACCTGTTTAAGGAAAGTGTTTGACTCTGGGATAACATTTGGAGGCATTGTGGTCTCTTCTGTGAGACTGCGCCTGTTTAATTTCATATCTGACAGGTACTAGAGTTTATTTGTTTTGCATGAAGGGGATAATGTTCCATTTCAAGTCTTGAAGGTTTACAGTTAGTTTTGAAGACATCAGATATAAACCTTTGAAAATTGCCTAGTATGAAAGTGCTCTAACCTTTGCCAAGGAGATACTTTTTGATATGTAGATCCTGTTGCTAGTTTACCTTTTATCATTATTCATGAGTTGAAGGCTGTTTGTTCTGAGTTGACCCTTCCTTCCTTCCTTCCTTCCTTCCTTCCTTCCTTCCTTCCTTCCTTCCTTCCTTCCTTCCTTCCTTCCTTATGCATCATAGTGGTGTAGCGTTGTTCCTCCTCCTCTAGTAATGAGAATAGGGCCACCTAACAGTAATGAGCACACAGGCTTGCACTGTCAAGATTTTTTTTCTTAAGAAGAAGAATTAGGAAGAAGAGAGAGAAAGCCCTCGTGTTGCTGTAAGCATACTTTGGGCTTTCTTTAAGGTAGAATACAGTTCTCTTTCTTTTCCTTCATTTCTATGTGACTTTTTTTTTCTTTTGAAAAATGCAGAAAAGACTTGGTGGATAGAAGGCAACCCACCTCTAATGCATGGGCCCTACTTTAGAATGAAAAGAAGTCAGGAAAAATCAGAGGAGAAAGATTGTGTTCTCCATCCTCTACCAGTGAATGCTGAATGCTGGAAGCTGAGAAGAATGCAGTCTGACACTGGAGGAAGGCAAACAATTCAAAGCTGATGGCTGCCTTTTCCTTTATCCAGTGAATCTGGGCCATTCCTTCATTCAGGGCTGAACATTACATTTAACTTGTAAAACTGTATTTAAACTGTGTCTGTCTTTGGAAAAAAAAGTAGTAACAGGCATTGATTCCAAATGGGATCCCTCTTGACTGGGTCCCTGCTCTGCTTTCCTGCAGAAAAATGTTCGCTTTCTAACTGAAGGTTTGCCTGGATGCTACAAGGTAAAATGCACACTCTTTCATTAGCCAAGTGTGTTAGAAGAGACTCCTTTGTGTTGCCAGCAATTAGAAGTTAATCACATCAGTACTTTGAAGTATATCATAAATGGCCATGCTACTTGTCTGTGGCTTGTAAAACGAGTTACTTTGGTTCCTGCACTGTTAAACAGTATATGCTTTGGGGAAATGTTTCTGCTCACCTACCGTACTAAGGCTTGTGGTATGCTTCCTGGGTGTCTCTCCCTCTTTGTCCTTTGTTAAAAGGTATACGCCTGGGGCTATAATAACTGTGGACAAGTCGGGTCAGGATCAACTGCAAACCAGCCAACTCCTCGCAGAGTCTCCAATTGTTTACAGGCTAAGGTAGCAGTCAGCATTGCCTGCGGTCAAACTTCTTCCGTTGTGGTCATAGATAATGGGGAGGTAAGCATCTGGTGGCCTTCCACATTTGCCTCTGATTCTGCAAACAGAAGTGTTCCTGTATAAGTATTTCATGGAAAACGTATAACAAAGTATTATTTAGTTATTGGGATTTTTTTTTAAAACAAACCCTCATCTACCGTACTTGTTCTGCAGGTCAAGATTACATTTTACTTTCTTGCACAAGGATGTTTTCTTCACTGACTAGAGCCTGTTTCTGAAGATAATTCTGGAGGATTTTCTGGTGGTAGTGAAAATGGCATATATTGGTGAAGTGGGGAGCAATTTTCAGTCAATTTTCCTCCCTTGCATTTTTTAAAAATTCTCTGGAGGATATGAACTAGCACAGAATTTATAAATTAGCCAAACCTTGCAAAATTTTCAGATTAAATTTGGAAAAATGCTTAACAAGAGAATATTTTTTTCAAATAAAATACAAAGGATTGCTTCAAAAATTATGAGAAGTTTTAAAGCATCAAGTGTCTATCTCTGTTCAGTGAGAAAATCTGTCTCAAAGCCTTGAATTTCAGCCAATTGTTTGAGAAGGTGTACATTTGAAGTGAACCCAAAAATAAAATAGAAATGTGTGATGTGGGGAAATGAGGTAAGGAGCTGCAGAATGAAGGTAAACCTTCTTTGCAGAAAAGCTCCAGAAAAGCTCTTGCTCTTCTGGAGACTGGCTTAATTCAAAAGAAGAGTTACCTTTTTGTTCTCTTTAAACATATGTCCAATTAAAATAGATTCAGAAGTAAATATGAGCAATTCAGAGAACTTCTCTGAAATTCTGCAGCCTCAGTAATACCTGGGAAAAGATGGCTAGTCTTCAGTCTGTGAGACCTTTTGACTTACATCTCTTATCATTCTTTATAGTTTTATTATCCAAAGATCCCAGGGCTGTTTTCCAAGTAGTACAGGCCTTGCTTATTTCAATATCCATTTAAGGAATGTTGGTACCGGATCTAGGATTCAGTGACAATAAACTCAAACTTGTGTGAATGCCAACAGGTTTTACTGGAATAAACTAGAGAGTTACAGATGAGAAGGAAGTAGACCAGTTTGTGTTCCTTCAATTTGTCAGAAACTTCCAGAATGATAGGGGACAAGCTGCCTGGAACTGGCTGCAAGTTGCATAGCATCTTCCTAGGTCATAACTTAGCCAGCTGATCTACTAACTAAGATACTTTATGTAAGGCATTGTCACTAGACTACAATACCTAGAGGCAGCCCAATGACATTTCTTGTCAACAGCAGTTAGCCTTCTTTCCAGGTATCTTAAGTGAAGTATTGTCTCGACTAATGTGCCAGTATTCATCCTCCCCTCTGCAAGTGTTGAACTAGGGAGTTCATGCTAATTCTCTTTATCTTAATTGTTACTGGTGGTGGTCCAGATAAAAGGCTCAAAAACAGGGGTGATTGTATAAAAAGTGCAGTCACTTCTGAAGTACAGTAACCTTTTATAAGCATAGGTGTGGAATATCTGTCTTATATGTGCAAATAGAAAGCAGATTATACTATTATATCTGCTTGCCTTATCTGTCACAATGGAGAGTAGCATTGATCCAATGCTTCTGTTTCATAGGAAATCCAGACTTCTACACCACCCAAAAATAATCTGTAAACGATGGAAAACATTTTCTATCTCTGTAAAAAAAAAACAAAAACCTTAATATAAAATTAAGATTTCTCCTCTGAAATAATAAAGTATATTTACGAACCTAGGAAATGAGAAAGGAAATAGTACAAGACTTTGTTTTAAAATAAGGTTTCTTTCAGTGCATTCTATTTCAAAGTTTTTGAACTTCTGCTAGTTTAGCACTTCTATTCTCTCAGAACAGGAGCTCTTTGGGTAAAAATAAAGTATATGGTTAATTAACCTCCTCCTCACCCCAGGTCTATGGCTGGGGTTACAACGGCAATGGACAACTTGGTCTGGGAAATAATGGCAATCAGTTAACTCCATGCCGAGTGGCAGCACTTCAAGGAGTGTGTGTAATGCAGGTGAGTATAGTGATCTGTGTTTTCTGTTACTTGAATGATTGTTGGGAAATTGTCCCTAATCTTGGGAAGATTCATTGTTAATGAGATAAGGGAAGTGTAACCTCTACCCCACTAATCTCTTCCAATTCTGATGTTTTAATAAGTGGATAGGAAGTTATGCATGTTGAACGTTTTGCCTTTAAACCATGCAGACAGCTGCATTCTTAGATGTTCCTGGAGAATGACCTTGGGATATTTAGAGCAAATGAAATGAAAAGTTTCCTGAAAGCTTGAACAAAATCAGGTGTAGCCAAATCAGTTTTAGTCCCTTGGCCTTTATCTTTTGCCCTGCATACTCTATTAGCAATCTTGTCCTTCTCTTCAGTACATTATAGATGGCTCTGATGGATTTCTACGGCTTAAGTATGCCATTTGTGGACAAGAACTGAGAGGCACCAGAGGTGGTGATACCATAGAGTCGTCTGTGCTGTTGCCTGGCAGAGTAATTGCTGTTCAAGGCATTTGGAATCTGCATAATGTACAACATGTAGTATCTGAAGTGCAAAGTCAGAGCTGTGGTACAGGCATTCAGTGTACACATTCTTGAATATTTTGTGTTTCAGCTTTTCCAGCATGTTTGATTGTCTTGGCTTCAGTAATAGCAGGCACTAGCAGGAACAATTAAGAGTACAGGTAGTCCTTGACTTACAACCACAACTGAGCCAGGAATTCTGGTTGTAAGTCATTGCAGTTGTAAGTTGAGTTACCATATGACCAGACTCAATTGTACAACTGTTTTTACAATGTTAAGCGAGTTACTGCATCACATAGTCATAAGTTTGAATCCAGCTTATCCAATGTCGCCTTTGCTAGGAAAAAAAAAAGTGTTGCAATATGTGATCACATGACTGCAGGATGCTGCAAACAGCTATAAATGCAAGCCAGCTGCCAAGCACCCAAAATGCAAATACATGACTGCAAGGGTAGTGCAGTAGTCGTAACTTCATGGACGGGTTATAACTAACTTTTTTCAAGTTTGTGATAACTTTGAACTATCATTTAGCTGTGGTTCTAAATCAAGAACTACCTGTAAGTGCTTCAGACTTCCTGTGAACACCTCATCTCTGCTCTTCATTAAAGCAGCCCACATTTTCCAGACTTGGAGATTGTAAAAGGAAGCTGCTACCTAAGGGAATCCGCCCTTTAAAATGAACTCATAAAGCATAATTATCCTTTTTCAGTCTCATGTGGGATCCTGGAAAAGACTGATCTTATTTCATGAAGAGCAGAAAGATGCTATCTTTGCTAGAGGTCATTGTTTTCCCCCTAATAATTGTGGAAGTGTGCACAGCCCTAGCAGGGGTATAGATTTGGGATTGAAGAATTACCAATCAGTTTTTAGAGACTAGTCAACTGATACCTAAATATGGTATAAAACTGTTAATAATGACTGAAGCTTTTATGCCTCCTATAAGGGTTTCTCTTCTAGCATATCAAGCATGCAGCTTGTATTATGCTTCAGTGATAAACTCTTTTCACTGCTATCCTGGAGTGGTATGTATACTAACTCCTGCCTTCTTTACAAACTTATTTGCAGATTGTCTGTGGCTATGCACACACGCTAGCACTAACAGATGAGGGTTTACTGTATGCCTGGGGAGCAAACACTTATGGGCAGTTGGGGACTGGCAACAAAAGCAACCATCTCAGCCCAGTGCAAATCATGATGGAAAAGGAGAGGTAAATGCCACTGCAGCTAATGCTTGGTGAGCTGGGAAATAGGGTTGTATCAGCTACCTCCAATTCATGGTTCTGGAAAACAGATTCGTTCATGCATTTTGTTAATGAGCACTTTGGGTTCAGGGCAGGGGTGGGTTCTAACTTACCTCGCCGCCGGTTCACTTCCTCCCGCGCTGTGTGGCTGTGGCGTGCGGGCGCACGGGCGCTTTGCGCGCGCGCATGTGCAGTGCTGAAAATTCGCAACCCCCCCCCCCGAAAAAAAGGCTGAAAACAAGATGGCTGCACATGCACAGTGCCGGGATTCGGTTTCTGTGCATGCGCAGAAGAAGAAAAAATCAGCAAAAAAATCCAAAAATATATATATATTAAAAAAAAAAATCCAAAAAAAAGATGGCGGCGTCCACGGACCAGCACCGACAGAACCGGCTCTGTGACGTCACTATCGGTTTGCTACCAGTTCCGGCGAACCGGGAGGAACCCACCTCTGGTTCAGGGGGAATAATCCAATATGTAGTACAAAAGGACTCTTTCTGATTTTCCCCCTGTTTAACAAAGGCAAGTTTCTTAGTTTTCTTTTCATACCTGTGAAATAATATATGCAGTATTCTGTTAAGGCAGTTAATGCATAGTACCTATCTTCCACCCACACCTTCCTCCCTTCTCTGCTTCAGCTAAATAGGAATAGGAATGTGGCAGTGATTTATCATTAATTGTGCCCATATATCTAAAGAAACAGTTTCTTTTCATGTAATGTAGTTAAATTTTTTCTTACAACCCGCTTTCTCCATAGAGTTGAGCTATTATGTCAGCAGGCATATTTCTCTTGGGCTGCCAGCACCTGATTTCCTTTGCCCCAAGGCTGTCTCTCCCTTGCAGCCAACACCGGTCTTCTCTGGACTGCACACCCAGGGGTATTTCAAGAGTCTTGTCCCAGGATCACCTGGAAAGGACAGACCTTCAACACTTGAGAGTGCCTAGAATCACCAGCCATCATTTCCCACTCTTCAAATCTTTCTCACCAGCTTCTGTCTTTCTTGTGAGAAAAGGTTGCCCCCTGAGAAACAGTTTCTTATCTCCAAAGTTATTTATTAGCTGCCTTGTGCTTCTTGGGTGACCCTGGGAAACTAGTAACAGTCAAACAATTTTCCATCAAAACAATTAAATACAAAGATAAAAGATGACAGGTGCAATGAAGTGAAGCCCCCTTAGTTATTTATTTTATATCCTACATGCCCAAAGTTATATGGGGCCACAGTACTTACCATCAGCCACCAGTTGCTTAAATAGATTGCAGACAGCTGGATGGGGAAGTCAATTTCCAGCCAAATGACTCTGTTTATGGGTTGTTTGTAAGCACAAACATTAGCATACACACATAGGAAAAAAACTTTTTCTCTGAATCTGAAGAGGAAAGGGTTAAGATGGCAAAGGAGAGGCAGGTCCTTAACTGAGTTCTTCACAATATAGAATCATAAGGTTGTAAGGGACCTTGGAGGTCTTCTAGTTCAACCCCTTGCTCAAGAGCCTTATATACTACCATCCAAGTCAAATGGGTGTCCTAACTTCCCTTGAAAAATGATGAAGCATCCACAACACTGGGCAGCAAGCTGTTCTCACTGTCAGGAAGTTTCTTGTTAGTTCGAGGTTGGATCTCTCTTAATGAGCTTCCACCCATTGCTTTTTATCAGGTGCTTTGGGAAATAAGTTGACCCCCCCCCATGACAGCCCCTCAAGTATTGGAAGGCAGCTATCATGTCACCCCTAAGCCTGTTTGTTAGGCTAAACATACCTAATTCTCTTAACTGTTCATCAATTTAGCCTCCATACCCCTTATCATCTTTGTTGCTCTTCTCTGCATACTTTCTAGGGTCTCTGCATCTTTTTTGTATCATGGTGACCAGAATTGGACACAGAATTATACATTCCTGAATTATACATTCCTGTCTACAAGAGCTCACAGTTCAGTTACATATTCTATTCTATTCTGCTCTATTTTATCTCATCTTTATCTTCATTTTCTTTACTCAGTAAGTATATTATCTGTAGGAGGTACCTAACCTTTAAGACTCTAGATTGAGTTTTGGAACAAAATGATAGTGAAAGCAAAATCAGCCACCAAATGTTCAGCCAGCATAAGAACAACAGGACAAGTGTGACATCTCTGGCGCTGAATACTTGTGGTCTGCTTTTATCCTTGTGTAGGGTTATCGAGATTGCTGCTTGCCATTCTACTCACACATCTGCTGCCAAAACACAGAGTGGCTTAGTGTACATGTGGGGTCAGTGTCGGGGGCAGTCGGTGGTCCTGCCCCATGTTACCCACTTTTCCTGCACAGATGATGTGTTTGCTTGCTTTTCCACTCCTGCTGTGATGTGGCGTCTCCTCTCAGTAGGTGAGAACTAGTTTCACTTAATGTCAGATGCAGAAGTGAAAATTTCTCATACTCATGGATGGTTGTGTAGGAGAGGCCTGTAATGGGCTGTGACAATAACGTTGAGAGAAAAGAAGAAGAGCTAGAGTCTAGACAGAAGAGGGGTTTTTTTGGGGGGGCGGGTTTAAACAAAATCTGAGCCTCAACCAAGAATGGAGTTTGAGAAAGCATCTTAGAATTGACCTTCCCTTCTTCTCCAGTATATAAAGGCTGGGGAGAAGGGAAGCACTTTCAGACTTGCAAAAGGCTGTGATCTTACAATAAAAGTAGTATTAGTACTCATGGTTTTGGCTTTGAACAGCACCTTTCCCACACAACGCTCAACTCCCAGAACCATTTTGAGAGTTCTTAGACAGATGTGGGAGATGCCTATAAGCCATCATGACTTATAATGTTCACAGAATACTCATCAAATTATCTTGTTTGTGGAGCTGGAATACAGTGAACTTAACTCACATAACATAAAATTAAAGTGATGACTTTTATAAGAAATGGGAACTGAAGCATTGTGAAAGCGTCAAGGGGCATTTCACGTGGTGCTGCTGCTTGTTCCCTGTACAGGCAGTTGGAAGAGTAGGAAGAATGACTAATTGGATTTACCTACCTAAATACCAAAATACTGATAGTTAAAAAACATGAATCCTGGCATCTGATGAGAACTGTAGTACCCCAAATATGAAACTCTATTGGTTGTGTTAGAATTTAAGGTGACACTATTCTGTTTTAATAACTCCTTTCTAGAATCAGACTTGCTTCATATTTCAGATCTGCCCAGTTACATGGAACACAATTTTTGATAAAAATGATATATTTCCTTGTCATGTAGAAATCTAAATGAAGTAGTGTGTTGATGAAAGCTGTACTATATACAGTTTTGGATCATTGATCACCTTTGCCTTTATGGGATACAGTACAGGAATGCTTTTGTAAAGCTAACAAAAATTTTGTATGTAAAACTCTTGAATGTTTTACTCTTGAAACTCTTGAAACTCTTGCATGAATTGACTCTATGTTCTTTTGGTGTTATAATTGTTTTTACAGAGCATGAGGAATTTTTAACAGTAACAGAGTCTCTGAAGAGAGAATTTGATAGTCCTGAAACATCAGATCTAAAGTTTAGAGTAGATGGAAAATTCATTTATGTACATAAAGCTGTTTTAAAAATCAGGTAATGTTTATAACTAATCATCCAGATGGTTAGCAAATGCCTAAATCATCTTACTAATTTAGATACTGTATTTTATTTTGCTTCTTTAATGAACTTGCCATTTTACATCCTTTTTAATTGCTTAATATGTTATAGATGTTGAAATAAAATAAGATTAAGAATAGATTAATACTTCAATAGATACTTTAAATTTGATTAAAATTAAAAGCATTGAGTAATCTTTCATTTTGAGGCTACAGTTTTTGTGGAATACTAGATATAAAATTCAGCTTTAATTACTCATCTGAAAATAGCTATTAGGAAGAATCAGGAGCTTAACTGTTTGTTGTGAATATGACTGAACTAGTATTTTCAAAAGATATGTGAGTTTTTAGTACTGAATAACTGACCCAAATTAATATTCATAAAAATCAAAATTTAGGCTGATTGAAAAGTCAGTATGTAGAAAAAAGGTTAAAGGTAGACCAAGCTAAATCCAAAAACACTAAGGAATTTCTGGAAGCTTGGCATTCAGACAATTCAGCCATCAATAGAGAAATAAAAATAAACCATATTTATACACCATTCAAAAGAGACAACAATAAGCTAAGAAGGAAACAAAAAGTCAAAAACACATCCTCTCCAGCAGCTAACATTGGGATTATTAGGAGCCGAGGTGGCACAGTGGTTAGAGTGCAGCACTGCAGGCTACTTCAGCTGACTGCTAGCTGCAGTTCGGCGGTTCAAATCTCACCGGCTCAAGGTTGACTCAGCCTTCCATCCTTCCGAGGTGGGTAAAATGAGGACCCAGATTGTTGGGGGCAATATGCTAACTCTGTAAACCGCTTAGAGAGGGCCGTAAAGCACTATGAAGCGGTATATAAGTCTAAGTGCTATTGCTATTATCATCAGACAAACAAACCAAAAACAATATCCTAATCAGGGAATTACTAGGGAGAAAACCACATCCCCGCCAAAACTGACAAGGCAAACTACTGTATATAAACAAAGAGCAAATCCCACAGTCACTTGCACTGATGATGTTAACTAGTTGGGTAATGAAATGACTGCAAGCAAATAACCAAACTCAGAAAATACCACAGAAAAAAGACATTTTTTAAGCTTAAGCTACTAGCTTTAGTCTATAAGATGCCAACACTTCTTTTGTGGTGTACAGGTAGTCCTCAGCTTACAATCAGAGTTGGGACAGATCTTCCATTGTTAAGCAATATTGTAAAGTCACGTCCAATTTTGCGACTTTTTGCAATGGTTGTTAAACAAATCACTGCAGTCATTAAGTGAATCATTGGTTGTTAAGTGAATCTGGATTTCCCCATTGACTTTGCTTGTCAGATGTCCAGAGGAAGGTTGTAAATGGTGATCAAATGACATCGGGATGTTGCAACTATCATAAATATATGCCAGTTGCCAAATGCCTGAATTTGACCATGGGGATACTACAGTCAAACGGTCATACATGTGAGGACATCTTTTTGTGAGATACTTTTTTCAGCACTGCCTGAAAAAGGCTGTTAAACAAATGGTCATGTCAGAGACTACCTATATTATAAAACAGATCATCTTTCCATAACCTGATATTTTCCAAAAGTGTTGGAACTACAACTTGGCATGATTGAAAGTTAGGGATCCTGGCTACTGAAGTTAACACTGGAGGGATAGCAGGTTGGACTTTAGACTAATAGAAAAATCCTAGGATTGTTCAAAATGGCAAAAATGCTGCGGAGGAATGAGAGCGGACCATTTTGAAGAAGCCATGTGCTGCTTATATGTCTTCTGTTCTTGATGTAATGTGCAACATTTGGAGGAAGCTTTACTGTGTTTTTTTCTTGCAGATGTGAGCACTTCCGTACTATGTTCCAGTCCTACTGGAATGAAGATGAGAAGGAAGTGATAGACGTAGATCAGTTTTCCTATCCAGTGTATCGTGCTTTTCTTGAGTACCTGTACACCGACAATGTTGACTTGCCACCTGAAGATGCTATAGGTAGTAGTGGAATTTTTGGCAAAATTATGTTGGGAAATTAAGGAAACGGGATAATTTTTTGTTTTCATTTTTCAGTGGGAGAGGGAGATGATGTCATCTTACCATCACAGACGTTAGCAGCTCTTGGTGCCTCTACCGTCCATCTTGCCTTTTCAGATTGCAGTTCTGTTCTGTGGTGAACTGATGGGGAAAGAATGTTCAAACAAACCAATCTAGGTTCTGGAATATGTTAGGTTAAAAATGGCATCTCTGTAAGGTACCTGCCTCAGCTACCTTCTCAAGAAAGTAAAATTCTTGAAACAGTTATGTTATGAGAACTCAAAGGCTGGATGGTGCGAAGAGGTCTTCCTTGGAGCATCGCAACCTTGAATATATGGCTGGAACCGGCAGAGAGAGAGTCAGTGCAGATGGCCATGTCTCTCCCCCCCCCCCATAAATTCCCCAAGCAGTTACAGCAAAAGTGAAAGCATGCAAACCATTCCACCCATGGTGCCTCCCCCCCCTTTTCCAGAATGGCAGCGTTCCGATAGGGACCTGACAATCTCTTTAAATGGCGAATATACATATATGACACCAAAGTGCCATTATTTTGCTGAATTTGTGTCTGTACCTTGCTGATTAGATATTAGGTTCCGTTGTACCCCAGGAACGACAGCAAGACTGGTTTCTTCTATGGATTCAGGCCTTCTATTGGGAACTAAACTCACAGACCTTTTGCACATTAGATGACCGTATACAGTGCATTAGTTATAAGAGCTGTCCACATCCTGGCATGCAGCAGTTACAGGAAGGGATCAAAAGAACGTATCAATCAGGCCTCTTCAGTCTACCTTCCCTTAAGCTGCCAGAGCCGAGTGAGAAGGGACTGAATATGCCTTTCTCTGGTGAACTCTGCCTCCTAAAAGATTTTACATTTTCACTGCAACTTTTTATACTTTATGACCAATGTGCAGGAGATTCTGCATAATTTAATTAAAATCTTAATTTCAGGGCTTCTGGATTTGGCTACATCGTACTGTGAAAACCGATTGAAAAAGCTGTGTCAGCATCTCATCAAAAGAGGAATCACAGTGGAGAATGCTTTCTCGCTGCTCTCTGCAGCAGTGCGCTATGATGCAGAGGTAAATCAGTTGTCCCCTAAAGTCTGCCCTCTCCAGTGCACCTTGGGGAATTGTTAGGGAAACAGTGAAGTAGCCGGGCACAACATGACTTTAAGAAGGGAGGTGGAAGTCAGAAGAAGGTGTGTGCATGTGTGTGTATGCATATACACTGGATGAATACTGGTGGGAAATTGGAGTACTGTCCTGGGAGTGTTTGAGTGATATGTCTTGGGGTGGCATCGGGGTGAAATGCTACCGGTTAGGCCGTACCGGTAGCGGCAGCCGCCAGTGGTTCGGAGAACCGGTAGCAGCGGCAGCGCAAGGCTCTGCCCACCTGGATGTCACCATTTTCTTTTTTAACCGTCTGCGCATGCGCAAAGCCTTCTGTGCATGCTCAGAGGGTGAAAATGCGTGCGACAGTGGCACGTGTGCAAAGCGTGCGCTTCCGAACCGGTAGGGAAGGTAAGTAATTTCACCGCTGGGTGGCATATATGAAGACAGATTTGGAGAGTCATCTTGGGTGATAGAAATGAGCAACAAAATGTCTTAGAATGACAAAGATGCATTTGTTGGCAATTTATATCTTCATCAGTTTGCATTCTGTGAATTTCCAGGTGATATGAAGTCGGACGCATGATTTAGCATTTGAGACTCATACTCAACTTACTGTCTGTCTAAATTACTAGAGCTTTCTGACCAGTTGGACCTTATCTCAGCTGCAATAACATTATTCGGGACTAAGGGATTGAGCCTTGGGCTCTGCGGAATGCAGTCCTGTGTTTACAACAATAATGTAAGAGCCTGAGATGTAATTCAGTTCAGCTCCTTGGAGTCATGCTGTGCATCTCCCATGAGTCAAAACTCTTTTGCGGGGCTCACTCCACAACATCCTGGAGATGCGTGTGTATCTCATTGCCAAAGTACAGGCTTTTTTCCTTTGCGTTATACATAGTAAAGCACCATTGGAGGCCATCACAGTTCTCTTCATGCATTATCAAATAATAAGCATTTTAGTGGTGAAAATAAGAGAGAAGGAGCTAGAACAGATACATCTGCCCAAAGTATTCTTTCCAGTATTATGGCAAATTGCTCCAAGTGTGTTATGAGAGAACATATGTGAAGTTTTAGGGATGATTTATCTATTAAAAGCGTGGTTTTTCTGCTGCATTAAGAATGTGAAATAATTTGTCCCATCATAATACTTTTATTCTGTTTTTAATACCAAATACATTACTTGTTTGTTGGTAAGTTTTTGTTCAATCCAGGTAGTCCATCTTGAAGTCGTTTAAATTCAAAGTTAATCTAATATAACCTGGAAATAAAATACTTAAAAGTGATATCTTAATGCTACTATATTTATATTTACTTCAAATTTTATTTTCACATACATGGAAAAAAAATTAAGACAGGTAAAATGAAAATATTTCCTTTTTCTGTTGTGGCTAAAACAAGTGGCAGAATGACCTAGTTGAACATAACAAATGCTGTGTATGCTGTTAATACTTTCTTCAGCATTGGTAATATTGAATGTTTTAATTTAAAACTTGTTTTGAATGAGTTTAATTTTTTTTTGTTTTCTATCTAGGATTTAGAAGAATTCTGCTTTAAGTTTTGTATCAATCATTTGACTGAAGTCACCCAGACATCTGCCTTCTGGCAAATGGATGGTTCTCTGCTAAAGGAATTCATTGCTAAAGCCAGTAAATATGGAGCCTTTAAGAACTGAGAGGTGTGTTTGTTTTGGACTATATCTCCACAGCTTTCAGGCCTTTTTCTCATAGGTCCAATTATATCACCTGCAGTATAAAACCACAATGCCCAACAGCTGTGCTCTTAAAGGGATTCCATTAAATAGCAAGCACTTTACTTGGGTTTTGTTACTCCAAAGAGTTGGATCTATTTACTGTTTTAAGTAACTCTTGAGAAAATCAGAACAGATGGAGTGGGTAGAAGTAGCCAAAATAATGTCAGAGATTGTTCTTTGCAGAGATGGTTTGTTAATTTTTTGTAATCTCATTGTGGTACCTCTTGTTCTTTTGAAGCACTCTGATGGCAACCGGAAGCAAAATATCTTATATGGAATAAAGGGAGTTTTGAGAAAGGAATCATCCTCTCTGTATATATGTGAAGGAAACTTGCACTCAGTCATTTGAGAAGAATTTGTGAAAAATGCTGCATTCCTCTATACATCTTTCTAGGAATAAGTCTCGCTGAATTCAGTGGGATGTAATAGATTTGCACCGTAAGTACATTGAGTTATACAATAACTTGAAATGTTGAAGAACCAACTTGTTTTTCTTAAACAAATTGGAATTATTGTTTTTGTATTTCCTTTGAAGTGTATTATGTTTGGAAAAGAATTACATATTGTTCTGTTTTGTGGACTTAAATCATTCAAAGTAAATGACTGTTGGAAAGCTGTTTTGCATTGCGATTATGTATAAACTATATAATAAAATGGGTGCCTGCCTATTGTGAGTTCTAAACTTTATTAAAATTATGCACTAAATCATCTTTATATGAGGACTATGGTATTCTGGATGGACTCCTTTTTTCACCAAAAAAAGTCAGAATGAAGTTAGGAAGTTAATTATTTGTTGCAGCATTTCTGAAATGTGAATAAATGAGAAAAGCTATTAAGTCTTTTGGAGTATTTGCTATACAAAAGTTTGATCTTTCAATTCTCGTATCTGATGAGTTACACTTCTTTCTCCTTGGAGTGACTGATGCTTGACTCTGACTTGGTGCTGCTCATAGGGAGCCGAGGTGGCGCAGTGGTTAGAGTGCAGTACTGCAGCTACTTCAGCTGACTGCTAGCTGCAGTTCGGCAGTTCAAATCTCACCGGCTCAAGGTTGACTCAGCCTTCCATCCTTCCGAGGTGGGTAAAATGAGGACCCAGATTGTTGGGGGCAATATGCTGACTCTGTAAACCGCTTAGAGACGGCTGTAAAGCACTATGAAGCGGTATATAGCAATAGCAATAGCAATAGCACTTATATACCGCTTCATAGTGCTTTTACTGGGTCTAAGTGCTATTGCTATTGCTATTTATTGGTGGTTTACTGAAATCACTTCTTGGATGACTAAGGTTTCCTTTCCCCCCATTGTCCTTTTACCTTGCCAGAATCAGGTGAGCTGAAAAGACCCTTATGCGTAAAACCTGTCCTGTGCTGCTTCAGCATATCTGTTGTCATGGATTTCTAATAATCTTCCTGTTTAAAAATCTCTATTAAAATGGAATTAGCTCATCTGTTTCTAAGGCCATTTCTGTCTTTTTTTTAAAACCTGAAGCTGTTACTACTACTAATGCTTTTGTACAGTGGAGAACAAATTGACTACTTTAATACCTTAATACAGAGGGATACAATCAAGATCAAGTGAGGTAGTAATACCACTCTATAAAGCCCTAGTAAGACCACACCTAGAGTACTTCATCCAGTTTTGGTCACCACACTATAAAAAAGATGTTGAGACTCTAGAAAAAGTGCAGAGGAGAGCAACCAGGATGATTAGGGGACTGGAGACTAAAACATATGATGAACGGTTGCAGGAACTGGGCATGGCTAGTCTAGTGAAGAGAAGGATCAGGGGAGACATGATAGCAGTGTTCCAATATTTGAGGGGCTGCCACAGAGAGGAGGGGGTCAACCTGTTTTCCAAAGCGCCTTAAGTCCAGACAAGGAATAATGGATGGAAACTGATTAAGAAGAGATTCAACCTAGAAATAAGGAGGAATTTTCTGACAGAACAATCAACCAATGGAACAGCTTGCCTTCAGAAGTTGTGGGAGCTTCATCACTGGAGGCTTTCAAGAAGAGACTGGACTGCCATCTGTCAGAAATGGTGTAGGGCACGCGTGTCAAACTCACGGCATCACGTTGCCGTCACTTGATGTTTCGCGATGGTTTTTCTTCACAGAGCTAGGGTCGGCATGGCCTGCACACGACACATCCAGCCCTCAGGCCGCCAGTTTGACACCTCTAGTGTAGGGTCTCCTGCTTGGGTGGGGGGTTGGACTAGATGACCTAAAAGGTCCCTTCCAACTGTTAATCTGAAATACCTAATATGGTGTCACTCAGCCTCTCAATCTCGTTTACATGAGATTTAATGCTTCCTTGTTTGTAGGAGGAAATATAAGTATTTCTTGTACTACTACTGATACTATTGTCCTTCGCTGAACTTACCTTGATTTGTCCATGTTAAAATTTCAGTATGCAGAACTGGCTCATACCTCAGAAGTTGAATTAAAGTCAAATGGCTTCCACTTTCTTTATTGAAGCAGTCCAATATTCAGTAGTTTATTTTTTAAACCACTGCACTGCTTACAATTACTTAATAAAACCTGAAAAGAAATGGATGATGGAGGAGTGGGCTACATACTGGTGTTGGGCTTTGAGTCACCTGTTGCTCAGTCCACTGAAATCTGCCCCTCTGGATAGTTACGCCACCTGTGTCAAGTGAATTGGAAGCTGAACCATATCTGGAGAGTTTCTCAGAAGTAATTTTCTCCTCTGTCATTGATAAAAATGATAGCAGAAAAGGTTGAGAAAGCAAGTCTGCTCAGAGCTAGACAGAAGCATAATGGGAAGGGAAGGAGGTATAGTTACCTCCTACTTTAGTCCTTGTTGCAAATTTAACATCTCAGTTTCTAGGAGACCCTCCCCAAGGATTGAGAAAAGGTTAAATACCTTGCATGATAGGCAGTCACTTGAGGATCATGATTTTGAAAGTGCAAATTTTTGGACAGGACTATTTTATTATTTCTTTTATTGCTATGGTTTAATGATTGTGTTGTTATGAATCACATACAAATTTTTAAAAAGTGTTTTGGCTCATAATTCATGTTTATTTTCAAAATGGTCCAATCTTACAAATTCTGCAAAGGGTATGTAAATGTATGAGCACAAATGTATAAATTTAAATAACTATACGTTATTAGAAAATACTTTTTACTAAACTATTGCTTGCAATTAAGCAATTTGGAATATTCTTTAAGACACAAAGTTTTTAAGTGGCAGATTTGCTGAAATGTTTTACTTGATGTGAAACAATTGAGATTTATATAAATTGGCCTCATTAGCAGAGTTAACCACTATCTAAATATGCATATAAGTATATAGGCACAATCTTTCTCATAAAACTTGAAGCAGTTTCTTTGGGAAATTAGGTGAGTGTATATGATAAGAGATACCGAGTCTGGATTGCAAAAACCTGAATGGCCATGAAGTGGAAGGGAAGTATTGGGTATTTGTCTGTCTTTTTACCCTCTAGTGATCATCGTAACCCATATCTGGTAGCTCTGCAAGATAACCGTAAACCAAAACCAGAGTGATTTACAGTAGTATGTTGTTAATTCCATCAGCAGATAAAGTGCATATGGTGAATTCACTCATTTTCTTCCATCAATTTTCATCTAATAGAAGGTATTTGAAGCTATAATCTTGTAAGGTCTGGCCTCTCCCCCTTATTCAAGAAAATAAAGACTGTTGAAACTTGGCATTTCAAAAGGAACCTTTTATTGAACAGGGGTGATAGCAGGACGAAATCAAAGCAGGCTCTGAGATCCCTCAGGCAATACAATAGAATTAAAGGAATTAGGAACCCCTCCCAACAGTCCGATGTGGATTCAGCCAATCCGCAGGTGTGAAGATGTTATTGTACCAGCCGCTCTGAGAACCCGATAAGGGAAGTTTCACAGGGTCATCTTCTGCCAGCTTTCAGGCGATGCAACCCACATGGCCCTCCCTCCCCTTACATTCCCCAAAAGGTGCGAAAATCCCAGGGTGCCTAGGTGCCAGGCAAAGGGTTATAAATCAATAGCATGTAGGAAATAGGATACATGAGGAAGAAAGCAATAAAGTAAATAATGCAGGTAGGGTCCCCCCTTTCCCCTGAAGAATGGCAGATTCACGGATCTGACATATACATTCTAATTTAAAACTTATGGTAAAACATTGGCTAGATCAAAAAGGTCTCAACTGTAAAAATGGAAAAACAGTTACCCACATGTAAAATGTGTTATACCAAAGTGACCTGGAAAAAAAATCAGTGAACATTTTAAAGATGGTGGGTTATGCAGAGATAATACTTGAGGTATTGTCTTCTGAGACAGGAAATTCTTTTAAATCTGTTAAAAGTTCAATCTCAGCATCCAGTCTTCTCCGGGTATTCAATAGTTCCTGAATTTTTCCCTCTGTTCCTGTATAAATTAAAATCAGTGCTTAAGATTAGCAATATATGCAGAGATATATAAAAAAGTACTATTTATGCCAGACACGTTACTATTAAAGTATATAGATTTAGAAGAGCAATGCCAGGAGGGTAACAAGGTTGGGGAAACATAAGGGCCACAGTCCTTCAGGGAGAATGTCAAACATTGCATCTTAGGGTAGGCAGTGATGGGGGCCATCCATTACTTTTGCCAGCCCTTCTCTTCTATGATTTCCCCTCCCCTCCCCTCCCCTCTCCTTTCCTCTCTTTCTTTTCTTTCCCTTTTTCATCTGCCCCCAAAACAGAAACAACAAAACCCACAAACTTGGAGAAAAATCGTCAAAGTATAACTGGTATGTAAAAGAGATCTTCTATGTAACTCTCAAATAATAGCAACCAGATGCACTTTAAGCAGAGAAGCAGCTTACCAAGAGCTTTCTCCCTACTCCAGAATGGCAGAGCCAGGAACAGCAGTCAAAAGTATTGTTCCACAAAGTCACATACAAGTCAATTCAAGTGTGCAACTGAAGTAAACGAGGCAGAATTGACACAAAGCACCAGTATTGATTTGCAATAAAATAGTCCCCATCCTTTGTAAGGCAGACAAAGCAATATCATTAAATTTCGTTTTACTGGATCATTTAGATCAGTGGTTCCCAAACTTTTTCAGTCCACCGCCCCCTTGGTGCTACAAACTCATCCTCAGTGCCCCCCACCCCCTTCAGGTGGGCGTGGCTTGGTGGTCAGGTGACTGGGTGGGTGTTGCCAACTTGTAAAATGTGGTGAAACTCACTTAACAACGCTCTTGCTTAGCAACCAAAATTTTGGGTTCAATTGTGGTCTGTCTTTCTTTCTTTCTTTCTTTCTTTCTTTCTTTCTTTCTTTCTTTCTTTCTTTCTTCTTTCTTTCTTTCTTTCTTTCTGTCTTCCTTCCTTCCTTCCTTCCTTCCTTCCTTCCTTCCTACCATCTTTCTTTCTTTTTCTTTGTCTTCCTTCCTTCGTTCCTACCATCTTTCTTTCTTTCTTTTTCTTTCTTTCTGTCTTCCTTCCTTCCTACATCTTTCTTTCTTTCTTTCTTCCTCCCTCCCACACCCCTTGCCTCTTAGCGCCCCCCTTGCCGGCCCCCTTGCCTCTTAGTGCCCCCTAAATCATCCCACCGCCCCCCAGGGGGCGGTACCGCCCACTTTGGGAACCACTGATTTAGATGGATAAAGTATCCATTAGCTCCAAACGTCTATACAAGTTATGTCAGTGTGCCAATTTACATCATTTGTATTATCATTATACAAATGACATTAAATGATGCAAATTATATTATTTGAATCATCTATATAATATCATCATAAAAATGGTCCACATTGTCACTGAAGCCATACAGTTAAAGTAATGCTTTGTTATTTTGTGGAGAGGGTTGGGTAGAAAAATTGGTTTCTACTATAGCCTCTGAAGCCTGCTAAATGGAGGTTTCACTGTGTTGCCTGAATATATTATTTGCTGAGTTTTTTTCTAGATCAAATGACTGACATGATCAAAGGAACACAGTACTAAAAATGATACTGCATTCTTATCTGTACTTATTTGTATTCTTAACTAGTTTAAAAGGAATAGCCTTGGTTCTACAAACTATAAGAGTTGTTACATTTTGTTTCATACATACCTGAACAAGCTGCTCTATGAATATTTTCAAAGAGACCACAATCAAAAAGTAATGTGACTGTTTCTTCATACTCTAAGGATAGAAAGAACAATGCTGATACTTCTTCAAAAACAGAAACTTCTTTTAAAATATGCATGATGATAATGATCAGAAGTATTTTTTAAAATCACCTTTTTATCAATACCATACCCGAAATTGCATCTAAATTCAAAACATTAACTGTAGCAAGGGACTTTTAAAGATGTTTATATATATTTATTGAGAAATTACATTGTAAGCAATTGAAGAAAGTAGAACGACAGTTCATTAAATTCATTAAAGAAATTTTTTGTTCTTTAAGGCTCAAATAAGAAAAACAATTTTAATGGAACATGCAACATTAAACATGTTAAAAATGGCAACATGAAAGAATCAAATCCAGGCCAATAATCCTTAAATTGGAATAATATTTTTAAGACAGGGTTAGATTCTGACATAAAATGATAACATTTAGACAGCAGAAACAAAGCATTGCAATATATTTTCTAAATGAAAATCTCTCAAAGAGGCATATAGGACCAGTTGCTCTAACATCTGTAGTTATGAAAACCTTTGAAAGGCTAGTGATGTCCCACTTGAAAACCACCACGGATCCACTGTTAGACCCCCTGCAATTTGCATACCGAGCAAATATATTGACAGATGATGCTTTTAATATGGCTCTGCACTACATCCTACAACATCTTGAATCTCCAAAGACCTATGCAAGGGTCCTCTTTGTAGACTTTAGTTCAGCATTCAATACCATCATACCGGACATTCTTCTAACCAAACTAAATCAGCTAGCGGTACCTGAACACACTTATAAGTGGATCATAAGCTTCCTAACAGACAGGAAGCAGCAAGTGAAGCTAAGCAGAATCACATCGGATACCTGTACAATTAGCACAGGGGCGCCCCAAGGCTGTGTGCTCTCTCCAGGTCTCTTCTCTCTATATACCAATGACTACATCTCAAACGATCCATCTGTTAAACTACTGAAGTTCGCAGATGACACAACAGTGATTGGTCTCATTCGAGACAACGATGAAACCACATACAGACTGGAGGTTGAACAACTAGCCTTGTGGTGCGACTAGAACAATCTGGAACTGAACACACTCAAAACCATAGAAATGGTGGTAGACTTTAGGAGAAACCCACCCATACTTCCACCTCTTACAATACTATACAACACAGTATCAATAGTAGAGACCTTCAAATTTCTAGGTTCTATCATATCGCAAGATATAAAATGGACACCTAACATCAAAAACGTCATCAAAAACGCACAACAAACAA
>QLTV01001119.1:1964724-1981433 GCA_003457575.1 Thermophis baileyi
GACGGAGCTACAAGTCCCAGGTAGGACGTGCATCTCGCGGCCCAACATGTTCCACCTGCCAGAAATGAGTCTCTGTGAGACTCGTCCCGCCACCGCCGCTGCCTCGTGGAGCAGGACTCTGCAAGGCCTGTTGTGCCGTTGCATGCACCAACGGCAGAAGGACCCCAGCTGTGCCAGTATGATGAAGTTTGCGGCAGTCCTGCAGTTCGTGCATGCAACGGCACAACAAGCCTTACTGAGTCCTGCTCCACGAGGCGGTGGCGGCAGGGAGGGGAGGCGAGGCAGCGGCGATGGGACATGCAGACCCACGCTCGCCGCCTACTGCACCCCCAAAATAATAAGCCCCCCCCCGATAATAAGGCCGAGGCCATATTTGGGGGGTCAAAAAAATATAAGCCCGTCTTATTTTCGGGGAAACACGGTACATAAGTTGATTGAATGTAATAATAATGTTTAATATGATTAGTTTTATTTGTATGGGAATGCATGGCGCCCAGGTGCCAAACTGTTCATGCATTGATTTGACGTTTTTATAAAAATAAAAAAATAAAAAACTTGGGAAAAACAAAATAAAAACAAAATGCATTTGAGATGCTCTAAGAATCTGAAATTCTGCCCCTACCAGGTGAGGCCATGTGTGCCTGAGTCACAACGGAAGGTGGTGAAGAAGTATGGCCTCCTAAAAGTTTTAGAAATGTCTCACTGAGACACTGAAAAGGCAACTTGATTACCATTTTGGTAGTAGTGGAGGAAGATTCTGTTAGGACCAGGGGAATTGTCTTCTCACTGTTTTCATCTAGAAAATAAAGTAACGAGATATTTGATCACACAATTTCTTTTAACACTTCAAGACAAAAAATAGAAAGAAATAGCAATAGCAATAGCACTTAGATTTATATACCGCTTCATAGTGCTTTACAGCACTCTCTAAGCGGTTTACAAAGTCAGCATATTGCCCCCAACAATCTGGGTCCTCATTTTACCAACCTCGGATGGAAGGCTGAGTCAACCTTGAGCCTGGTGAGATTCGATCTGCCAAACTGCTGGTAGCCGGTGATCAGCAGAAGTAGCCTGCAGTACTGCACTCTAACCACTGCGCCACCGCGGCTCAAATCCCAGCAGATTCATGAGATCTCAGGAATTTAACTCTTAAATTAAGTTCTAACTGATGTAAACACATTGGAATTATGTTTGTTAAGGTTGTCATCCTATGGCTCCCTTGACAAACATTCTCCCAAAAATGACTGCTTGAGGCATAGAAAAAGAGACTGAATCAAGAAGCAAGGAGAGTACCTGCAAGTTATAATATCTAAGAAATCAGGCGAAAGGTAGTTTTCCATGTGTGTAAACAGAATGAAAATCTAAAATATTGGGATAAAAATAAATGTAAACAGGCATGGTTGATATTACCGAAAGTCACAAGCAGCAACTGCTGTCAATAATGGTTTCAGTCAGGACTTAGTTAATGTCCAGGCCCTGCTCTACAGAATTAGGAGGATAGTCTCCAGAGCTTCCTACATTATATATGAACAATAAATAATATATGGAGCCATTTAAAGCAGATTGGGGAATAAGACTACTACTACTACTACTACTACTACTACTACTACTACTACTACTATTACATACCATGAAAACGGGATCTCTTGACTGGAGAGTGGTTTGAGCAGAGCAGGCTAATAGAGGAACAGAAAAAGAAATAAACTTATAGAAGCAAATATTTTCATTTTTATAAAGATTTAGCAAAGGCAAATGAAAAGAATTAAGCATTTTTTGTAAATAAATAAATAAGCAGATGACAATCAGTGTTCACACCAGAAGAATAACACATTCCTATCCTACTAGTTGAGGATAGATAAACGGTAAAGGTATAAAGAGCAAGTGAAGCCCTTTAAAACTTGGAATCATATCTCCATCATTTTTAAAAACTTGGAATCATACCTCTATCGTTTTTACTGTGAAAGGAACAAATTAAAGCTGTTAACACTACAAGCATAGGACTATTTATTTTATTTCTAAATACAAAGATTTATGACCCTTAGAAATGAAATCATGTACATTTATAAGAGGAATTCTGGTTCCCCAGTGTCTCTCAAACTCCATTTGTGAATGAAATTGAAATTTATTTCTATGGACATTTCAGTGGAGGATTGCAAGTCCTTCTGAGCCAGATAGAAAAATTCATCATCCTAAGAAAAGACACAGAATTAGATCTTAAATGTCCCATTTGGGACAGAGAATACTTTCCTGAAGTTACCGTAAATCAATGTATTTTTAATGCTCATCTCCATTCCCCATTATTATAATGAAGGTCTGACCAGAATACTTTTTATCCTAGCTTTATTAATATATGTGCGTCATGCCAGGAAACCTCTCTTTAGGCAGATTTGATGCCTTCCCATCAATGCTTATTGAGGCAAGATATAATAAATCTCCAGTTCAAAAGAACCTGAGCAATGCACATTTCACAGTACTCCCCATTTCACTGTGCTGCTTTAATGCTGCTTTTGAGATCTAACCATCCTTGTAGGTCAGATGAGGAGAATGTACTTTTCTACCAGCTGATTTATTCCCTGGAAATCTGCAGATGGATGGTTAAATTCTGTTCTACTGATATTGCTGAATGTGCTGCTTCGGAAATAGCTACGCATTGCTGGTTTACAGACTGGATCATTTAATGTAGTACATTGTTTGAGCAGTTTTGTATTTCTTTATCCTTCACCATTCGTATCTGTTCATGATTTTTTCATAATAGTCTGTTCAATCTTTTGAATTGGTCTTTGAGTAGAAATAAAATTCAGTTACCTCTCAATTATTTTCATTAGATAAATGCAATTCTACTTATCAAGTATTTCCTTTTTTCTATGAGTCACTATGGGCCCTCCTCAAGTCTTTGGGAGTAGACATCTATTGTGGAAGCCCACCTGCATTAACTGTACTGGGATTTAATAACCAATCCCAGCTTCTCATGCCGGGCTAGCTTAGAAGTCTGAAGTTACCGTAAATCAATGTATTTTTAATGCTCATCTCCATTCCCCATTATTATAATGAAGGTCTGACCAGAATACTTTTTATCCTAGCTTTATTAATATATGTGCGTCATGCCAGGAAACCTCTCTTTAGGCAGATTTGATGCCTTCCCATCAATGCTTATTGAGGCAAGATATAATAAATCTCCAGTTCAAAAGAACCTGAGCAATGCACATTTCACAGTACTCCCCATTTCACTGTGCTGATTTAATGCTGCTTTTGAGATCTAACCATCCTTGTAGGTCAGATGAGGAGAATGTACTTTTCTACCAGCTGATTTATTCCCTGGAAATCTGCAGATGGATGGTTAAATTCTGTTCTACTGATATTGCTGAATGTGCTGCTTCGGAAATAGCTACGCATTGCTGGTTTACAGACTGGATCATTTAATGTAGTACATTGTTTGAGCAGTTTTGTATTTCTTTATCCTTCACCATTCGTATCTGTTCATGATTTTTTCATAATAGTCTGTTCAATCTTTTGAATTGGTCTTTGAGTAGAAATAAAATTCAGTTACCTCTCAATTATTTTCATTAGATAAATGCAATTCTACTTATCAAGTATTTCCTTTTTTCTATGAGTCACTATGGGCCCTCCTCAAGTCTTTGGGAGTAGACATCTATTGTGGAAGCCCACCTGCATTAACTGTACTGGGATTTAATAACCAATCCCAGCTTCTCATGCCGGGCTAGCTTAGAAGTTCTCACACTCTGAATTCATTTTTCTGTAGTGAGTAAAGTGAGCAAATGCTCACTTTGGCAGTTACAAAAAGTCAGCTTCATCCTAGCCTAAAGAATATATATTCAGAACTAACATAGATTTCAAAATATTTCAGAAGGCATCTTGATAATTCAGTAGTCTCTATCTTTTCCTGCCAGAATCCTAGCAATCCCAAATTTAAGGGAAAACATGAATGATACATCAATATTTCCCCCCTCAACTCTGATTATTGAATACTTATTCTTCAATAGCATACAGACTTATAGTCCTTTCTGTATTTCTAAGCATTGTAGATAATAAAATGTCTTGATTTTGCCATCTTGTTGCTGAATTCAATAGCTGGAACAAATAGCTTTTTTAAAAAATGGAAGATTATAGTGGGTCGGCTTCTGATTTTACAGAGAACAATTTTTTTAATGGTTTTCAATGCTAAGATATTGTGAGACATTTGGGTTCATGGGTAATATACACCCATTAGATAAAGCCTTTTTTGCTTTCTTTTTTTGCCATTCAGATAATTTCAAAACATAAATAAGTTATATAGGATTCTCTTGAAAAGTATCTTAAAATAGGTTTTAGAAAACATCTGATTATATACCGATAGAGGCATTGCTTTTCATCTGTTTCTATTGAAGCATTCTCTCTCAAGGCACAAAAATAATGGAAACTGCTGTCGCAGGTTTTGATCTTGCAGGCAATGGTTGCCCCCCTCTCCTGACAGCCATCGCACAGCTGTATGGAAAAAAATCGAAACCACTTTTTAAACTGCAGTTTGTAAAACTAGGAAGTGTCATTAGACCCATTTACTTCTCCATCACCCATCACATGCTGGCTTCTGTGCTGTGATCCTGTTTAAACTAAATCATTTAGAGTAAAGTGTAATCTCTGTTTTGTAACAAGAATATGAAACCACATGGGAGTTGTATTTAGTAATATCCTGACCTGAAATGGATTAAATAAGAAAAAGTATTTGCCTTACCGCTTTCAGACAGCAAATAGTTATTGAAAAGGGGCTGTTAAACTTATTTTGTTTAATTGCTACTCATGATGACAGCCTATGTAACTGGGGCTCTCTAAAGATTTGTTTTCTAGTTCAGTTAAATAACACTGCTCCTCTGCAGGGAGGTGTTAACTGATGAAATCATATTATTTTTATTCATTTTTCTCTGTCAGTTCCCCTCCCACACAAACCTTTTTACTCTCCCAGTGTTTTAAAATGGGGGGGGGGGGGGAAACAGCAGTAGGATCAAAAGTCTTTCTATCAATGAGACAGGGGGACTACTAGACTATTGGTTCATATTATAATCTTTAGGCCTCCAAAGTGGACATTCCAAATGCTTAGTATGAAAATAAATTATTTTAAGTAATTCTGATATAGAATTTTAAAACATGAAAAATGTCATACCAGTTTTCTTCCTCTCTTCATTTCACTCACTACTGAAGCCATGTCAAACCTTTTATCAAGATCCTCAGGGTTCTGTTCCATCAATTCCACAAGTCCTGAAGAAAATAACTAGAAATGAAATAAAAAAGTACGATTTAAAACAAGAGGACATGACGAAATAAAATATTAAAAATAGCAGCTAGAATTGGCTGGGGATCAGTGCTACCTCATAAATTTACAAAGTTTTAGCAATTTCTTCTGTCAGTTTACCCATCCACAAAAATAACCATTAGCACTCTGAGTGCTCCATGGTCTCATATCTAATATAGGGGAGGAATCCTAAGGGATGTTTAGGAAAACTTCAGCAAAATGGTAAATGAGTATTTTCCCCAAAAATTTGAATGAAAAAAGCATGAGCCAAAATGATAGGGAAAAAAGTATCAGTGTCCCTATGCCTGTATGATTAGGAAGCATATAACTCTCAGCACTTAACCACTGGAGCTGCTCTGCCTATCCCATACACTTGCCCTAGTTTCCTTGAAAACACTCAAACAAACTTTATTAAGGAAAAATATTAAAACCTTCTAAGACATTCATTATAAGGTCATGTCACGCAAAACAGCCATTGCCGAGAACTAGAGATATTAGTACTGTGCAGCTTCAACTCTGACATAATGAAGTTATAAGTTTGCAGATAAAATAATATGGCCAGATTATGAAGAATAGCAGTTAATTACTAGCATATAGGTAACAACCTTCATGTCCTCAAATGGGAATTCAAGAACATTGAGAATACAGTTTGGAGGTAGTACGAAACATTAATGAAAATCTTCTGGCTGGCAGAAGCAGCTTTTGTAGTGTACAGTGCTGTCCCTCTGTCTCTTACTCATGTGCGGATAGAACTTCCACTCATTTCTGCTGACCAATCCAGAGAAGAATATGTTCAGCAATGATCCTCTGAGCAATATCTTGCTGAGGAGATGGAAAGCAGGATCTGTGACTGCAGAGAACTTACTCAAAAGAACAATACTGGTAAGTATTAAGCAACTCACTGTTTTGAATTTTGAAAACATATTTTGGGTGTTTTCCTAAACAGTTGCTGGGGGAACGGCATGCCCAATCACAGAACAGCTATTCTTCTATCCACCCTTCCATAGAACGCCATTATTCTTCCCAGGCAAGGAGGCACATTTCAGAGCAAAAGGTTGCATCTATTCATGTTATCTATTTTCCAAGAAAGCCTATGGTCCATTTTAATTTTTTTCCAATGTGAAAAGACAGAGGGAGAAAGGAATTTGGTGAGAAGCAAGGAAAGTCTTCACAATCACAAGGAACCCCAGACAGTGAGTCAGGGGGTTTAGCGAAAAGGGGTATTGGAGAAGAGACGATCTAAGGAGGAGGTATTCCCAAGAAAAACGGTTCAAACTCCTAAATTTTGATACCTAATTATAATAAGTTTACCACTTTGCTTGAAAAATATTTGTAAGAGGTTTTGTGAAAATATCCTCTCCAAATTCCCCATCTCTAAATCCAACTGCAATGTGGATTGAATATAATTTTTCTTTTCTGGTCCGATTCTCTCACTTCTACTTCTGCCAATGTGAGGACTGCGATTCCAGTTCTCCAGTCCTTCCATAGGAAGATGACCGTCCTTTTGAATTAAAAAAAAAACAGAATATAAAATATAAACATTATCCAAGCTTAGGATAAATATACAGTATTATAAAGTCTAACTTGTTTCCATGTGGTTCTTTTTTCTTCAGAGTATATTTAGAAAACCTTGATATAAAGAGCAACCAATATAGCATCTTCGTACCCCTCAATTTTTTAGCCTGGACACCCAAAACTTTCAAAAACCTTTTTGAGCCCCTCTTGATTCAGCTGACTACAAAGTTGTCGATGGCATGTTCCCTTCCTCTCCCTGGGACTCTAGCCACACTTCACCTTTTTCATCAGGGAAGGAGCAAAATCAGCTTCTAAGGGAGCCATCACTTTTCCGAATGGAAAAGTAAAAAGAGAAACAAAACCAGCACACTAGAAGCTATAGATTCAGGGTAAGCGAGATGCCTTGAAAATCCTGCTCTCTGGGCCTTGATCCTCAAGGAGAAAAGTGAGGAGAAAAGGCTCTCTTCCTCTCATTGTCTATAAATAAAAGGATGCATATGCACAAGGCACCGGGCTAGAAACTGGGAGATCGTGAGTTCTTAGTCCTATCTTGGCCATGAAAGCCAGCTGGGTGACTTTGAGCCAGTCACTCTCTCTCTCAGCTCAACACACCTAACAGGGTTGTTGTTGTGGGGACAATAGGAGGAGGGAGGAATATGGGAGATCCAGTCACTCTCTCTCTCAGCTCAACACACCTAACAGGGTTGTTGTTGTGGGGACAATAGGAGGAGGGAGGAATATTAGATATGTTAGACACCTTAAGTTATTTACAGAAATAATAAAGGCAGGATATTAATTACTTATAGTGCCATCGAAGTCTGCAAAATGCGGATTACATGAACATAAAGAAAGGCATAAGGAAAGGGACCGAGAAATAGAGGAATGGACTCATGATTTATTATAGCAATTGCCTGGAAGTATCATTGGCTTACCTGAACGGTCTTCTCTGTGCGCTGCGGGGCGAGTCCAAGCAAGGGTTAATCTCATCGGTTGTTATGGGGACTGAGTTAGTTGATTGAATTAAACACACCCTCTCTGTTTCCCCGGCTGTGATTATCCAGTTTTGAAACGAAGGCATGCAATCCCTCCAAGGTAGTATTGAGGAAGAAAATCCAGCGACCCTGGACCACAAGCCAGGGCGGGTTTGGACTCTCCCCGCAGCGCACAGAGAAGACCGTTCAGGTAAGCCAACGATACTTCTCCTGTGCGCTGCTAAGGAGAGTCCAAGCAAGGGATATACCCAAGCTTAAGTCTCGTGGACGGGAGAAGGCCGGTCCAGGGGAGCAGAAGTGGAGCAGACCCTCTGAAGTACCCGCCTGCCAAAGGCCACCTCTGCCGAGGCAAACACGTCCGATTTGTAATGTTTGATAAACGGTGAAAGAGTAGTCCATGTGGCCGCCTGACAAATGTCTTCAATGGATGCCTGTGTGGCCCAGGCCGCGGATGTGGATGCGCTACGAGTGGAATGCGCTGTTATGCCATCAGGCACCGGCCTGGCCTGATCTTCGTAAGCCCGGGCGATGCAAGCCTTAATCCAACGACTGATAGTCTGAGGCGTGACCTTATGACCCATCGAAGCCGGTTGAAAGGCCACGAACAACGCCTCAGTCCTCCGAAAGGAAGCCGTCCGTCGGAGATAAATCTAGAGAGCCCTCCGGACATCCAACTTGTGCCAACGACGTTCCAACTCATGACTTGGATTAGGACAAAAATCTGGTAGTATTACCTCCTGGGCCCGATGGAACCAGGAGTTCACTTTAGGCAGAAAGGAAGGATCCAATCGCAGAACGACCCTGTCCGGATGGAAATGACAGAGGTCGCGGTGCATGGAAAGTGCGGCCAACTCAGAAACCCTCCTGGCCGATGTAATAGCGACTAAGAAGGCAGTCTTAAATGTCAGGAACCGAAGGGAAACCGTCCTCAACGGTTCAAAGGGAGGAGATGTCAGAGCTTGCAGGACCAAGGAGAGATCCCAGGTAGGATATCGATGAACGACCTGGGGCCGTAAATTAGCGGTACCCCTCAAAAAACTCACTTCGAGATGGTAATACAGTGACCGCAAATTGCCCAGCCGGATCACCGTTGATAAGGCCGCCACCTGCCTGTGAAGCATGTTGGGAGCCAACCCTTTCTTAAACCCTGCCTGTAGGAAGTCCAAGATCTGTGGAATCAAGGCAGACAGCAGGTCGCGTCGAGAGTGAGCACAAAATCTGCAATAAGCTGACCAGGTCGCATTGTAGATACGAGAGGTGGATGCATGACGAGAAGCTTGGATGGTAACAATCACTTCATCGGAGAATCTGTCATTTCTGAGAAGTCACCCCTCAAGTGCCATACGGTCAGGTGCAACCAACGAGGGTCCGGATGTAGGATCGCACCCTGGCTGAGGGAGATCCTGCTGTCGGGGAACCTCCAAGGACGAGACACTGAAAGCTGCACCAGATCCGCAAAGCAAGGCCGCCAAGGCCAATGGGGAGTGACCAGGAGTATCTCCGCCTTCTCCGTTAACAACTTCCGAACCACCCTCAGAATGAGAGGAATCAGAGGAAAAGCGTACAACAGGCCCGGCGGCCAGGGACAGCAGATGGCATTAACCCCTTCCGCCCCCTGCGCTGGAAACCTGGAGAAAAATCTCGGAAGCTGCATGTTGTGACGAGTCGCATACAAGTCCACTACTGGTTGGCCAAACTTCCCGGATAAGTCCTCAAAGAGTTTGGGGTGCAGGCGCCACTTCGCCGGGTCTATCGTGGCGTGGCTGAGCCAGTCCGCCTGCACATTCGAAGCGCCCGAGATGTGTTCCACCCGAAGAGATCTCACATGTACAGTAACTCTGCCCATAGACCAATCATCTCTACCTCCCGCATGAGGTGCCTGGATCTCGTGCCCCCTTGGCGGTTGATGTGGGACCGGGTTGCCACATTGTCCGTCAGGATCAAAACGTGTGTATCTCTCACCAGCGGCTCGAAATGTTGAAGAGCCAGGAACACAGCTCGCAGCTCCAGCAGATTGACATTGGTATTGACCAAGTCCGATGGGAGCCAGCGCCCCTGGGTCACCTGGGACTGTGCATGGGCCTCCCATCCGAACAGACTGGCGTCCATGGTAAGAGTCACTCTGTTGGGCTCCTTGAAGAGACAGCCCCGCTGAATTGTTGGGGACACCCACCAACACAGGGAACAATGGACCACCTCCGGCACCCTTACCAGCACAGAAGAATGGCTGGTCTCTGTTCGTTGAAAGGGAAGTAGGCTCCATTGTAGAGTGCGAGCGTGCAACCTCACCAACGGTACCACATCGATGCATAAGATGAACATCCCGAGCAGTTTGGAAAGTAGAGCTAATGACACACGATCCTGTCGACATACCTGCTCCACCAGGGAAACAATGTTGGAGCGGCGGTCTGGAGACAGAAAAACCTCGCACGTCCCGGTATCGATAACCGTCCCGAGATGAAGAAGCGAGGTGGTGGGCGTGAGGTGGCTCTTTGGGAAGTTCACCGAAAAACCGTGTGCTTGCAGAGTTCGAATTGTGAGCAGGAGGTCCGCACGGGCATGTCGAGGCGAAGTTGACTGGATAATTGTATAGAGCCGAGGTGGCGCAGTGGTTAGAGTGCAGTACTGCAGACTACTTCAGCTGACTGCTAGCTGCAGTTCAGCGGTTCAAATCTCACCGGCTCAAGGTTGACTCAGCCTTCCATCCTTCCTAGGTGGGTAAAATGAGGACCCAGATTGTTGGGGGCAATATGCTGACTCTGTGAACCGCTTAGAGAGGGCTGTAAAGCACTATAAAGTGGTATATAAGTCTAAGTGCTATTGCTATTGCTATATCGTCCAAGTAACATTGCAGACGAAGAGGATGTGTCCTGAGATGCGCCGCCACCACATCCAGCAATTTGGTAAAGGTTCTGGCCGCTGATGACAGGCCAAACGGCAAGGCCCAATACTGGAAGTGAGACCCTGCGAAACAGAATCTCAAGAACCTCCTGTAGGATGGGCGTATTGGAACGTGGAGATACGCCTCTTTGAGATCTATTGATGTGAGCCAATCCCCTTGCCTGATGCATCCCAAGATGGACCTGAGGGACTGCATCTTGAAGCGTTTGTATGCCACTTGCAAATTGAGTTGTTTCAAATTGAGGATCGCTCTCCACCCCACCCCCCGAGCTCTTTGGAAGGAGGAATAGGATGGAATAGAATCCTAGTCTCTCTTGTCCTGGGGGCACCCTCTCTATAGCTGAAATCTCTAGGAGGTGGTGGATTTCTGCCTCCATTAGCGCCCGTTTGGTGGAATTGGTTGGAACCAGACACATGATAAAACGTCTGGGGGGTGGACTGGTAAACTCTATGGTGAGACCTCCGGACAGTCTGCGAAGCCCAGGCGTCCGAGGTAGCTAATTCCCATTGGGTCACAAACTGTTGTAGTCTGCCCCCAATGGGAATCGCCTCTCTGGAGTCACTTGGATCTCCGAAAGGCCCTAGATCCGGATCCCCGGAAAGGGCGTCTCGATTGGGAAAACTGTCTACCCCTGTCTCTGCTGGCAGACCTGTCCTGTGGTCTGTCTGCTCCCTGAAAATACGACCTTTGGAACTGGGGCCCTCCAAAGGAAGAATCAGATCGAAATGGCTGCCTGCGATAATATGGGGCCGGGCGCCTGTCAGCCCTTCGGTGAACCCGGGGCAGAACCTTCCTTTTGTCCCTGTCTTCCACTAAAATTGAGTCTAGAGCATACCCAAATAGTCTCCCTCCCGTGAAGGGAGCGGCCAAGCACCACTTGGAGCACATATCCGCCTGCCAATTGCGCAGCCAAATCATGCGGTGAGAGGTGACACAAGCTGTCATCGCCCGGGATGCAAATTTAGCAGCGTTCAAAGTGGCATCCGCAGAAAACTCTGCCGCGGCCAGTAATTTGTTAAAATCCTGCCGTAAACGGGAATCCTCCGGACGCAGTCTAGACTGCATCTCCCTAAGCCACATAATGGACGTTCTATTAAAGAATGTTGCAGCTGTAGCTGCCCTAATAGACCAGGCGGCTGCCTGGTGGGACTTATGCAGCATGTTTTCGGCTTTGCGGTCGTCAGGCTTAAGGCCCTCCAACACATCAGAGGAAAATACGGTGGAAGACACCAGATTAGCGATAGGAGGGTCCACAGCTGGAAGCTGAAGCAAGTCTTCCACTTCTGGGCCAAACCCATAAAACTTCCTCTTAGCCGAAGTAGGACCGGGGGCCACTGATGGATGGTCCCAGGACCTCTTGATGGCATTTATAAACAGCTTAGAGGAAGGAATGACATCAGATTCACGCTCTGGCTCTAAAAACAGGCCTGCGGCTGGATCAATACCCTCTGGGGGATCTGAGGACTTAGAAGACACGCCAATGTTGGCCATGAGTTTAGCTTTGTGAAGAAGAGTTTTAAATAAAGCTGGTTTAAAGAGGCCCGTAAAGACTGGTTGGTCAGGGAGTAGACCTTCGTCATCAGACAAGTCCTCATCTATGATGCTCCCCTCACCACGAAGAGAGGCTTCACTTAACCCTGACGAGTGATGAGAGTAAACATCACCCAGGTTGGACCAAACTTCCTGTAATTGGACAAGATTGGTCTGACCAGGTTGCCTTTGCTGGATACCTACTGCAATCCCTTGGGAATAGGCATTTGCAATCATATCTTGAACATCTGTTGGAAGACATTGCCAGCAATCTTCAGTACCCTGGGAAGCCACGGGCCTATCTGGTGACCAATCTCTTTCAGAAGTCAGGCCTCCATCCCCTGCCTGAGAGGCTAATGGTGTCTGAGAAGCCCCCTGGGCTGGCAGAGAAGGCAAGGTCTGGATTGCCTGCAGCCCTAATGGGTTCACCTGTTGGGGTGCCTGTGACAGGGCTGCCTCTGCTTGTGTCTGGGCCTTAGCGAATTGTTTTTCTAGGGTTCTAAGTCTTCTTTCAGCATCTTTCAATGCAGCTGCAGAGGCCTGCTTCTCAGTAGATTTAGAGGCCCTTTCTTTCGTAGCCCTGTCCTTTGATGAAGTCTGGCTTTTATATGTAGCTTTTTTGGGGACAGAAGAGGAAGAAGCAGCTTCCTGCCCCTTATCAGACTTTCCAGACATGTTGATCAAATGAAGCTCTATATCATGCAGAAACAGGGTCACCCCACGCTGGCCTTAGCGAATTGTTTTTCTAGGGTTCTAAGTCTTCTTTCAGCATCTTTCAATGCAGCTGCAGAGGCCTGCTTCTCAGTAGATTTAGAGGCCCTTTCTTTCGTAGCCCTGTCCTTTGATGAAGTCTGGCTTTTATATGTAGCTTTTTTGGGGACAGAAGAGGAAGAAGCAGCTTCCTGCCCCTTATCAGACTTTCCAGACATGTTGATCAAATGAAGCTCTATATCATGCAGAAACAGGGTCACCCCACGCTCTTAGAGCGAAAGGAGTAATGCCCTCAGGCAGGGACTCCTTTAATGAGTCTTAGCAAGGATGAGCTTATTGCTGTCCCACAGATCCCCGGGAACAGCACTCACCAAGCTCCAAACCACAGTGAGAGGACTGGAAGCGGTCAGAGCGAGCAAGGCAGCAGAAAAAAATAAAAATAGGCAGCTATAGCAATTAGCTCAATTGCAGCAATCACCAACAGACCACTAAACCCAAAAACCGCCAACAAAATGGCGATTGGGAGCTGCACAGTCGCAAATCGGCTTCTAAAATGGCCACCGGCACTAATTGCAACGTGGCTCTGTATTAATGGCCAAACAAAATGGCCACCGCAACTCCAATCTGCCCGGTAACAGGAAAAAAACAGAGAAAAAAATGGCCAAGGCTTTTCTTTCCCCCCAAAAGGGCTTCAAAAATGGCCACCGCCAGTCACGGAGCTAACAACGAGCCTCCGATACTGCCGACATTCACAGCAGGCGTCCAAAGAGCCAGAAAACCTTCACAGCAGGCATCTAAAGAGCCAGAAATACTTCAATTGCTTGAGCTCAGACAATAAAAGGGGGAGAGGACTTGCCTCTGCCCAAATCCACTCAAGTAGAGTTTAGCCCCTCGGGGCAGGGACTCCGGCTGCCCAGCTGATAGGCGGTGGCAATTCTTGCCAGCGTACCAGCAAAACTGCACACACGCCGGCAGCAACGTTGCTCTTTTAAAAAGAAAAAAAGGAAGAGTCCAAGCAAGAAAACCACTCAGTTGCAGGAGAAAATTAGCTGAGCTAAAAAATACACGTCCCTTTGCACCGAGTTTTAAAAAACTGGATAATCACAGCCGGGGAAGCAGAGAGGGCGTGTTTAATTCAATCAACTAACTCAGTCCCCATGACAACCGATGAGATTAACCCTTGCTTGGACTCTCCTTAGCAGCGCACAGGAGAATGGTCATTTATGCTCCTAAACAATCTGTGCTGTATTTTAACATACCACTATAAAGTATTATTTTTATAGAATTATCAGAATTATAGTACTTCTGACCTTCCAAAATAATTAGTCCTATTATGATCTTCTTGTACTCCGGTCTACTTTAAGCCAGAAAAGTATTTAAATTTTAACTCTTGAAACTGTAGTGCATACCTATAAAAGTAAAGTACATATGGCATAAAAGAAATAGCTGTATCAATTATGAATTGCCTCACAAAAGTGCTTCAGATCTTTTTTCATTTTCCAATCAGTTATGGACACAGTTTGAATGTCGCTAGCAAACCTCACCAAACAGTTCTGATGAACTGCAAGATTCTGTTCTTCAGCAATGTACATAATCGCACATGGTTCATCATCTGGACAAAACGCACACTTTCTTCTTGTCATCTCTGCCATTACTGGAGTCACCTTAGAAAAATATTTTAGAGATTAAAACACTATTAACCCATCACCCCATGGCTCTAAACAGTACATTTTAAAAAATGCACTACTACATTTCACAAGCTAGTATCCTCTAACACTACTGATATTTTGCTGTGAACGTCTTGACATGGGGCTCAAAAATATTTAATTAGAAAAATGTTTAAATCTGTCTGTGAACTCCAAACTCTAAAAAAGTTTAAGAAGGTATTTTTTAAGAAGAGCAAAGAATCTTTATGTGCGGTTTCATAAGATGAGACACCATTACTTGGTTAGAGGAGGAAAAAAACATTTTTCCTTGCACATTCTAGATGCACTTTCTAGCATCTTCAGTTATAAAATACTAGATAGTATTTTTGGTCTAATAGTTCAGAAGGTTGCTCTCAGTTCTGTTGTGAATCGGGTACTGTACATGAGTTAAAACACAAAAATAAAGACAACGGGAACAAAGCCAGAAATTAAAATGAGTAATCTGCTTCACAGGATGAATTCAAATTTCACACACACACACACACACATAAACAATTTCATAACGGTAATAATACTAATATTGGAAATAAAGAAGATCAGTTTCTGTGTTATCTATTACTGTCCAAATACACAGAGTTGTCTCAAGGGAACTTTGGATGTCAGATAATACCCAACTTACCATATCCTCAGTATAGCCAGCCAATCCTGTTTTAAATTCTCTCTCTGTCTCTTTCCCTTCCTCTCTCTGTGCGTTTCTCTTTCCCTCCCTCTCTCTTTCTCTGTCTCTCTCTTCTCACCCTTTCTTTTCCTCCATCTCTCTTTCCCTCCCTCCCTCCCTTTTTCCCCTTTTCCCTCCCTTTCCTCCCTCTTTCTCTTTCCCTCCCTCTATCTCTCTCTCTGCCTCTGCTTCTCTTTCCCTCCCTCTTTCCTCCTCTTACTCTTTCCCTCCCTCTTTCTTTCCCTCTCTTTCCTTCTCTCTTCCTCCCCTCTCTTTCCTTCCCCCTCTCCCTTTCCCTCCCTTTCCCTCTCTCTCCCTCCACCCCGGGGGGGGGGGGAAGGAACGCCTGAACTGGTGCTGGGTGATGGGATTCTGACGTCCGTAGGCCGATGAGCCCAGGAGCAGCACTCCGAAGCTCAACTGGCTGGCTGGGAGGCGGGACATCCCAACACAGGCAGCTCTGCAGGAAAAGCAACTGACATCTGGGAAGCCAGAACGAGCTGAGACGATGCTCTAAGAATCTGAAATTCTGCCCCTACCAGGTGAGGCCATGTGTGCCTGAGTCACAACGGAAGGTGATGAAGAAGTGTGGCCTCCTAAAAGTTTTAGAAATGTCTCAGTGAGACACTGAAAAGGCAACTTGATTACCATTTTGGTAGTAGTGGAGGAAGTTTCTGTTAGGACCAAGGGAATTGTCTTCTCACTGTTTTCATCTAGAAAATAATGAGATATTTGATCACACAATTTCTTATAATACTTCAAGACAAAAAACAGAAAGAAATCCCAGCAGATTCATGAGATCTCAGGAATTTAACTCTTAAATTAAGTTCTAACTGATGTAAGCACATTGGAATTATGTTTGTTAAGGTTGTCATCCTATGGCTCCCTTGACAAACATTTTCCCAAAAATGACTGCTTGAGGCATAGAAAAAGAGACTGAATCAAGAAGCAAGGAGAGTACCTGCAACTTATAATATCTAAGAAATCAGGCAAAAGATAGTTTTCCATGTGTGTAAACAGAATGAAAATCTAAAATATTGGGATAAAAATAAATGTAAACGGGCATGGTTGATATTACCGAAAGTCACAAGCAGCAACTGCTGTCAATAATGGTTTCAGTCAGGACTTAGTTAATGTCCAGGCCCTGCTCTACAGAATTAGGAGGATAGTCTCCAGAGCTTCCTACATTATATATGAACAATAAATAATATATGGAGCCATTTAAAGCAGATTGGGGAATAAGACTACTACTACTACTACTACTACTACTACTACTACTACTACTACTATTATTATTATTATTATTATTATTATTATTATTATTATTAGCATTAATTATGCCAGACTGTTGGCATTTCTGTCTATCTAGTCCTTTCCAAGGACCTGGGAAAGGCATATTTGGATGTTTGGT
>QLTV01001119.1:2003542-2017354 GCA_003457575.1 Thermophis baileyi
CTCATTTGTTTCTCCTTTTCCTCTCATTCCCTCCATCATTTTTTCTCATTTCTTTTTCTCCCCTTTTCTCCCTCATTTGTCTCTCTTTCTCTCCCTCTCATTTTTCTCTTTTCCCTCTCCCTCTTTTTCTTTCTCTCCCCCTTCTCTCTGTTTCCCTTTTCCCTCTCATTCTTTCCCTCCAGCTCTCATTTCTCTCCCTCTCTCCCTTCTCTCTCATTTCTTTTTCCTCTCTCTCATTCTCTCCCTCCATCATTTTCTCATTTCTCTCTCATTTTCTCCCCTTTTCTCTCTCTCTTTCCCTCCTCTCCTTCCCTCCCTCTCCCCCCCCCCTCTCATGTGTGTGCTCCCTCTTGAACCATTTCCAAAAACAGGCAAGGGTTGGTTTTTTCCCCCTGATGTTCTTTCTTCTTTGGGTGCTTTTTACCATATGGTTCAAAATCAAGAGTCATTTCAGGTTCCCAGATAAATGAAGCTAGAAAGCAAGGGCGATGGCGGGGATGGAGACTCACTCCGAACGAGAGGGAAGAGCCCCTGTACTTGCCTCTCATCTCGTGGAGGCTTCTTCCGGCGCTTCTTAGTCTTGCCCGCACCTCTCCGCCCCGAGACGCTGGCCCAGCCCGGCTGCGGCAGATGCTCCATGTTGTAATGGGCTCCAGGAGGAGGAGAGGACGTCGTCACCCCATTGTGAAGAGCGTGCTAAATCTAACTGCTGCACACAGCGCCTTGCACAGCAGTTAAATGGGCTCCAGGAGGAGGAGGGGATGCAGTCTTCCCCATTGTGAAGCATGCTTTCGCTGTGCTGCGCAAGGCGCTGCAAGAGCAGCAGGCAGGCCATGGAGGGGGTATTGGGTCTTTCCCCCACCCCATGCCAAAGGAAAGCCAGCTGGGCTTCTCCTACCCTTCCCCCCACTCAATCCTTCTTTGGGATAGAGGAGCGCACGCTGGAAACGCATGTTGGGGCGACGTCGGAGCGCATCTTCTGACCCTCCGGCGCTCGCCCACAACTCTCCATGCTCCTCGAGGCCCAGCTTGCTGAGGGGGGGAGCAGCCCTGATGCCTCTGCTGCCCTCCCCCGGCCCCAGCCATTGCTGCCCGGGGAAGGTACAGGCAACAGAAAGCGAGCAAAAACATAGCTCTCAGGAGCTTAGATCGGGGAAGGCACAGGCAACAGAAAGCGGTGCGTTTCAAAAGCAGCAGCTCACGTCTGGATGTGCCGAACAGCATCCCGCTGTGAGAGCCGGGCCATGCATCTCCGCTATCCAACTGGCCAATGGGGGTGCTTCTGCTGGGCCATCTCTCCCTCCCGCTGGGCTGTTGTGCTCGGCGCTCGGCGGGGGAGAGGAACGCTTCCCCATGCCGCCTTCTTTCTCTTGGCGCCGCCGACAAGGGAGGAGGAAGGCCAGGCTTGGGGGATGGCCCCCACCCTGCAAGATCTGCCCCCGCCATTCTCTCCCAGCCCTCTTTGCTGGCGGCAACAGCAAATGTACCATGACGAAGGCGGAATGCTGTTGCCGCACAAAGGCAAATGCAAGGGCTCTTTGCTCCCGCACTAAGGTTCCAGCCATGCCACCGCCGCGACAGGGCGACAGCTCTTTCATCCCTCTGCTGCGACAGGGTCATAGGGAGCCGCAGCAGAGGGCTCAAAGAGTCGCATGTGGCTCCAGAGCCGCAGGTTGCAGACCCCTGCCGTATACCATTTCAGACAAGTGGCTGTCCAGTCTCTTCTTAAAAGGATGGGGCATCCACAACTTCTGAAGGCAAGGCATTCCATTGGTTAATTGTTCTCACCGTTAGGAAATTTCTCCTTAGTTCTAGGTTGGTTCTCTTCTTGATTAGTTTCCACATTTCTTCTCTTGCCTTCAGGTGCTTTCGAAAATAGGTTGACTCCTCATCTTTGTGGTACCCCCTCAAATATTGGAACACTGCAATCATGTCTCCCCTAATCCTTCTTTTCACTAGACTAGACATACCTAATTCCTGTTCTTCATAAGTTTTAGCCTCCAATCCCCTAATCATGCTTGTTCTTCTCTGCATTCTTTCCATTCTTTTTCTTGCACTTTTTAAACTTCTTACTTTAGGTTTCAGTTTACTTTGTATTTGTTTTTACTATTAAAAATCTCAATAAAAATTACTATTAAAAAGTTAAATCAGCACATCTGGAGCATGCCAACTTTTAGAGAATTCTGGTCTATTATCAGCTTCACAGATGCTTTGACTAAATTTTATATGCTTATTATATCACTAGTATTTACTGTACATCTATTCCCTCTTATGAAGTTAAGACAAAAGGAGCATCAGATTTTCAGAAAACCACATTTAGTTTACAGTTGAAGTGTTGGTGCATTGCAAGTATGATTCCTATAATTCTATTTGCTTACTCTCCACCCTATGTGTTCATTACACCCATTCATAACAATAATTGTACACATTATCGTAAGAACTAAGATTGTTATTAACATAAGCTTAGTGAAAAGTTGCCTTCAGCATTCCAGAGGTTTTTGTAATGATTAAAAGCCAAGAATAAGCAGAATTGTAGTTAAAACATATTTCTAAACTAAAATAGATGAATTCATGAAAGTTTAGTTTTCTCTTAAATATAATCAAGACAGATACAAATTAAAAATTTTGCCAAATGGAAAAAAAACCATAGACAAGATTTTTAAAATGGTTTTTTAGTATAAAATATAAAACAGCTACATTCTAATTGTTCACATTTCCTCATCTCATCTCCTAAAAATAAAATGTATTTTGTTGCTAGCAGCTGACCCACTGATATAGGATCTTGCTCGGTTAGAAATGTATTTTCTAAGTAAAATATTATTTAAAAAAAAAGTAGTCAAGAAATTAACGATCAGTTTGTTTCTCCAAAAGTAGCTACTGGAAATATGGACCCAAAGGAAATAAAGGCAAAATATGGCTAATGGAAAAAAATGGACTGTTTTCTTATTCTACCGTACATTTTATGCTACTGATTCAGTAATAACAATTGCCATAATCAATCCAGAACCATGGTTCAGGGGACTGCCACATGCTTTGCCATACAGAAACATTCTTTATACAGGTAGTCAGCAACTTACAACTGATTGTTTATGATAGTCTCGGAGAGTGCTTTGTGGCCTGTAAAACACTTTCAGCTCTTGTAAAACTCCCCCTCCCCCCAGTTCCATAATCATAATCTGGGTGCTTCGCAACCTGTTTTCACTTATGACCAGTTGCCAGCTGGTGCCTTCATGTGATCACCATTTTCAACCTTCTCTGCTGGCTTCCCCAGAAAACCAATGGAGTTGGCAGGGAAGGTTGAAGGTTGAAAAGCTGCTGCCATCTGCCAAGAGGACTCTCTCTCGTCTCTGGGGCTGGTTGAAAGAGCTGCCTGTGGAGGGAAGCTGAATTCTTTCGGTGGGGTGGAGAAATGGATCTCGGATCCTGATGATTCAAGCTCAGTTTCTGCATCCCCACACAAGTTCCCTTCTGTGTGTGGAGAAGGGATGACATCCTTTTAAGGAGTGGAGAATTGGAGCCGAGAACCTGATTTGAGCTCAGTTTCTGTACCCCATGGAAGGAATTCCCTTCCACAAGCAGGAGAGAGATCACTTTCTTCCATGGGGGTGCAGAAACGGAGTTCAGATCCTGATGATTTGAGCTCCATTTCTGCAGCACACAGAAGGAGTTCCCTTCCATGCACAGAAGGGAGCTGAGCTCTTTTGACAGAGTGGAGAAATGGAACTCAGATCCTGAAGATCTGAGCACTGTTTCTGCAGCCCGCCAAACGCGTTCCTCTCCATGCATGGAGAGATGATATCCTTTGGCAAGCAGTGCTTTCAGCCAGCACCTGGAAACAAGAGGGAGCCAAAATCCAAAAGAGAGCAGAGAGGCAAAGTGATAAACAGTATGGGTGCTTTAGACAGGTCAGGGAGGGTCCTGCATGTGTGTTAGTGTCTCTCCCTCAAGGGCTGAAAATCATGCATGGATTTCAGAAGGGAGGATTTTCAGTTCCTGAGTGGAGCCTCCCAGGGTCTTCCCCCAACACCGAGGCACCCTGCACTCCTTACCTGGGACTCTGTCCACTTAATGACCACAACCATAAGTGCCAGGATTGCAATTGTTGAGTGAGGCAGCCATGTGATCTCTCACTTAACAACTGCTTCACTCAATGACCAAGATTCCGGGCTCAATTGTAGTTGTCAGTTGAAGACCGCCTATATCTCCATGTAGGGAGACACATGGAAATTACTGACAGTTAAGGTTCATTGGTGAGATGGGCCTTTTTATTTCATTATTTATTTCCCGTCTTTTATTATTTTTACACATTATTTAAGGCAGCAAATACAGATGACAAAGCATTAGACTATTTTCTATCTTAATAGCAAATGAGAGGTTATGTCATGACTTGATTAGTGGAGATATTAATCCAATTTATTATAATAGCTGAGTTGCAACATTTTTTGAAGTTTGATGAACAAATGCCAATTGTTCTATTGGCACATCTAGAACTAAGTCTGAAGGTGAAGAGAAGTAGAGGAATTAAAACCATTCGTACACAGGCTATATATACTATCAAAAACCCATCGGAATACGTTTCTGATTATAACATAATTAAGAGATTGTTTCTTTGTTAGCTGGGCAATTTTTGGGACTTTGGCATACAAGTAAAGTGTAAAGTAAGAATGACAGGATTTGCTGAATCAATACTCTATCACAGTAATCAAGTAATTAAATAAAAGGAGGTTACAGCACACAAAATTGTGTACACAAGAATTGACTTATGATAAATATGTCATACAACTAAGAAAGTGAAAGCTGTTAGGACTCCTGCAAAAATTGGTACTGAATGGTAAAGCTTTAATATATAACAAAGAAGATGATTAAATACAGACCAATATGTCATATTAAAATAATATACATATAGTTAATTAAATACAATGAGTACATTTCAGCTATTGTCTTTTAGGACCAGTTCTTTGTCCTAACCTTTCCTCAATTTTCAGTGTGCTACTCCAAGCCAAGTCTGGTCTTCTTGCTTATGAGGCTCCACAGAAATTTGGGTGGAAGGGGCAAAGCTGTATTATAGGATATGATTATAATTCACTTGTGTGTGCTGCTATTACATACCTGTCAAACTTTTGTTATTCTACTGGATATTTTTATTACTACCATCTTTTCACGCAATAGCCAATGGCTTGCTAAAAAAAATTTCCATCTTTACAAATACGACTATAGCAGTGATGGTGAACCTTTTTTGGCTCCGGTGCCAAAAGGGTGCGCGCGCACACGATAGCATGCACGCACGTGCCCACACCCATAATGCAATGCCCTCCCCCGCGCATGCGCACAACCCCCGTGCATGCGCACAACCCCCGCTGCCCCCGCGCATGCACACAGGCCTCACTGAAGCCTCCGGACTTCCTGTAGGCCCGTTGGGCTGTTTTTTGCTCTCCCCAGGGTTCAGAAAAGCCTTCTGAAGCCTGGGGATGGCGAAAAATGGCCCAACGGACCAATTGGAAGTTTGGAAATGAAATGGAAGTGGAGCTGCCGTACTACTTACGTTCAGATGGTTGCAACCAGGCCTCGCACACCTCGGCCCATTTCTTCTGCAGCAAGGCTTTCCTGAAGGCCTGTCTAGCCGATAACAGAGCTCCGGATCGATCTGGAGCTCTGTTATCGGCTGCAGAGGCCTTCAGAAAAGCCTTGCCGGCTGCAGAAGAAGTGGGAAGCCTCCGGAGGGCAAAACGGCCTTCCCCAAGGCCGAAAATAAGCGGGCCAGCACGCACATGCGTGCTGGAGCTGACATAGGGGAACGCCTTGCGTGCCCTCAGATATGGCTCTACATGCCACCTGTGGCACGCATGCCACAGGTTCGCCATCACTGGACTATAGGAAGCTAGCTGCCTATTACTATATTAGTATGTTAGTCCATGTGACTCAGTACTTCATACATTTGACTCAGTACTGTGTATAATATAATGGAAATTCTCAGCAGCAGATCTTAGACCTGACCTTGAGGAACCAGTGTATCTGGTTTACCAATTCCTTTTTGGTTGGTAAAGTTGAGATCCAAAAAAAAAAAATATTTGCAACTATCTCAAATCGCTAAAAACTGAAATCCAAGGAAGCTGTTCAAAACTCAAAGCAGTGACGGAAATCAGACCTAGACTGGAATGAGATGCTTCCATTAATAAATGTAGATAGGACAGAGATGCCTTGATCCAAAAAGGTTGTGCGTATCAATCCTTTTTTTTTTAAAGTACATTATTTGTATGCTGCCCATTTCACCAGGTTCTAGATTAATACATACAAAAACTCTACAATATTTTTTTCCGACATTGCAGACTCCCACACTGGCAGGTAGTCTCTGTCTCAGGTATACTTCCAGCTTTATAACCATAATCCCATGTAAGTTCAGTTCCAGCTTTTACATGTCTGCAAAGCAAATATGCCACACAATTAGAATAATAGCAATAATCCATGAGGACTTACGCTTACTTTTACGAGTGTTACAAATATGGGATGGGGCTTAAGACTGCCAACAAGGCAGCAACAATGTCTGCTCTTCACATAACTTACAGCTATCTTGGTGATAAGAACTGTACACAGTATTCCAAATGTGATCTCACTAGTGCAGTATAAAGTGGTACTTCCCATGATCCTGATGCCCTCTTATTGATGCAGTTTAGGACTACATGGTCCTTTTTGGCAGCTGCAGCACACTGCTGGCTCATACTCAAGTGGTGGTCCACTAGGACATCCATTCTCCCTAAGTGCAGGATCTTACCTTCCTTATCACTGAACTGCATTTTGTTTGCTATGGCCCAATGTTCAAATCTGTCAAGATCCCTCTGTCCTCCAAAGTGTTAGCAATTACCCCGGCCTGTCATAGTAACAGATTACTAAATTTTAATTTTAAAATGATTAAATTTGAATATCTAGCAGATAGTGCTTAACTAGCACTAATCAAGATTTCTGTTCTTAACAAGGTTAAAGAAACAAATGAAACCATGGTTTACTTCACTAAAGTATGCTCTGTCCCTGGAGATCATGCAGGAGAACATTAACAAGAATGAAAAGCCAGGAAAATTATCTCTTCTGCAACAACTAAAACTGTTATTGGTTTTTAATAATGATTTACAAACCCACTTTAAAACATGCTTTTCGTCTCTAGTTTATAATTAATATGATTAACATTTAATAATATCTAAAAAGCTCAGAGCATTTACCCAAGATAAAAGCAGAAGTGTTTAATGTTACAAAGATAAACATTCTAAGATGAAGTAGCTATTAATCAATACACACATATATGGCCGCACACTCAAATCCCAAAATAACTTCATCAGTTCCTTGAAATATCAAGATTTGTTTATAGTGCAGACATAAAAATATATTACTCCAAACTCAATCACTTATGCAATAAAAATCAGACACAATTATAGAGCTGTGTCGTATTTGCCTTTATAAATGGGATAAAACGCTTGCTATTATGTTTTTCTTTTTAATATGGCTCAGCAGTAACACCATTCCATTTTCTGCCTTCTGTATTGTTCAACAGAAGATAACCAAGAACAAGTATTCAGTTTTATACATTTTTTTTCTTAGTGGAAATCTATTTTTGCTCACAGAATTATGCTTAGGATTTGTTAACCAAGAAAAATGCCAAACCTCTTTGTGAAGAATGCCACCCAGGGGTAATTTCTGTTGTGAGTCTCTACAAATACACTTTGTACGAAGAGGTTAGGAGAGCAGCTGTGCTATAAACAAAATAAATAACAGTTAAAATAGAAGCACCTGTTTTCTTTTAATATGCTTTTTGTGCACATTTGGATCGTTTCTTTTGGCAAACATACTCTACTTATGGAGTCAGGTATGAATGTCTGAGCGAACTATTCTTTTCTGTAATGTTTAACATCATTAATGCAAAAAAACAAAAGAGGAAGTGGTTTTATAAAGGGTCAAAATCTGTGTATTTAGTATCAATGTGTTATAAAACCATAGTACTGTTTTTTGTTATATTTTATATGCTGTTTTTATTTTGTTAACATCTCTTGCTTTGCTTTAGTTGGTTAAAAGTTGTTGTTAGCTCGAATAGTCTTGTAGGACCCTTTCAAGCTTGTGTTTCAAGAAACTGTATGGCAACACTCTTTAAAGGATCCTGATCATTAGCATCCTTGTCAACTCCTCAGCCTTAATAGGCTCAGGGATCAAACTGTTAGAACACCAGTTAGAGACCTGATATCCTGCCCTATCAAAAGCAGACAGCCCTGTCTTTCACAGTGAATGGTTACACTTAAGATTCTTCTCTGAATTCTTTATGCTTATGTTGTTCTCTTATCAGCCGTAGAATAATCTTAGTAGTCTCTGTTCGATGAATGTACATGTCCTATTTCTTTTTAATTGTTAAATTATACAAGAACTTTATAATTTTGTACCTGGCGCTGCTGGCTTACTGGGCTAAGAGATTAGTGACTCTCCTACTATCCACACTTCTTGGGTGACTTTTCTACCACTGAGTTCAACCAGATAAAAGCAAAAGCAAAATTGCTCCCGGAGAAGCCAACGCAGTGGTGAAATCCTACCGGTACGCCCTGGTTCGGGTGTACCAGTAGCGGCGGCCGCCGGTGGTTCGGAGAACCGGTAGCGCCGGCAGCGTGAGGCTCCGCCCACCTACCCGGACGTCGCCATTTTCTTATTTTTAGCCCTCTGCGCATGCACAAAGCCTTCTGCGCATGCGCAGAGGGTGAAAAAGCGCACACACTTCCGAACTGGTAGGGAAGGTAAATAGATTTCACTGCTGAGCCAACGAGTAGAACAAACTTCAAAGGCCAAAGGCAGCTACTTCTATTCCAACAGTAACTAATATGATGAAGAATAAGAGGGGAAGAGACCATAAACCTCATCTTAGGACCTCTGCACATCAAGTCCCTTCCTCCACTTCAAATCCTAACCTTTTTCCTGGCTTCACTCTTCAGCCCTATTTCCTTACAGTGGACATAATGGCTTAGCAAAATATCATTAATTACATACTGAACATATTTATTTATTTACCCCCTCATTTATTATTATCATCCACTTCTGCATTTGGTTATTCTTGTCACTGACATCTAAATTTAAGGCTGAAAAGATTTCCCAATATTTGCATGTGAATTATAGAATATAAAACTAAAAGATAACTGGTTTACTTTTATAAACTGGTGGATAAATAAGAGCTACAGATTTTAACTGTTTATATCATATTCATTTACAAAAACAGACGGAAAGTTATAAATCTGTTACACTGCTCCTCAAGACTGCATAGAGATGCTGAAGGTTCTCAGTATTCAGCATAAGAGCCGTGGTGGCACAGTGGTTAGACTGCAGTACTGCAGGCTAATTCTGCTGGCTGCCAGGATCCTCACTGGCTCAAGGTTGACTCAGCCTGCCATCCTTCCAAGGTCAGCAAAATGAGGACCCAGATTGTTGGGGGCAATATGCTGACTCTGTAAACTGCTTAGAGAGGGCTGGAAAGCACTGTGAAGCGGTATATGAATCTAAGTCTAAGTGCTATTGTTATTGCTATTTCAACACATTGCAAGCAAAGCTAACATTTTTCAAAATTAGCATATATTAATTATGAAAAAGATACCTCTTTAACTTGATCCATTTCAGTTGGGATTCAGGCCTGAGTATGAGACTGTGATGAATGCACTTTTGCATAATCTCTTGTGGGATTAGAATGGGGGTGGTAAACCCATCCTTGCTGTTCTTGACCTTAGTGCATTTTGATACTATCAATCACAGAATCCTTCTGGACCAGCGGTGGGTTGCTCCCGGTTCTGTGAACCGGTAGCAGCGGCGGTGGCAGGCTCCGTCCACCCACTTTTGCGCATGCACAGAAGCATCACGTGCACGCGCTCACGAGCAAACCGGTAGCGACGGGGTTTAGAACCCACTACTGTTCTGGACCCCCTCTGGGAGATGGGGGTGAGTAGCACAGTGTTTAACATCTACATGAAGTCACTGAGTGAGATCATCTGATGTTTAGGGTGAGGTATCATCAGTATGTGAGAGCCAGATTGGTGTGATGATTAAGGAACTCAGCTAGAAACTGAGGAACTATTTTTCTGTTCTTGTCTTAGGTACATTTGGGTGACCCCTTTCTCTTAGGAAAGAGGTTGTGGTTCAACCCAAGCAAGACTTAGTGGCTTTAAGGTTTTGAATGTTCTCAGGCTAAGGATCTTCCATTTTTGATTCTGGATGAGATGGCACTGCCTCAAACAGATGTGATGATCAATATGGAGGTCCTTCCGAGTTCACAACTTCTTAAAAGAGTTGGGAGAACCTTTGCTCACCTTCAGGTTGTGCATCAGTTGTGCCTGTTCCTGGATTGGGAGGCCTTGCTCAGTGTTATTCATTCCACAATGACCTGTCTGGACTACCACAATACTCATTACATGGGGCTGCCCCGAAGAGCATTTGAAAGCTTTAACAGTTGCAGAATGTGGCTGCATGTACAGTAAACTGTGCTGACTTAGTGCATGTGAGCTGTACTGGTTGCCAATGTGCTTTCAGATACAATTCAAAGAGCTCGTTGTCACCTTTAAAACCCTTCATGGCTTGGGACCTGGTTACTTAAGGGAACATTTTCCCCAGTTGTTTCTACCTGACTGGCCAAGCAGGATGGGCATATTCTGGGTCCTGTCAGCTAAGGAATGTTGGTTGTCAGGGCCCAGAAGGTGAGCCTGTAGCGCCCACAGTATTGAACATTCTCCCTCTGGAGATCAGGATGTCCCCATCCTTACTGGCCCTTTCATAAAATTCTGAAGTCCCAGGACCCTGAGTCTGTGAAGGGACACATCTCCTGGTTGTGTTAGTGATAGCTGCATTTTTCTTGGCTGCTGTGTATTTTAATTTTTATAGTTGTGATTGTATATTTTTGAACTTTGATTTTAAATATTGCTTGCTGCCCAAAGCTATTGGCTCAGATAGGTGGCTATATAAACTGAAACAAAAGAAGTAAAGAAATACAACTTACATTAAGAAACCTGCCTACATTGCCTTCCCTTGTGGCATCCAGCAAACAAGGTTTTTCTTCATTCTTTGGGCATGTCTCAATCTCTGCTGCCTCCTTCATACAAGCAAGTTCCTGCCTGTTTCTCTGAGTTTTTCCCTTTATTGTGCGCTCTGATTCAAGTATGTCTTTATGTTGTTTTTTCACTTCTTTGTCATCTTCCATAGGCAGTTTACTTTTCAATGCAGAATCAGAAAGGAGATTCTCTTTATGGCAATCTGTATTAGCTTCAGAATTTATGGTGTTTTCCAATTTCTCAAATTCTCCTTGCAGGCTTGATTCTGTAAAGCAGCATTTTAAGATTAGCATGTGATTTAGGAACATCTCACAGTCACACCTTCCAGTATCTAGTATAGATGCTTTGATTTAAATTTGCTAGACCAATTGATTAAAATATTATTTTTCATTCCGAAGCTCTATCAGATTCAGAGCACAATCATGGCCATACCCGTTTTCAGTATTTGGATCGAAGGACAAAGCCACTTTGCATTATCTGTTGGCAGCTGCTTACAGGAGATTCACTTTTTCCAGAGATAATGACAGGGTAATGTCATAGCACCATCTCTGCTTCCTGAGTTCACATATACAAATCCAGGAAAAGGCACAACTCCTTCAAGGAGCTGCCAACAAATATAGAAAATGTGGGATGTGAAGTACCTTATTTTCTCTAGATTAAAAACTCTGTATCTCTGGTAATGGCTTACGCTCAGAAAAAAACCTGCATCATAAGTCTCATGTCACATATCACATAGCAGATCCCACGTATGCCTGCTAAATACATAAGACCCCATAGCAAGAAGTTAGTTTTGTGTTCTAGTCAGCTATAAATTCTGAACTATTCCAAACAAGTAGATCATCACTGCTCAAAACTCTTCAAGTCAGAGTATCAGGGAGGTAATATTTGAGGCTATCTGTCTACCACAGGTAAAAAACCATGGCAAAGGCTGAATATTATATTAATAGAATATTATAGTCTTTTCTGTACTGATAAGAATTTTTCATGCTTTTACATTTCAGCATTATTTTTATGCAGTTTTCTTTTGACTTTATTAATTGTAGTGCTTTTAACTCCTTAATAGTGGTTTTCATTTGTTGAAAATGAAAAAAAAATGGTGCAACTTTACGTTCATCTCCTTTTTTGGTTGCTGAAGTTATTCTTCTTGTTCCTGACATCTGACACAAAGAACTCTCGTCTTCATCAGAGCTGGCATTAGTAATTCCCTTTGAAGAAAGAAATCTAGTAAGAGTAGACAAACTAGGAATTTTAATCCTGGATTTCTTTTGTTGGTTTCTCAAGGTTTTGATCTTTTTCTAGAAGCCATCTGGCTTTCTTGGGTCTTGGATACAACAAACACATTTTCTGGTTTTCATACAGCGCCACAGGACATGTTGGTCAAGGGTGAGGTAAGATAAATAAAAATTAACTCTAAGAGACTCTCCTGATCTCCAATCAAACCCAAATATTCTACTTAGGCAGGATCAATCTGTGAAACGGAGTACTCCAGTACATCCATCTTGGAAGGACAAATTTAAAAGTAGATTCAGCAAACAGTGCTATCCTAAAATAATCTCCTTTCTCAGACTCTCTTACTTCTCCTAACTACAATGAGAGCTCATTGAAAGTGGTGCTAGCTATCCTTGCTCAGGCTAAGCTAATCAACAGTGGCTCTAAGAATGCCAGATGATCAATGGGCATGTTCTCAGTTTCAAAACATCTGGCTTTTCTTCCTGCTACCAAAGACCTTCTGGGGTTCTTCACAGGAAGGGAGACAGGAGAAAGGGAGGGAGGGAGGGAAGGAGAGAGAGAGAGAGAGAGAGAGAAAGAAAGAGGGAGGGAGGGAGGGAGGGAGAAAGAAAGAGAGAGGGGGGGAGGAAGGGAAGGGTAAACCCTTTTACTCAAACTTCATCCTCACTGTTTGGAGATCCCCATGGGCACTGAGTTTGAGTTGAGAGCTTATTGTAAGCAGCTGCTAAGCTATCCTTGCTCAGGCTAAGCTAATCAACAGTGGAGCTCTAAGAATGCCAGATGATCAATGGGCATGTTCTCAGTTTCAAAACGTCTGGCTTTTCTTCCTGCTACCAAAGACCTTCTGGGGTTCTTCACAGGAAGGGAGACAGGAGAAAGAGAGGGAGAAAAAAAGAGAGAGAGAGAGAGGGAGAGGGAGGGAGAGGGAGAGAGACAAGAAAGAAAAGAAAAGAAAGAAAAAGAGGAAGGGAGAGAGAGAGAGAGAACACAGGTATCTCTTAACAGAGGCTTGAACTTGCCTGAAATTATTCTGATGCCTCCTAGCCTGGCTTGCCTTCCATCCCTTGTTTGATGCTGACCTAGAGATTTTCGTTGGAATCCTGGTTTAAGTTTTGGAGAAAGACTTAATTCACCCTAAGCTTGTGACTGCTTTCATCAAACCTTAGAGTGATTTCGAAAGAAAGAAAGAAAAAAAGAGAGACAGAGAAAGAGAGACAGAAAAAAAGAAAAAGAGACAGAGAAAGAGAGAAAGAGAGAGAGAGAGAGTGTGGAAAGGAGAGAGAGAGAGAAGAGAAAGAAAGAAAGAGGAAGGAAAGGGGGGAGAGAGAAAACTCTGCTATTATTTTTAATTGTTCCATTATCATGTGTTAATATTCTATACTGTCCCTACACCTAGAGTGATTTTACTGCCTTCTTTTGCCCAGGGCTACCACATATTTTTCAGGGATTTACATGCATTCAATGTCTATAGTCCAGAGCATAAATATGTGTGCATTTATTTTGTACATCAGGTTGCCTCTTGCCTATCACA
>QLTV01001119.1:2032123-2046677 GCA_003457575.1 Thermophis baileyi
GCCCCCCCTTTTTTGGCCCCACCTCCCAAACCAGGGGGGGGGGGGCAGGCCTCCCCCCCCCAAACGGGGGGGGGGGGGGGGAAAAGTCTCCTTTCCCCAAACGGGGCTGGGAGGGGGGGGGAAAGCCTCCTTTCCCCAAACGGAGCTGTGAGGGGGGGGGGGAAGCCTCCTTTCCCCAAACAGAGCTGTGAGGGGGGGGGAAGCCTCCTTTCCCCAAACGGAGCTGGGAGGGGGAAAAAGCCTTGTGTGCCCAAACAGTGCTGGGGTGGAATCTCCAGAGATCTGGGAAGGCACGGGCCACAGAAAGTGAGGAGAAAGCATGCCCATGTCTGACCCGAAAATCAGCTGGCTGGTGGGAGGCACACGCACATGCGCAGTGGAGCTGAGCTGGTCAACAGCTGGTGTGCCTGCAGAGAGGGCTCCGCGTGCCACCTGTGGCAAGCGTGCCATAGGTTCGCCATCACGGGTATAGAGCAAAAACTGGAATATATAATACAAGGAATAACAAGTATAGATCAGAACTACGAGTAAAGAATGGAAGAAAGATTCAAGGCAAATTCCTCCACCAATGATCATCAAATATTCAGCAATGTTTAGCTATGCAGCCTTAGCATCCAAAAGAAGTATGTATTTGCCATTCAAAGGGCATTTCAATTTATAGAAAAAGACAGGGCAGGGAGAAAAAGGTTTAGGAGAGCAGGCAGTAACCAAGAAGATGAATTGGAGAAGTGTGGGAGAGGAGGGCAGAAACTGAAAACAATCTAAAGAGAGAAGATAAAATAAGATCCGAAATAGACAGAAAGATAGAGAAATAATGGGAAAGGCTGAAATTCATATTCAGAACAGTCGTTTTGACTGATGTGCTCTAATCTGTTTAATGTATCTTACTTTCCAAATGAAGTTTCAACTTGAACTTCTAAGATATAAAAACAGCAAAAAGACAATTTATGTACTTATAGAGTTTTACTTACAAAGAAAAATCATCTCCAGCATCTTCTGTAATTTTCCCTAGAGCCAACAGAGATAAATCCAGATTGCACATATGCTTATCTTCTTTAACAACAGGAAAAAGAACATAAAAACTTTAAGTATACATTTAAAATTACAATTTAGGTTTATCACAATTATGCATTTAAGAAACTATTAATAGCATCATTAAAATTAATGTTAATGCAAATATAGAAACATTAATCAGGCAAAAAGTATTTAAAATGTTAATTTATTATTGTAATATAATACAGAAGAGGAATTCACTTTTTCTTCCTCATCTCAGAGTTCATGAAATATACAGCCCACCTCCAGTACACATAAATTAACCTGTTACACTATCACGCTTACAAAAAGCTGGAGGATGCATGCAGAACGAAACTGTTATTGTAAAAACTTGGGGATTAGAGAGCAAACCTTGATGTCCCCACTCCAACTCCATAAAAACATTTGCACAGGATGGAGTCTGGTGGTTTTACCTATCTGAAGGGCAGAGTTTGCGCTGAATTTCTTTTCAGTACTTTTAGACGTCAAGCTTAGGGACAAAATAGATGCAACACATTCCTCTTATATTTGATGCACCAGTAGGAGCACTCTTTGTCCTGTTTAAGTGATGAACAATGGATAAAGACAGCTTCTAGTAAAACAACAATAAGTGTTAAAAGAGGTAAACCAGCAAGAATTTGACTCCATAATATTCTGCTAACAGAGGTCTGTTGATTAGTAAATCCACAGACATGTATCACTGGAAAAGCAACTGCTTCACATGTAAAAGCCATCTCCACTAAAAAGGTCAGGCAGTATGTTAGGTAAATTCTTCTATCCAAAATCTGGAAGGGCTTGGTAACAATGAACTAGACAACATATCATTCTGACCAGGGATGGGTTCCACTTACCTTCCCTACCGGTTTGCATCGCGATGGAAGTACGCGTTTTGCACGCTCGCGAATCATATCGGGGAAATGACCTTCTGCGCATGCGCAGAAGCCTCTGCGCATGCGCAGAGGGTTCTTTGCCAGCCGCGGCGACCGGAGAACCAGTTCGGGGGCGTGGACAGCCGGCCATCACTGCTGGTTCAGCAAGCGGATGCAAATTTCCGCCAACGGTAGGGGAGAACCGGTCCAAACCGGCAGCAACCCACCACTGATTCTAACCCAATTCAGGGGAATTACATGCCTTGCTACTGGAGATGACTGAATACACTAAATTGACTTCAGCTTTCCCAAAATGTTTACTAGAAAGCTTTTGATCTGTCACAATGAAATTTGAATTTGGGTCCTTCATAAAATACGACTATATCAGGTTTATGTTTTGTGAAAAATTAAAACCACAAGTACCCAAATATTGAATCTGCTGGAATGGAAAATCCAATATGGAGAGTAGACAATAGGAATCAGGCTCAATTTCCTTATAGAAAAATCAGGCAAGAGCCAATATGTGAGGAAAAGTAATTCCTCAGGCTTTTTCTTCTGGCTAGGTAAGAGGCTAATGCCTATAGAAAGGAAAAATGTCATCATCTGTTATAGCAAAGCAATGAGATTTTTCATACCATGCGCCAGGGGTAAGAGGTCAGTCATACCCAGCTGATTCACAAGTGCCAAAGCTTGATTGCATTCTGTTCAAAATAACAAAAACAGAAAACTGCACTGAAATATAGCATTTCAAAATGATGTAGATGTTAATAAACAGTAAAATGGTCCTTTTGATTGATATCTCTTAGCTGAAGTCCTCCATACATTTTGAGACTTAAGTGTGATTCCCAACCACTTATAGTCTGTTACATACTTAGTATCAAATACAGGTACATATTTTGGAACAAAGAAGCTCCATATGTGCAGATATATTTTTTCTCCTACTTATTATTTTCACAGAACTGCAAGGTCAACAAATTTGCTCACTGCAGAATCTAAATTAAAACATTCCTATTAAAGACCAAGAGAGCCAGTTTGGTGTAGCTGTTAAGGCCCAAGGCCCAAGACACAATCAGGAGATTGTGCCTTAGGCATGATGCCAGCTGGGTAAGTTTGGGCCAGTCACTATTTCTCCACCCTATGAGCAAGCAATTTCCCAAAAAACTTTGCCAAGAAAACTGCAATGACTTGAGTCAACTCTGACAGTAAGACACACAAATAAACAAATATAAAGATCAAGTAGAATCTGATTAAATATCCTGAATAAAGGGACGCATGCTAAATTTTCATCTAATTGGTTCCACACTTAAGCTGATATCTCTCTTCAAAGAGCTGAAAATCAGAAAAGCTATTACTTTTCTGTATTAAAAAACAACAACTTCTGGACAGGCAATGTCCTTTATTTAAATATGTGCACAATATACTTTTCAAAGGAGATAATGGTGGGTTAGTTCTAGTAAGTTCAGAATAAAAATCTATAGGGACATTCATGGATTGCAAACGCCCTGTGTAAAAATCTCATGCAGTGTACTCTGATCTTTTCCCCAACAGCTCACTGGACAAGGGAGAAAGGGAAGAGAAAGATGCAAGGAAGACAGCAGAAAGAGTGGCTCCATGCAAACTGGCTTCAGTCCACCCACATATCACTGGCATGCAACCTCTTACCAATTATCCTATAGGAAATCAATGTGACCAACAGCAGGAAAAAAAAAAAGGCTCTCACATTTGCTGCAAAATCTTCCCTTTTTGGGGTGGGTAGGGGGCTGAACTTACTCAGGGAAAGGAAGTGCGGGTCTGCACTTCAAATATATTCACACAGTATAGTGGTACCTCAGTACTCAACATTACTTGGTTCTGGGAGACATGCTGAATACCAAAAATGACGAGTGCCAAATAAATTATACCCATAAGGAATAATGTAGTGAGTCACAAGGCAGCCAACACCAAGTTCTAAACTGCATTGAGTGCCAAACAAACAATGAGTACCGGGACAAAATTTTCGTGTCAAAATGGGTTGAGTATCAAATTTGATGAATTTCAAAGCAGTTGAGTACCAAGGTATCACTGTAGTAGAAATAAGATTTGCTTACTAAATTCAGCTGCAATCTCTGCATGACTGTTGTATCCAGTTCTAACCCTACCATTACAAATTATTGAAAGGTTAACTTGTCTGCATAGGACAGGTTACTTAATATCATTAATTATACCTGCAAAACTGAGTAAGAGTTTTGTTTCACTAATTTCTCAATTTAGGTGTGATAGTTTACAAAGATGTCTAACCTTCACTTGTTGCAGTTCCATCTTTGATCTTCTGCTGCAAAGACAACAGTGCCTTGTGCATACACTCAAATATATTGTCTACTTTATTTTTTTCCATGTGCTTCCAGAGCCTTTTTGCATCAACTATGAACAAAAAAAAGTTTTCATTTACATTTTGGGTGACAGCCAACATCCTAATCCCACCTCACTCCCCAGTATGGATTAGCATAAATATCTATGAATGTGTACTACATAAATATAGCATAGACTTAAAAAGAAGAGTGTACAATATACAATATGTATAGTGCAGAGAAAAGAAATGATTTCTCCTTCACAGAATACTACAATTTACCCAACAGTGAAAAACGGTGGAAAATTCAAAACAATACAAGATACTTTTTCAAAGCATATGTAAAATTATGGAATTTACCTGGGGAGGGAAGAGAAATGATGTAGCATGGTTTTAACAGAAGGTATGCAACGTGCATTAAATATAGCATAAAACCATGCTTTAAAAATAGAAGGCTATAAATCATTTCCATATCTGTGACTAAAATGCATGCATGTCTTGGATGTTATTATGTTTGTTGCTAATCGGTGGTCAAACTATATTGAGTTAATATGTATATATCATATTAAAGGAAACGTTTATAAAAATAAATAAATTCAGTTCCAAAGGCAGCGTCTCAAGCGTGGGGCTTTCACCTTACAGTAACCCTCCCTCGGTCCCGGTTCCCGCCCCTCGCTACCTTTCATCGCGTCGGCTTTTCCTTGAACGGCCCAGGCCTCGCCCGCAAAAGCCGCCCCAGCAGGACTGTGCTCAGCCGCGCAAAACAACAAAGCCTGCAGCACCCGGAGCTTCGCGTCACCAGCGGCCAAAAGACAAAAAGCCGGGGGGGGAGGGGGGCCTTCCTCCCGCTAAGTCCGTCGTCTGCACCAGCGGGTGAGACAGTGCGCAGCAACGGCGGCTCAAAGGACAGAACTGGGCAACAAAAACCTGACAAGGAGCTTTCACGACGCCACCCCTCTTTGTCGGAAATGACGAGCACGTATCGGAAATCATGGGAAAGACATTTAAGAGCTCCGCGATAGGTTAGTTTAGTGTCCGCTTTATTGCAGGTGAAACAGGCGATTCAAAATAAGTATTGGCTTCTTTTATCAATACCCCAGCAATTACAATATGAGGCCATATGTGAGTGGGCACTGTCTTTATATAGCAGGACACGAGGCCGCCGCTGAAAGGACTCGATTTGAAGCAACCCCGTAAAGCGACGCCGTTTGAGCGGGGACCCGGTCTGCATTTTCAGACAAAATGCTTTAAAATCTTCAATGCTTTAAGAAATGTTTTAGCACTTCAAATACGAGGGTTCCCCCCTCTTTGTTTATTATTACAGTATAGCTCCTGTTGAAGTAGCACGACTGTGAACTGTTTAGGAATCAAATCAGATATAGGATGCAAACACATTGGGTGGCAGAAAATTTTTTGGGAAACCAAAGTAGAGGTTTAACACCAGAACTGCAAAAACCTGTATGGACAGCAAATGGAAGCAAAGAGATATAAAGCAGCCTAACTCTGTTGCCGTCTAAAGTTTTCCAGACCTGGCCTAGCCAAAAACAGACCACAACTTACCCATATATGAATTACACAAGAGCTACAGTGGATACAAATAACACCTGATAATTGTAGCATAGCAAAATACAATTGCTGCTCATTAGGTATTGTTGGAAGAAAAATCCATTTGGTTCAGTTCCAAGCTGGGAGAAAGACGCTGGAAATAACATGGAGGCTGATTGGAAAGAAAGACTGTTTATTGATCAACAGAACCACACCTTGCAGTTCTGGGGCAGTTGACCAATTGGTTTGATTTTACATGGGCTTTTATACAGTGTTTTTCTACAGCATTTTGTAATCTGGAGACTTGCTTTGTATGTTTTTATTTGATTGGTTTTACTTGTTTCGCAAAGGCTCTGGATGGGCCTTAATTATAACTTCCTTAGTCCTAATCCTGTCAGGAATGTGTACAGTAATTGATTATATCCTGTTATGTATTGCTTCTAGCCTGCCTTTCTAAATGGACAGGTATTGTTTCCACTTTTCTCAATGAATGGGGTTAATCCACAAAATATTGGATAACCTCTTCTGTTCTTGGAGAAATTTACTGAATAGTTTCCCCACTATTTCCCTGCTGGTAAAGGGGGCAGAAAATGTTGAATAACCACTGCATAATCAAATCATTGGAGTGACTAAATAATTCTAGGTTACGTTCCTAGGTCACATTTTCTTTTCTAAATATTTTTTGAACAGGGAGTAGGGCATGCTTGCATGCATTTATAGATACAAAAATTATGCATATAACTTCTGTGTTACTTTACTAGTGACCCGACTTCCCATGCATATTGACATAGAAAAATAGGCAAATATCCTTTATAATGATGATAGTCATTATAAAGTCTCTCCTGTCCTTAATCCCATCACCTGAAGGTGAAGGTATTTTGTGAATAGGCTGGCCCAGGATTTCTTAATGAGCATCTGCTGTAGGCTATTAAGAAAGGGGGGGGGCTGCTTTCTGTCTTTAAGAGCATGTTTCTCCATTTCTCCCTTTGGGGAAATATAATAATCTGCTTCTTTCAATATTCCCCAAAATATTTCATTCTTGGGGGGGTGGCGCTTTCCACAATATGTGATTAAAAGTTCAACACAAAGACACGAGCCAATCAGTGCCTTCAAAAAGCAAACGCAAGGAACATGAGGTCAGTAGCCTTTAGCAACTAATTTTGCTTTATGCTGAAAGAAAAAGAAAGAAAGCATCACACTCACTATGCAATGGGTGTGTGTGATGTGGTCAGATGACAAGGAGAGACCAGAATGGCTGTGTTCCTACTGTACTTGGCTTCCCTCTTTTCCTCAAAAAGAAACTGGCTTCACATAATGTTACTGTGAACCAAGACTGAAGTTCACAACAGGGTAAGATGAGTTGCACTGGATCAAGCAAAACTCTGCACAGTTGCTGACCATGTATGAAACCTGCAACAAGAATTGAAGGCAATAGTAGCCCTCCTCCTGCACCCTAGCCACTGATACTGGGTGATAAATGCATTGCCTTGGAGTATCTTTTATCATTTTTCCAAGAATCTACCAAGGTAGTAAAAAAAAAATAGTTACACAATTACTAAGAGCATTAGTTTCTGAATTACAGTCCTTCAATTGCCCTCCCTCTTTTTCTTTCTGGACTTTCAGAATTAAATCTTATTTACCCCAGTGTCAGCAGAAAAACTCCTCTCAGCCACCTTATAGGATACAGCTGAATAAATTCAGCTCCATGCCTATTACTATTCACCTGGCTGATGGAGAAGAGGATAGTGACATAAAACCTAGCCCTTACTGTCGAATGAAATGGCTCATAGGGCACTGGGCAGGTTACACACTGTGAAAATAGAGAAATTTCACCCCCCCCCCCCAGTAGAGGTCATGTAAAAACTGCTTGCACAGGGGCATAACAGTAACATCTCTCAACTGAGAGGTTAAGGGAAGGTGGATGTTATCTATGATTTTGATAGAGGCAGGATTGGAGTAAGTAGGTAGGGGCTTTGAATTTCTTAAGCTAGTAACCCTTAGCTATTATATTTGGGCACGACCAGATCCAACAATATGGAATTATAACTGGGTTAATAATCATCTAACAGTTATTCTGGACAGTGTAAAAAAGCTAGAAAAAACATTAAAATAGATAAAAACATTAAACCAAATAGACAGCCCAGACTGAAATAATATTACAGACAACAAAAATCAAACAAAACAAAAGCCCTAGACAAAGATTAATAGACCTGGGACTAGAGCCAAGTTTTCAGAGCTTTCTGGAGAAGGTGCAGTTTTGCTCTCTGGGGTGGATAGGGGCTGGTGCACAGAAGGCACACTTGCTTGGTTCCACAAGATGACTATCTATGATGGTGGGGACTTGGAATACACCCATTCTGCCGGAGTGTACTGGGTGGACACAAATGACTGGAAGAAGGTGGTGCCTCAGATATTCAAGCCCTCTGGGCTTTATAGGTAACAACCAGCACTTTGAATTGCACTCAGAAGCTGACTGGCAGCCAGTGCAGCTTGCACAGCAGTGGTGATACATGGACACACTGAAAGGGGCCCATGCTTAGCTTCCCGCTTAGAACCAGCTTAGCTTCTGGGTGGTCTTCAAGGGCAGCCCATGTACTACACATGCAATAATGCAATAATCATATGGTCACCATGGCATGAGTGACCATCTGAAGGGTCTCCCAGCATTATATGATGATGATGTTCAGTCACTAAGTCATGTCTACTCTTCACAACCTCAATATTATATAAACACAAGCTAAGATTCTGATTTTTTTTTGCCTGGAGCTATTTCAGGCTTTTTTCCACAGCCAGCACAGGCCAAATAAGCACATTCCATAGGAAGAAAAGAGAGATAACAAACTTCTTGTAAAAGAAACATTTTGCATGGGTCCCTTCATAAGAGTTCAACATACAACATAGTCAGTCACATGGTAATAAGTAGTAAAATCAGTCACATGTTGAGCTGCTTAACTGCAGGTTCAATTATGGTCTTAAGTCAAGGACTAACTATACTGTCTCTCATTTTTTACTTAATGATTCAGTTTTTCTTATACTACTGCTCTTTCATGGTATATAACAATTCTATGGCTATTTACTCACAAGTAAAACCATTTATATTCAGTGTGTGACTTACTCCACAGAAACAAGTTATGTTTAAAGAAATCTCCGTAGAAAATAAGGAAAAACTGGTCTGAGTTCCATTAGAATCAGAGAAAGTGTTGTGAGAGATAAATGGATTTTGTAAGGGAACGTAATGGATCAAAGAAATAAAAGGAAATGGGGCAATTTATATTGCAGCTTTGTATGTGGGGGTGGATCTGAGTGCGAGCTACTTATTTTAGTTCATATTTCTTCATTAATACGATTTTGAAATATTCTGTCATCTTTAAACAATACAGAAAGAAGTACACTCTAAAATAGAGTATTATCATAATGGAGCTTGTTCGGTTTTGACAGCTGTGCTAGGAACCCAGTCTGTCCTTTGCCATCGACAGTTCTACTGCGGTTTAGTCAGTAAATCACGATTAAGCAAACCATGGCCGAGCCATCTTCGTCAGCATTAATTGCTTAGCCGCGTTCCCGGGAGAAGGAGGCGAGCGCGGCCCCCGCCGGTCACAGCGCCTGCGAGCTCTCCCCATAGGGCTTTCGCCGCCGATCGTCCTGCGCCCTCCCTTTCCCTTCTTCACCTCCGCCCTCGGAGGAGAGCGAAAGCGCAACTCCGCCTCTCTTCTCCGAGGAACTCCAGGAGCGCCGGGAGGACGGGGAAGGCTGCGCCATCACGCCCGGCGGGACAACATGAAGCCCGACGGAAAGGTGGTGCTGCTAGGCGACATGAACGTGGGCAAGACGTCGCTGCTCCACCGCTACATGGAGCGGCGCTTCCAGGACACCGTTAGCACTGTCGGGGGCGCCTTCTACCTCAAGCAGTGGGGCCCCCACAACATCTCGGTTTGGGACACCGCAGGTGAAGGGGGACGGGGGCGACGTCGGCGAGTTTGGTTTTTTCCCGGCGGCGGCGGGGTGGTGGTGGGTCTCCCTCTTGCGCCTCCGAGGCCGAGCGGACCGTGAGCGGGACAAGAGGCGCCACGCCGCGCTCGGCTAACTTTGCCAACTTCGGGAAAGCAGCCCGACACGCCCACTGCTGCTTGCTAGCCGCGCATACTCGCTCCGCCGTGGGAAGTCAGCGTTTGCGGTCGGAGGAGCCCTTCCGCGGGGCCCGCGGGAGCTGAGCGGCCGACTCGACCCGGTTGTCTGCCTTTCCGGCACCGCGCCCGCTCAGTTCCTTGGAAGGGTTTTCACTCCAGCGCCTGGCTCCTGTTTTAGTTTAGGCCCTACATTTCAGCTTTTTAGGAACATCCAAGAGTTTTTTGGGCTTCTGGCATAACTTAAGCTAAGCAGCTTTTCCAAAAGAAGCTTTGACGCTATTGCGTCAGTAACAGGACTATATGCAGGATTTTTAACATTTATTATGGAATGGCAGCAGCAACCACTTTTGGGGATTATATATTAGGGTGGCATGGTGGACAAAGTTTCCTTATCTTCCTGGCCAGTATAACGGGGAGAGATTTGCATTACTGAAGTCTGTCCAATTCAAAGGTGAATTCATGGTCTGCTTGGTGTGACTTTTCAGTTGTTGGAAAAGTACAACAAAACTGTTGGGAAAATTCAGAAATTCATATTTAGACTATTTTTATTGTCAAGCCAGTATTCTTTACTTAACAGAAAACAGAGTTGGAAGTGACCTTGGAGGTCTTCTAGTTCAACCCTTTGCCACAAGTAGGAGACCCTATACCAGTGATGGCGAACCTTTTTTGCTCGGGTGCCAAAATGGTGCCCACACCCATAATGCAATGCATTCCCCCCTGCACATGCACGCACAACCCCCCCACGCTGCCCCCCCTGCGCATGCGCACAGGCCTTACTGAAGCCTCCGGACTTCCGGTAGGCCCATTGGGCTGTTTTTCACCCTCCCCAGGCTTCAGGAAAGCCTCCGAAGCCTGTGGAGGGTGAAAAACGGGCCCAACAGGCCTACCGGAAGTTCGGAAACGAACTTCTGGTAGGCCCGTTGGCCTCGTTTTTTGTCCTCCACAGGCTCCGGAGGCTTTCCTGAAGCCTGGGGAGGGCGAAAACTGCCTCCCCCCACCCTCTGGAAGGCCAAAAATCGCACATGCGTGCTGGAGCTGACAGGGCAATGCCTCACGTGCCCTCAGATATGGCTCCGCGTGCCACCTGTGGCACGTGTGCCATAGGTTCGCCATCACAGCCCTATACCATTCTGGACAAATGGCTGTCTATTCTCTTCTTAAAAACCTCCAGTGATGGAGCACCCGTAGCTTCTGAAGGCAAGCCCTTCCATTCACTGATCAATTGTTCTCACTGTCAAGAAATTTCTCCTTAATTCCAGGTTGTTTTTCTCCTTGATTAGTTTCCATCCGTTGCTTGTCTTGCCTTCTGGTGCTTTGGAAAATAGGTTGATCCCCTCTTCTTTGTGGCAACCCCTGAGATATTGGAACATTGCTATAATGTCATCCCTAGACCTTCTTTTCACTAGACTAGACATACCCAGTTCCTGCAATTGTTCTTCATATGCTTTAGCCTCCAGTCCCCTAATCATCTTTCAGTATTGTGTTTTTTCTTCCAGGTCGCGAGCAGTTCCACGGCCTTGGGTCCATGTACTGCCGAGGAGCAGCAGCTGTTATTCTCACATATGATGTAACTAACTTACAGAGCATGGTGGAACTTGAGGATAGGTTCTTGGCATTAACAGATTCCGCCAGCCCAGATTGTCTCTTTGTTATTGCTGGGAACAAAGTTGACCTGACAGATGCGTGTGCCTCTTTGCCAGAATCGGAAGACAAGCATCAGTTTGAGAAGCCCTCCAACAGTTCCATTTCTACAAAGGTGAAAAAACAAGTCCATATGAATGATGCTGCAGCATTTTATAGGAAAATCCTCAAGTATAAAATGTTGGATGAGGTAAATGCTCCAGCAGCAGAAAAAATGTGTTTTGAAACTAGTGCGAAAACTGGTTATAATGTGGACCATCTTTTTGAAACTGTATTTGAAATGGTAGTACCGGTAATTTTGCAACAAAAAGCTGAAGGCTTGCCACAAACAGTAGACTTAAATAACTGCAAGACTGCTAAAAACACACACACTGCATGCTGCAGATAACTCTGAACGCATTTTTACGCCAATTGAAGGACAATGCAGAAAAGTGTTACAACAATGCAAAAGTGTTACAATACTGCAAAAATAAATGTTGAATGAAGACAATGCAAAAATAACAATGCCAACCAGACAAACTGCATCTTCTATAAGAATGGATTTTTGTAACAATTAAATGATGTAATGAGAAAAAAACTTCAGTGAAGGGGAGCTTGGAGTCAATTACTGAAAGCTTTTAAAGCCCATTGTGATTTTTTTTGGCCCCCTCCACATTAAATTTATGATACTGTATGCCGTTTTATACATGAATCTTTAGTATTTGTTTTGGCAAAAATCTTTTGATATGTGGCATTCACTATGTAGTAAGGAGGAATTTATAAATGAAGAAATAGATTTCAGGAAGGAGGTAGATATCGATCAGCCATTTCACACTATATTTTTTCAGCAAAATAAAGAATTGTAGCAAACTAATTCTTCCCTTTTCTCCCTCCTCATTAATTGCATGGTTGTGGGCCACCGGAGCCAGACCAAAAAGGAAAGTCAGATCAATAGAATGGGATTGAGTCACTATCAATATAGAGTCACTATCAATATAGAGTCACTATCAATATAGAGTCACTATCAATATAGAGTCACTATCAATATAGAGTCACTATCAATATAGAGTCACTATCAATATAGAGTCACTATCAATATAGAGTCACTATCAATATAGAGTCACTATCAATATAGAGTCACGATCAATAGAGTCACTATCAGTATAGAGTCACTATCAATATAGAGTCACTATCAGTATAGAGTCACTATCAATATAGAGTCACTATCAGTATAGAGTCACTATCAATATAGAGTCACTATCAATATAACCCAGACATTTGTTGTTAGGCAAAAAAATGTATTCCCGTTTCTCCTATAACAAAATGCACCTAAAGGAATTCACAAAGTAGTCTGCAGTTTTAGGTTGATCTGAACTCAGTGGTGAATTGGTGGCATTGGGACTAATAATGTTTATAATTGTACTATTAGCTTCAATCTTTGAAATTCCAGGGAGTTCATGAATTATTTATGTTCTAAATCAGTAAGAGTAAATATTTTTGGTTATCAGTAGATCAGATTCTGGTGAAATTATTTAAGCATATTTTTGTTAAATTATGAATAATTAATAGAGTCATAAAAGTGGATATGAGTACATGCCTTAGGGGGAACATTAATTTGTAAAAGTGAGTGAGGACAGGGAAGAAAATGGATGCATTTTGTTATGGAGATGATTGCAATATAACAGGGAACTTGATTGTTAGAGAATCAAAATTATTTAAATATTTTGGTTGTAATCAGTGATAACAATGTATCGGTGATAGCAGTGATTTTTCAGTGCTGTTGTTGGGGAATTATATAAAAATATCAACTTGAATTTTTCCTTGTTAGCAAGATTACTTTTTCTAAAGATCTGCAGTTATCTCCACATTTTCTCAATGTGAAAGAAATTACTATGAGGCTGATCAAACAATCTATTGACCCAAAACAGCTCTTTACCTCTGCCTATTTTTTAGACTATATTAGCAATAAAATTTACTAATTACTTTTGTGACAATAATTGATAAAACTAGAGATTATGGGCTAAAGTATGCCTGGATTAGGTATATATTTTGTCTCTGAATCCCAAATATGGTACATTATTATGGTATTTATTTTAGGACTGAGTTCTGGCAGGAAATAACAGTGCTGAGCTCATCCTTGGAGGAAATAGATTTTAATAGTAAATGAGAATTGGGAGGAAACTGAAAGACACGGCCTGGAAATCCATAAAAAATAATTGGGCCTCTAAATCCACATGGTGCTCTTCTAATTCTGAAACTTTTTCAATTTTATCAGATATGTAAGAAATAGATCAACAGAATTTCCTTAAATATGAAGAATTTAAATTGATTTGAAAGTGTGATTACATGCTCTGCATCTAAGGGTGATGCTTTAGATATGCACATTTCCAATGCAACCTCTGTGCTGCTAGAGCAGTGGTTCCCAAAGTGGGCGGTACCGCCTCCTGGGGGGCGGTGGGATGACTTAGGGGGGCGCTAAGAGGCAAGGGGGCGGGGGGGCGCTAAGAGGCCACGTGAAAGAGAGGAAAGCATGTCAGGTAGCGGGGAAGGGAGGTAGCAGCCTACTCCCTTCCCTGCAGCCCTGCCATGCTTGGCGGCCTTCCACATGGCCTTCCCGGCGGTCCCCCACACCCGCTTGCCTTCCGAGGTCGGCGTCCAGCCCAGCCCAGCCATTGGGTGGGCGGGCGGCCCTTGGTGGAAATGCAGAAGCTGAGAGGGGCGGCGGAAGGGCAAGCGGATGTCCCGGGGATGCTGCACATGCGCCCACCCTATTTCTGCAAAGGCAGAGCCCCCCCCGCAGGGTGATCCAAAGAGGGGAGTGGGATGCTGCAGAAAAGGCCGCCTTCCACCCGTGCCGGCTCCGAGGCACTTGGGGCTCCGAAGTAGCCCGGAAAGAAAGAAAGAAAGAAGAAAAAGAAAGATGGTAGGAAGGAAGACAAAGAAAGAAAAAGAAAGAAAGAAAGATGGGAAGGAAGGAAGACACAAAAAGAAAGAAAGAAAGAAAGATGGTAGGAAGGAAGGAAGACAGAAAGGAG
>QLTV01001119.1:2091057-2116449 GCA_003457575.1 Thermophis baileyi
ATCATCCCTTTGTTGTATTTTCTTTCTTGTTGTTTATTTCCCGATTCCTCTGTTTCTTTCACTCTTCCAAAGTCCTCCGTATTTTCCTCGTTTGTCTGATCTGCACTTGTTATTTTTTGCATTATATTCTCCAGTTTTAGTTCTATGCAGTCCATGTCTTGAAGTATTTCTTTCATTCCCATACGCTGCTTGTTTATAATGTCCTTAATATCCTGGTGCATGCATTCCATATCTTTATTTCCACTTAGTATCATTTTTACAATTCAACCAAATTTCAAAGGAAAAACCAGGGGCTTTACCACCTCTTTTCCTTCTTTTGGTTTAATCTGCTTTATTTTTTCAACAAAAACAAAAGTTCCGAGGGTCACACACTTTCTTTCTTTAAAATGGCGCTCCTGCTTCAAGTCAATATTATTCCTCTTTGTTATTCTGCGCTCTCAATTTTGTTATAAATCCAGTGTATACAATAGTCAATTTATGGTAAGATAGAGACAACTTCCAATTCAAATATCAATGTTTTTTCTTTAAAATAAAGTATCTTTCCAGAACCACATCTTCTTTTAAAGCTTCCAACAAAACTTTTTGTTTTTCTCCTAATTCCCAAACGTTTTCTTCATGATTTTAATATGCTTGTCCCGCCGCTAATCTTTAACTTCCTTATTTCTCCCCCTCATATTTTTGGGGCTATTTTGAAAAGCAAACAATCCTTTTTAACCCAGATTGCAAATCACTCACTTTTTCCTCCTGCTCAGTGTTTCTGGTCCTCCTTCAGCTTTGTGGCAGCCATGTTTGCTGCTGCGCTCCACGCCATCGGCTAGGGGCTTTCCAGCTCAGGGAGGGGAGATGCGGCTCCTCTCTACCCTCCTGGGGGTCCCCCTTCGCTTCGCCCCCTCTCCGGGGGGGCTTAGGTCCGAATTCGGACGCTCGGGCGTGGAGTGTTCGGAGCCGGCCGCGGAGCTCACGGTCCCGGCTTCCGATGTCGCCGAAGGAGAAACCGGAAGTCCCGAGCTAAGGCTTTTTAAGTGTCTAAAAAGACCTTTCTTATTCTCCAGTGGAATGACACTGAAAACAGCTGAGGTGTGATCTGATCAGCATGCCCACAACATTTATCTGAGAACAAGAGGAGGGTTATTTGGCTAGCCATTTGGTTGGGTGATAGGCGCTGAAAAGGTCTGCAAGAACCTGAATGAATAGGGAGATAGTTTAAATCTTTTTTGTCACTGCATTTTGAGATATGGTAGACATCAAGAGTGCATTTGTGGCAGGCAGACATAGAGGCTACCTTGATATGTTGGGATGTGTGGGAGAGGAAGAATAATTGAATGGGGATATGTCTGCATATGTGTGAAAGAAGCGGGGATGCAGAGGCTGCTAGATTGCTGCCTACAGGAAAAACAGAAAGTGATGAGGCTGTATAGATCTTTCGGGGGGGAATACTGGAATAATTTCTCACCAACAAATCCTTGTGAGCCTTTTCTACCCAGGGACCCTTGCTGGCCTGGGAGTCCAGGGAATCCAAATGTTGCTGGTGGACCTCGGATACCGGTCAGGCCAGTGGGCCCAGGAAACCCAGGATTCCCTTTGGATCCAGGTGAACCAGGGAAGCCGTCTCTTCCTAACAGATGGAGATAATAAGTAAACAGTCATGATTTAGAGAACTTATATGTACAGGCACAGCACTGAATTCTTACTAAATTAATCAAACCTTTTGCTAGTGGAGCTTAAGCAGTGACTATCTTGTTTGTAAGAGCTGAATCCAGGCAAAGACCTACAAATACTAATAAACGATGATGATTGAAACCAGTAGAAAAAAATGGCTTGACCATAAGCTTTTATGTTATGTTATGTCATCTCATCACTTGAAAGCTACATTTGCTTGAGCACCTCTAGGTAAAGGCATTCTTTTCTCTGCTGATGATTATTGTTTCTTTTGCTGGAGTAACATGCAGTATCTTTGGTGATGGTAATGAACTGCATTCAAGAATAAAAATCATGAATCTTTTCAAATTCATATTCAAATTCAAATACAAGCTCATTCCAGTTAATGACTGAATGCACTTACATATACTGTACAAGATAATATAAATGAATATAAAATAACCGAAAATGAATAATCACAAAACCAATTAATCTAGACTTATACCAATCAAAAGACATGTCTGTTTGTCTATCATCTCTCTCTCTCTCTCTCTCCCTCTCACTATCCATCCATCCATCCATCCATCCATCCATGTACTCTAATCTAATCTTGATCGCACACAATATAAATACTAGAGTTATGAATGCACACATAATATATATTCACACTTAGATGGCAAACGAAGAAAAGGCTTTTCTGAATATTGGATATTGTTATATCCAAAGATAATCAGATGGCTTCTGGAAAGAGTTCTATCCAGGTTAAAACAACTTGGAAACAGTGACAAATCCAGTTGATATTCTGCTGCCATTATTTAATTGGGGTCCTGGTACTCTCTAAACCCAGTCCCAAAGATGCCTCTAGAGAAAAGCCATGAAAATACAGCCTAGATTTTAAACAGTATTGTGAAACTGTTCATTTTCAGGAAAACTATTAAAAGAGTCCAGTTGATATATACAGTTTGGGAGAGTACTTTGTGGCTCTCATACTATTTTAAGCTGAAACTTACATATTAAATCAGGAACTGAATTAAACTCTACTAATATTTAAAACCAGAGTGAAAAAAAAAAAGTGGAATTGTTTTTTGAAGCTACATTTCAGAATACTGCATGTGAAATAGGCAGAAATCATTATATTGCCCTATATCATTCAAAAGGATAGCAACAGCAATAGCACTTAGACTTCTATACCACTTCAAAGTGCTTTACAGCCCTCTCTAAGCAGTTTACATAGTCAGCATATTTCCCCCAACAATCTGGGTCCTCATTTTACTGACCTTGGAAGGATGGAAGGCTGAGTCAACCTTGAGTCACTCAGAATTGAACTCCTGGAGTGAGCAGTGAATTAGCCTGCAGTACTGCATTCTAACCACTGCGCTACCATGGCTCACTCATAGAATCATAAGGCTGGAAAGCACCTTGGAGGTCTTCTAGTCCAACCCTGTGCTCAAGGCAGGAGCCTTATATTATCCCAGTCAAATGGTTGTCCAGTCTAACTTGAAAACCTCCAGTGATCGAGCACCCACACCCTCACGTGGCAAGCTGTTCCATTGATTAATTACTCTCGTCAGAAAATTTCTCCTTACTTTTAAGTTGTATCTCTCTTTGACAAGTTTCCACCCATTACTCCTTGTTCTGCCCTCTGATGGCCTCAATCACCTCTTCTTTTTGACAACCCCTCAAGTAGTGGAAGACAGTTATCATGTCCCCCTGATTGTTCTCTTCAATAGGCTAAGCATACCTAGGTCTCACAACCATTTGTACGTCAGACCCTTTATCATCTTTGTTGCTCTTCTCTGCACCCTTTCTAGGGTCTCAACATCTTTTTTATATCATGGTGATATAATGCAGTATTCCAAGCGTGGTCTCAGCAGTGTGATGTAAAGCAGTACTATCACTTCTTGTCTTGACACTATCCCTCTATTGATTCAGCCTAGGACTGCATTGGCTTTTTTGACAGCTGCATCACACTGCTGGCTATATTTAAGTGGTTATCCACTCAACACCTAGAGCCCTTTCACAGTTACTACTGCTGAGCCAAGTACCACCTATTCTATGCATTTGGTTTTTCCTGCCTAAGTGTTGGACCTTGCTTTTCTCACCATTGAACTGCACCTTGTCAGCTAGGGCCCAATGCTGAAGTCTGTCAAGATCCTTCTAGATCTTGTCTATCTTCTAAAGAATTAGCTATTCCCCCCTGCTTGATGTCATCTGCAAATGTGAAGATCATTTATGAAGATGCTGAAGAGTACTTGGCCTAAGACAACACCATTAAAAAAAAAATTCTGGGAAAGTCATTCTGAAAATTTGTTTGCGCTGACCAATCATGACCAATCCAGTCATGATTACCGGAGTTCTCCCCAGAAACCACAGATAAGTGCTGATGATGCACCCTGTGCATTATGCACTCAGAACATTGTCTGTCTGTGAGACTATCTTGTCATTGGAACTATACCACATGGCTCCTTGCCTATTTTATCTTGCTCCAGAACCTGTAGAACCTTAGCATCCCAGTGCTCCTCCAATACCCAACTCTGTCTTTTCAGCTTTCTGCCACCCTCTTTATTCTAATGTATAAGGCCCTACTGTACAATTTCTTTCTCTTATTAACCTTTATGTAATCTAAGCCAGAGTTACCTTTAATTCCTGGTAAGCCTTGATCTCCTTGTGGGCCTTTTGCTCCTGGGAATCCAGGTGGCCCAGGGTCCCCAGGAGAGCCTGATGGTGCTCCTAGAACATCACCTGTAAGCCCCTTTTCCCCAAGGAGGCCTGGCAAACCTGGCAAACCAGTATTTCCTCGAAGTCCCTTTTCCCCAGGCATTCCTGGGGCACCTCTGCTTCCTCTGGGTCCAGTGAATCCTAAGCGTAATAAAATGACAATGGTAATAAGAATCAAACTTTGATCAATTAACAGTGAATTAGATAAAGTATGGGGAAAATATTAAAATAATCAGCATCATGAGTATTATTAATCAAATGAACATTTATTCCCATTAGTTTCTATGGGAATATAGTAATTACTAAAATATCTCATTTGCATATCAGTACAACCTAAATATTAATAATCTGTTAGATGAATATTTCCTGGACATGATTTAGAAAAAGTTTTGCTATAAAGGTCTGATCAAGTACAGTCCAATAACAGAGCATGTTTTCATTTTAATTGGTCCATCAGATTAAAATTTTCTCAGTGCTGCCCTCCTTTGTTTCCTGAACATGTGAACTGTAATCTGTTAGTACTATAAGATATAGTTAAATTAATTTGCTAAAAAAAAAGGATACATGTTGTGTTTAATGGCTACGAATGGAGTTTATATTAGTCAGACTCTGTTGTAGCTGTATATTCTTGCATTATATTAAGAAATTAATAATTAGTACCACAAGTACATATCTGAAACTTACCTTAGAATTTGAAAAAAGTAGAAACAAATTTTTCCCCTGACACTCTGCATATTCTCCCATTCCTTGATCACCCACGTTTTTTAACACATGTTGAATTTAAGGAATTGGAAAATAAAATCCATAGGATTAATGACTTTATTTATGGTAAACCTATTTCTGTTAGAAATATTCTGAAGAATTATTGATCACTAATTACAACTACCTTTCAAACATATTTCTTTTTAAATTCATTTAAATATTTTTCATGTTCGAAGAATGAAAAGTCAAAGACATCTCTACAATTTTATATAAAACTCTCACATTAAATAAACAGGTTTTTTAAAATATGAGAAGATTTAAATTATGAATTCAGTGGATTAGTTTGGACCTTCTTATACTGTATAATAATAAAATTTACTTTAGCAAGTAATCACTGACTAGAAAAATAATTAATACATTAATTTAACTTTGTCTAGATAGTGTTGAAAGTAATCAACTTGATGTCTATTACACCTCTGGTTGGCAATATCTAATTCTTCTAGGTTGAACATTTTTGGGAAAAGGGGAAATATGCACCAGCGTATATGAATTAATTATAATGTTTTATTGTCTAGCCCCAAGGAGGGATTTTCCAAATATTATGAGAGGAGAGTCCTCTCCCTCATAGTAGGCAAAATTGCTCCCTAGTGCAGGGGACAACTTCCTCCTCTCCAGATCACATACAAAATAAATTTTCAGGACATTTGTGAAAAACTAAAGAAATAAAAGAAATTAACACAACTTCCAGTCAATCAGCTATTATATGGATGCTGAAGCAAAAAACATAGTTGCTGTTATTAATACATAATCTTTAGATATGAGTGGAAATTCCTGTATTTTCTAAGAACAGGAATACTCAATAAGGAACAATTTCTGTATTAGGAGAGAACCAGTGAATTGTTGGTGAGTTAAAATCTCCTTTTAAAAACCTTATTTTTAAAACACCTAATTAGAATTAGAGTTCTTTTCCCAGTGGCTCTGTTTAATCTGTGATTCGCCAGCTAAAGAGTAGCTCTTTGCTACTCCTCAGGCGAATAGACTTGCCCAGTCTGGTATAAATCAGCACATGCTGGAAAAGTACACATTGCTCTGAATGAAGCCAGCAGAATTATTACTGGATGCCTTAAACCCACCTCTGTGTAAAAATCTTTTTTAGAAAACGTTTAATAAAAATTATTAAAAAAAAAAAAGATCTACCACTTAGCTGGCATTGCCCTGCCTGCCTGCCTGCTGTTCGGCAGAGAAGCAGCATACAGAGAGAGGCTTAAATCTTCTATATCTAAACATCCTCTCTATGGCCTACAACCAGCTGATCAAAGATTAAAATCCAGGAAGAGCTTCCTTAGGTCGACGGAAGACTTCGAAGAATTTGAAAGCAGAGTGGATCTATGGAAAGCTACAAAGAACCAGGGTTGGGTTCCGGATTCTTCTACTGCTGGTTGGCTCAGGGACGCACCGTGTGGGCAGGCACGCATGCACGCACGCACGCCTGCGCAGTACTACAAAAAGGCTTCTGCGCATGCAAAAAGCAAAAAACAAGATGGCGTCGCCTACCGCGCCGCTGAGAGAACTCGGGGGCGTGGCAGGCCTGGGTCACTGCTGGTTCCAGCGACCCAGGCTGCCAAGTTACTAACGGTTCTATAGAACCAGTCCGAACCGGTAGGAACCCACCTCTGCAAAGAACCAACACTGGATGGAGCCAATGGAGGAGCTGCACCTGGGTCTGACAAAAGCTGGGAAGTATGGAAATTGTTGAATAGACTGCGCATGGATACAAGATACAGAGACACTCTGAACAAATGGGGCTACCCGGTGGCTTCTGCCCTTTGCGATTGTGATGACATGCAGACAACAACACATATGTATACCTGCCCTTTGTGTCCCGATCAGTGTATACTTGAGGACCTCATGGCAGCATGACAGAACACAATTAACGTTGCTAGTTTCTGGCAAGATCTGTTTAATTTGTATATATTTTAATCTTGTATTTTATATTTTAAATGTTATGCCATATAGTATGCCTTATTTTAATTGTGATGCTTCTGACACAAATAAACAAACCAGCTAAAGGGTGAAATATAAATCCTATCCAAATATTTCAAATATCTGCAAGTAATTGTTAGTTTTACAGTACCTGCTGGACCTGCTGTACCTCCACGACCTTGATCCCCTTGAAGTCCTTGAGGTCCTTGAGGTCCATGCAAACCAAATTCACCAGGAATCCCTTTTGTACCCTTTGCACCTATGATTTGAAGATGTAATATGTATATTTTTAATTAAAAAATAATAATTAGAGGAAGAAAAACTAACTGTGGTTGAATGTAGTCCTGATTTCCAAGTGGGAGGGTGTGTGTTCCAGAAGAGCAAGAGACTGCAAGGTTTAGATAGTGGAAGAAAGAGAGTTAAAATGGCTCCTCCTTAGGAATTCTCAGAGTATATGTTCCGTGGTATAAGTAGTCTAGTTTGGCAATCTTTCTATTTATAGGTGAGGAACAATAAAGGCAACTGCTTAGAAGAATCTCAACATGTCTTCCTTGGTTTTTCAAAACTAATACAAACTAATAGAAAGTAAGTAGTAAGAGAAAGTATATAGTTGGAAAAAGAAGAAGCAGAAAAGCATCAGGTAAAGTAAAAGAAAAAAATTCATAAAGAAGTGACTTCCACTCTTCATCACAACAAATAAGTTTGTAACTCTTTACCCCTATAATGTTACAAACAGATATCTCTTCTTTCCATAACCTTTCCATTTATAAGCAAATCCATAAAACTTCAACTTTTCAGTCTGTAAACAATTTCCAAAACTTTATAAAAACCATGTGTTAGTTTAACCTTGATCAAATAAACCAACTTTATATTCCTTCCTTTTACTTCTGACAATCTTAATCTTAAATTCATGCAGATATTGTCCTAGGCTTTGATTTCTCTTCAATCTTCTTTGTCCCATCACAGAAGCTTGTTCAAGGCTTTAGCAAGCCTCTTTTGTAAATCTAATAAAAATACATTATCAAGACCATTCCCTTGATTTATTGTTTGTACTTTCCTTTTAATTTTTAAAACTTCAGTCAGCTACTTTTGTATATCCAGTAAAGAGTCTTTATCTGGGTTGTTCACTTGGTCTGTCATTTGTATTTCCACTTGTATTATCTTATAATCCATACTTTTAAAAATCCAATATTTCTCTTTCTACTATTTCTGCATCAGACAAGATTTGTTTCACATCTGTTGGACATAATCTATCCACAGAAGCAGGCATCATTACTAACCTTGTTTACATTGTGGCTACTAATTTCTGACTCCATTCTTCAAACGTTGCATTTTTTCCTTTTCCTAAAATATTTAGTCCTCTCTAGTGTGTAATTTTTAAATCATGAAATTACTTATCTGTTATGTCTTCTAAAAACAAGTCACAACTATTTCCTGCAAGAAGCTGTTTGTTCTTTATAATTAATTTCAAAGTCTTATTGTAAAAGTTTCAATATTCCAAATTTATCTTGATCCTTAGTCCATCTATTACTTTCTAAGATCAAAAACCTATTTAACTTTTTGTTGTTTATTTCAGATTCTTTAATCTTATAATTAATTTTTCTTTTGTTCAGAGCTGAAGGTAAATTCACCCTATGAAGGTTTTTCAAACTTGGCATTAGGAAGGTCTCTAATAGCTGTAAAATAGTATTTTCTGAAAGTGACTAGGAAATGAGATTTGCAAACTTAGTGTCCTTTAAAAGGCTTTGCTGTGGTTGTAAGCAAGATGGCTAATCCTGCCATCTTCCAGCACTGAAACCCACAGAAAACCATTGTCCTGTGGTCTCCTCATAACGAGCAGCTGTCTGAAGCACATGTAGATGATCTCCCATCCTTTCTTTATCTGGAGAGACTCTTAAGGAATCAGTCTACTCTCTGGATCCTTGGTTGTCAACTCTACTTCCACAGAGTCATCTTTAGTTTTTCATACCTCCTCCAGTCGTTCCAGTAATATTTCTTAAATGCATCTTGCTATAATGAATAGTCATTTTGATTCAGAAACAGATGGCATATTTTAAAGGGATTTAAAATGAAAATATTATCCTCTGTAAAAAAAAAAAGTTACTTTGAAACCAATACAAAAGATTTTCAGTTCTGTTGAAATATTATGGACATAAAAAATTTGACATGTTAAGTAAGTTAAGAAAAGGTTTGTCTACTTGAAATAAAAACAGGAACTACTATATTATTGATTACCAAGAAAACATCAACAATGATTACATTTGTCAACTGAAAATTCTGAGTTCATACAAATACACAAAATTACAAAATAATAATTGACAAATGAATATGGAAGTTAATTTTTTAATTAAGTAAGCTAGATTTGATCTCCAGTTACAGGTGGTCTTTGATTAACAACCATTCATTCAGCATCTGAAACAATGCTGAACAAGTGGTACTTGGAGTTCCAGCTGCCACAGCATTCCCAGAGTCATGTGATTGTAACCTGGGTGCTTAGTTTGTGCCCATCTGTGAGGTCCTTCTTTAACATCTTCCAACAAGGGGAGTCATGTGATGTTGCATTTTATGAGTACATTGGTTAGTGATAGCAGTTCCAGATGCAACTGCAGTTTTTAATTGAGGATTACTTGTACAGTATTGTTTTGGAATAATTATTACAGTTAAGAAAAATTGGATGAAATTATTCTCGCTATGTGAATTATGGTACTATTTGATTCTTTAAAAAAAGCATACCTGGTAGTCCAGGCAGTCCTGGGTACCCCGGAGCTCCTTTTGGGGCCATAACACAGCTGGTCCCTAAAGACAAAAATATGAACTGAAAGAACAAAAAATGCTGATGGTTCCTTAAAGCCTAACAAATGAATTATGGCAAAGGTTTTGTTAGATTAGAGCCCACATTGTCAGTTGAGTAGGCAAAACAATTTTACTCTTTTAATACAATTACTTTAGTGTTGCTTCTGAATTTTTAATAATTGTGCATAGCATATTTTGTTAAATGGAATTTGTGAAATTAAAATGTATAAAAAGAGTTTTGAAATAATATTCTTGTCTCACAGTTTTCTTGTCACTTAGATTTCTTGTCTTATGGGAGAATTCACTTAAATAAAAGTACATAGTTCACTTTTGAATAATCATGTTTGGTTCATTTTACCTGAATGAATTGATTCTGTTCTATTATCTCTAAGAAAGCGGTCCTGTGTTTGCCCACATTCTATAAAACAAAAGAAGCAAACAAACAAGAATGTCTGATTTGTTTAAGCCATTATCAGGCACCAAACTATAATATTCAATTAGACCAGCGGTTCTCGACCTGTGGGTCGCGACCCCTTTGGGGGTCGAACAACCCTTTCACAGGGGTCAACTAAGCGCGCGCTAGCCCGCCATCTTGGTGACTGGCAACGTGCACGCGCAGGGAGGGGGTGTGGCGGAGTTGCGGCGGCGGGGCGGGGGTCTCGGCATTAGGAAGGTTGAGAACCACTGAATTAGACTATACCTGTGAATCCATCTATAAGAATTCAGTGGATCAATTATCTATCTGATACAATTCATTCATAAGCAGGAAAAGCTGCCAAAGTATTCAAAATATAGGAGATGGACAAATGAAGCAACGTTACATAAGGAGGTCTATAAAAATTGTATGGCCAACACCTTTATATTGCAAAGCAGAAGGGACACTGTTATTCTATTAATCCTAATTCCAAAACAATTTCATCAAATACTCCTGTTGCTAAGATTCAGTGATTTATTAATTATAGCATCCACCTCAGAGATTAATTTCCAGTTCACAGAGACGGAAATTCCCTGTCAGCCTTTCCATTGTTCACTTGTTTTAAATATCAAAAGAATGCCCTTGGAAAAGCCTACAACCTTTCTACAAGCAGAACAAAGGAAAGATCTAAGCCAGCGGTTCTCAACCTGTGGGTCGTGACCCCTTTGGGGATCGAACGACCATTTCACAGGGGTCGCCGCGCGCGTTAGCCCGCCATCCTGGTGCCACCGTCACTGCAGGGGTGAAATGCTCCCGGTTCGGCTGTGCCTGCGGATCGCCGGACAGCCGGTAGCGACAGAAGCGGGAGACTTCGCCCACCCGCCCGGACGCCGCCATTTGGGTTCTTTTACCCTCTGTGCATGCGCAGAACGCTTTGCGCATGCGCAGAGGGTAAAAGAACCCAAATGGCGGCGTCCAGGCGAAGTCTCCCGCTTTCGATGCTATCAGCTGTCCGGCGACCCGCAGGCAAGCCCGAACCGGGAGCATTTCACCCCTGGTGCCACGCCCCCTTTGTCACCTCATCCCGCACGGGGAGGGGGTTGCGGCGGCAGGGGGGTCGCGGCAGTGAGGGGGTCGCGGGGGGTCACGGCATTAGAAAGATTGAGAACCACTGATCTAAGCAATATGTGCTGTTTTGAACTAAAAAGCGGAATGCAAATATTCTCTCTCTCTCTCTCTCTCTCTCTCTCTCTCTCTCTCTCTCTCTCTCTCTCTCTCTCTCTCTCCCATATCTATTTTGGGTTTGTGTCTGTGTGTGTGTGTGAGAGAGAGAGTGAGAGTGAAAGAATTTTAACTTTAGACAAAAGCTTATATGTTGAAATTAAAATACTTGTGTATTTTGTTTTCTGAATTTGTCTGGCATGAGTTGAGTCAAGACTTTATCATTAAATATGACCAGAAAGTAATAGACATTTGGCAACACTTAGAACCCAGTTCTAAGAACAACAGATACTGCAGTTTTATTCCTGAGATATTGGTCTTGGTTGTTGGCCTTGAAAGACCAGCTGCTTTGGCCATCAAAGTAAGCTTTTTGCCAGGCCAAGTATCTTCAATACTATCAAAGCTTATCTGCTCTTTCTAGCTGACCAAGACCCTGATATACGGTACCTTTCCAGATTGCCTGATTTTGTGCCACCATTTGTGTGATACATCCTATTCTAGTATAAATGTAGGTGGACTGCAACTGTAATCTGTATTACTGGTTGTTTATGTTATGAACTTTTGTTGTAGTTTATGTGTATTTTTTAGTTTTATTATTTATAGGTTTATGTAATTTTGTTGTAGTGTTTTATGGCCTAAAGACCATAATAAAGGGTTTAATGTGATTACAAAGCTTCAAGAAGCGCCACCAGGAATTTAACCCAATCTCCCCATACACCAGCCATTAGGTTAGTGTACATAGCATTTTAACCAGCCATTAGGTTAGCGTACATAATTTGATTTCTCTAATGAGAAAAGGACAATGAAAAATGCTCTTTCCTGGCAGTCTATTACCACCAGACTCTGGAAACAGTGAAGCCAGTTCAAGCTTGGGATATTCCAACTTTTTAAGAGTCAGATTTGAATATTCATATATTCATATATATATATATATATATATATATACACACACAGAGTCCCCATGCAACAACACAGAATCCGGAAGCTTCAATTGGTTCAAAATGCCATGTGTCACCTCTCCTGCAGGAGCTGCATTGGCTGACAGTTTGCTTCCAGGTCCAGTTCAAGGTCCCTATATATATTGCTATTCTTCACTACAAACTGTAGAAAATACTTTTTTTCAGTGCATAACATAATATTTTGCTATTGGTTTTAGTATTCTGTTATTGTGTTGTATAAAATGTATACAGTAGTTTTCTGCTGACTTTGTTTCTACTGCTTTTGGTTTGAGGAATCAGGAAAACAATATAATGGCTGAAATATAGGTTTTTTTGGCATATCGTGATGGGCTGTCTGCTAAAATGAAGCAAGGCTATGGCATGCACTTGAAAGAATTTTTTTTTTATTTTTTACTCTGCAGATAGATTTCTACTGGGTTCATGTATATTGATATAAACTTCAAGGTGAATCTGTGAAGTCCCAGCTAAAAATGATATGAAAAGTATGACAGTCCATTTTCATTTATTAGATCTAACTTTGTACCACTTTTCATTTTGTGATTGTCATGTCTCATGCTTTTTGTAACTAGCTCCCTTCCTCCTAGCAGCCATTTTGTGATCATATTCATCTCAGGTCCCCAGATTTCCAAATGTGCTCAAACTAGTTGGGGATTGCAAGAAAGTACCTGTCTGAGCAGGAGTGCCTGGGGGGCCAGGAGGGCCTTGAAAGCCAGGGTTTCCATATGTGCCAGGGTCACCCGTAGGACCACGATATCCCTTTGGACTGGGCAAACCTACACCAGGCAGTCCAATTTCACCAGGAAAACCTTTTGGGCCTGGCTGGCCTGCACCACCAGGTTCCCCTTGTTCTCCTCTTATGCCATCACCCTGCAAAGAAATTTAAAATATTGTAAGCTTCCACCAGCTAAGCTGTTTCAGCACTAAATCACTTTCTTAACTTTCTCAGCTACCTTTTTACTGAGTTACCCAATTTCTATAAACAGGTAACTCCTGTACCTGGCAATTACTTACAGAATATATATTTTCATATCTCCAGTTGAATGGTTTCAGTGAGGAAATGTGGATAACAAAGGAAAAACTCCAAGTAGTAAGAACTACTAAGATTGTTTCATGGATGAATAACTTAGAATCAAAATAGCTTAGAAAGCAGTTGTAAAATTATTGTTAGCAGAATATTTATTGCAAGTAACTTGATCTATGAAATCTCTCTGTCTGTGTAGTGCAAATAACTTACAGCATTTTTCAACTATATTGAAACCATAAAATGTTCAAATTGTCACATTCACACTGAGTCTATTAGTCACTGTTGGTGTCGAGCCCTCAAGTAACATGTCCCAACAAATAAAGCCCATCTTCCTTTTCAAATCCATTTATTAGGAACACATTAAATTGGTAAGGACTTGGTGTAATTCCGACTCTGAACCGGATCCGGAATTACACCCAATAAAAGCAAAAGATTGAAAGATCTCCAATCAACTGTCCATCCAACAGGCTGGTGACTCCAAGCTCCACCTTCGGCCAGCTGCAGGCATCGTCTCTCTTCCCACGGGAAAGGAATGCCACCTAGACACAACATTCCCCTTTTTATCTTTACATCCCCGCCCCCCGTCAACAGTTAGAAAGTGGCAAACCTGACATATTTGCTAAATTCAATTACTACAAACCTAAAACCTAATAGAAAGAGATTATAAAGGCTACAATAAAACATGGCTACACATATGTCATCTTCAGGGTCGACAGTAGGTTTAATTTGAGGTTATACATGTCAACTCTCAAAATGACTCTAGCTGAAGCCATATTCATCGTCTCTCTTCCCACGGGAAAGGAATGCCACCTAGACACAACATTCCCCTTTTTATCTTTACATCCCCGCCCCCCGTCAACAGTTAGAAAGTGGCAAACCTGACATATTTGCTAAATTCAATTACTACAAACCTAAAACCTAATAGAAAGAGATTATAAAGGCTACAATAAAACATGGCTACACATATGTCATCTTCAGGGTTGACAGTTGGGTAATTTTTAAAATTTGCATGTTATGAATAAGGCAGGCTGTTCCAACCAAATTTTTAGAACAAAATTGAAGCTTCCTAGTTGTCCTCAAGGATAACTGAAAATTCCCGCCTGGTTTCAAACTTCCCATCCAGGAATGCTACAGCTTCTAAAGCATCTAAAAACTGTGAAAACAGTAAAAGCAATCAATCAATAGTTGACCAGACTAGCTCAGGATGAATATTAAATCCCCAAGAATCACTGCCTTTGCCCTGCCAGGATTCAGTTTCAGATTTCTGGCCTGTCTTGTCCATTAATGAGTCCAAGCAGCAACTCAGCACCTTCAGGATTTGACCTGATTTCAGCCATTAGGAAAAGTCAAGTGGAAGGAAGGCCATCAACGTGGTAAATCCCCCATTAGGATCTTGAGGGTTAAGGCTGAACGCCTGACTTACCCGAGGACCAGGAAACCCTGGTAAACCATCTATGCCATTCCTGCCTGGTAAACCATCTTCTCCTTGACTTCCAGGAAATCCTGGAGTTCCTGGGTTTCCTTTGGCACCTTGAAAACATGGTTTTATGGAGATGTAGCAAAAGAAGTCAATATATACATACCAGTGGTTTAGTTTATATTTTAAAAACATATCTGTCTGTTACCTTTTGTGGTAACATATTGGGAATCCCCTTTTATCCCCTTTGGTCCAGATGGTCCAGGTTTACCAGGGAATCCCTATTGATGGATATTAAGAAAATTTAATTAATCACTCTAAAAACATACTGCAAAAGTGTAAGAAAAAGATTGTGTTACCTTTCGTGAGAACAAAATGCACTGAAGGTTCAGAACAAAAGGAAAAAGAAGTCACTCCCAATTAATGCAGGCTTGCATCTCTGTTGCAGAGAGGATTTCAAGAAAGTACTAAATTTGTGCAAAGTTTATAATAGGCTGGACAGTGAAAAGATGATGAATTAGACTAGTTTCACAACTGGATCTGGTATTTCCGTTTTTTTCTCATAAAAGATTCGTAGCACATTTTTTATAAATCCAAAGAATTAATGGAACTTCTACAGGGAAAACAGTGCTTTCAAGTGGAAGATCTACATATGGAACCCCATTGCTGCAAAGAATGTAAGTCCATATATGAAGAACCTCACTTTTGAAAATATTTATGGCATAAATATCCTGTACATAATAAATTGGGGAAATATTATATAATATTTTGTTCTCGAAAATATACAATATTCCATTACAAAAATATCATACCTTTCCACCAGGAAAGCCCGGAAGTCCATGGTAGCCTTGATCTCCTAATTCTCCTTTCTCCCCAGCATATCCTATTGGACCTTGAAATCCTGGAGGACCAGGTTGTCCTGCAGGACCCCTTCTTCCTTCGATATGTTCAACACATCTGCAATCTCCTGTATCACCTACAAATATATATGTGTGTTTGTGTGTGCATAGTATTGAAACATTTAACTTGCAACCATGGGTTTTAGCAAAATTCAATAAAATTACAGCTATCCATAAAAATAAGCTTTCTTGTAAGAGAAATTGTGAAAGTAGAGAACAGGAAGAAAAGCATTTTAGACTATATCCCATTATACAATGCACATGAAGTATGTTCTCTGCATGAAAATCTATGGTGACAATAGATCAATATACTTCAGTATTTTAAACTTTACCTTTCAGTCCTTTTTGTCCTCGTGGACCTGGATAACCTTGCTGGCCTGCAGGACCTTGAACTCCTGGATATCCCTTCAGCCCAACGGAATAACCTGTAGAACGGGAAGACTGGAGTGACTGAGGGAGACTGACATGGTTATGTAGTTCTGTACCAGCATTAATGGGTTAGCTTGTCTGTGCTAAGACTTAAGAAAATGTCTGAAATCAAGATGTATGAGATAACATTGATTTTAGTTATTGGGAGATTTACATCCTTCTTTCTTTTGATCAGCTCAAAATATTCATATATGAGTATAATAGCACTGTTGTTTTTTCCCACTTCTTTCAGACATCAGGCAGCAGCAGAAGGTTTTTTTTAAATAGTATTTGCTTCATTTACTTAAACAGGTGAAGACTGAGTCTTTATAACATGCTGTTAAACTGTAATGTTGTTCGTTTGGTTTGACTTAGTATATTACGTGAACTCACTACTGTAATTTGTAAACCATGGTTGATAGTATACACAATTGTGTGAAAGTAGCCTAGCATTGGTTATTCAATACATTCTCATTAAACAAATGTTATATTAGTACAATAGGGAAGAAGATTTTTATGACTTTCATTTGCATGGCATATTAAGCCAAGCTGTAGTTTGGTTAACACTGTTATCCAACCTGCACTTTGAATCAGATTGTGATTAAAGAGGAACAGGTTAACTACAAATTGTTACCACTGTTGAAACTTAGCTTATTTTAACTTAAGACATGGCGTATCATCAGGAGGCAAACAATGGCTATCTTACAATTAACCTTATACATGCAGACATGGCATAACATAATCTGTCTGTCTCTCTCTCTCTCTCTCTGTGTGTGTGTATGACAATAGATTTTAAATAAAAAAATTATCCCAGTGAAGGAGTAGTAGAAGAAGAGAATGATAGAAAAGAAACAGAGAGGAAGATTTGACAGAATAAAATTATTGATAATAATACCGGTAGGTTATTGTGGTCTTAATTAAATGAGACTAAGATATAAAGCAAAGCATTATTTCACAAATAAACAGCTGCTTTAGTATTTGTTTTTATTTACCTGAATTTTCAAATTTCCCTTGGTTGTTCAATTTCAAAATGCCTGATTAAGGAAACTTCTCAAAGTATTTTTTTCTAAATATTTAAAAATTAGTATATAAATATCTATTCCATTTACCTGGTCTTCCTGGAGGGCCAGGGGAGCCAGGGAAGCCAGGTGTTCCTGGTTCACCATCTAAACCGGGAGGACCAGGATGAATAGCTGGGAAGCCAGGATCACCAATAAAACCTTTGGGGCCCATTTCTCCAGGAAAACCTCTTCCCTCAGAAACATCTGGAATGGGGAAGAAAGTGGCTCTGTATGACTTTCAGAAGGCCATAGATGAAAAAATAGAAATGAAAAGCAAACCAGTACAGAATCTCTCACTATTAAAATGAACAAAACAATAAATCAATTATCATATTTATAATAATAAGAAAAACAAAATAGAATAAAAACACAGTCCCAGATCACCGTTAAGTTTGCTGAAACAGAACAATTCTGGTATGTTCCCAAATATACTTTCTGATGGCAGCATATTTGCTAATGCGGTAATGATGTTGTGAGGGCCACAACCCAAAATACTTCTTTCCTGATCTTTCCACCCTTTGACTTCTTGTGTAGGTTGGAATCTGGCCCTCCTTTGATGCCCGGACATGATGGACTGTATTGTTCCAGACAAAGTGATACCTAACATATCCCAGTGCAATGCTATGTAAGAGTTTAAGCCAATTTGATTTGGCTTTAGAGCAGTGGTTCCCAACCTTTTTTTGGCCATGCCCCACCTAAGCATCTCTAAAATCCTGATGCCCCCCCCCCCGTGACATATAATTCTTACTATTCAAAAAGTGAACTCCTACACATGCGGAGGAAGCCTAAAAGGCCATTAACTTGGTTTAAACAAGGTTCCAATTGCCCCCATTAAAAATCAAATTGCCCCCCTTTGGGGCGTGGGACCCACATTGGGAACCACTACTTTAGAGGCTTACTGACAACCAAAGCAATGACTGCAAAGCAGACACTATTCTACAATAGTGGGTCTCCCTGACAAGTAGTTTTCTACCACATTTTAAACCAGCTGCAACATCTGAATCATTCTAAAGATACCCTCAAATAAAGTTCATTTTAGTACTGTAGTCCAGTGGTGAGGTTCTGAGGTAATAAAAGTAGAATCACCTTCATGATCCAGGTAGAGCAGCAACTGTCACTCCTTCTGAAGCTGGGCATGGGCTCCAGTGGCTTCCATCTGCTGCTGAAGCAGGAGCCACAAGCCCAGGAAGATCCTCAAGCTGCAGACCAACTCCTTCAGAGGTAGATGACCCCATTAAGTGTCACTATTGTGGCTGATGTTATCTGATGCCATCAAATTTAACAAATGTATAGGAGCTTAATCTGGGGTTTAATCTGATTTTTTCCTTCCCATTCAGCCACTGAATATATTCTGGACAACAAATTTTTCAAAGATTTTGCTTCCTGAAAAACTTTTGGTGATTATGATAGACCCTTTCAAACCAAACACAAATATAATTTCACAATGATGTAGGAATAGGAATAGGAAATAGGAGAAATAGGAAATTAACTTTTACTGACTATAATGTATTTAATTGCATAATGTTTCTGACATGCTACATGAGTTCAACAGAGCTAAAAGTGATTTTCCTTTGCACGCAGTGTCCAATGCATCTCACTGCAGTGTCCAACAATAGTCAGCAGCACTGACAGATTCCAGTTGCCCTGATACTGTTTTTCCACTGTGGCAATGTCCTGTTGAAACCATTCACCATGTTTGTCACATCCTCTTCTCTGTTACAGGCCCTGAAGTACCAGAAGACAGCTATCATGTCACCCATAATTCTTCTCTTTGTTAGGCCAGACATATCTAGTTTCCTTAATGGTTCATTGTACGATTTAGCCTCCAAACCCCTTATCATCTTTATTGCTCCTCTCTGCACTATTTCTATGGTCTCAGCATAATTTTTGTATCATGCTAACCAGAATTGGAGGTAGTATTTCAAGTGTGGCCTCACTTTTGCAATATAAACAGTACTATTACTTCGTATCATCTTGATGCTATCCCTCTGTTGATGCAGGCTATGCCTGCATTGGCTTTTTTGGCAATTGCAGCATGCTACTGGCTGATACTTGAGGATTGGCCCACAAGGATACCTAGATCCCTTTCATACTTACTGCTGTTGAGCCAGGTATCACCTACTGTATACCTGTTCATTTGGTTTTTCCTGGCTAAGTGCAGGACCTTGCTTTTCTCACTACTGAACTACATCTTCTGAAGGGCCCAAGATCCTTCTGAATCTTGAGTTTATCTTCCAAAGTGATAGCAGTTTTCTCCAGCTTGGTGTCATTTGCAAATTTGATCAGTTCTCCTTTTATCCTCTCATCTAGATCATTTGTAAAAATGTTGAAGAGTACTGAGCCCGAGACAAAATCTTGAGGTACCCCACAGCATGCTTCCCTCCATGTAGATGCAGTTCAATTGAGGACTACATGCTGAGTGCAGTTGGTCAGCAATTGCAAATCCATCTGGGGCTACTGTCTATCCCATATTGTTAAATCTTGCAAGATGTACTGTAGGTTGTAGCCTACTTTGTCAAATGGCTTACTGAAGTCTAAATAATCTATGTCCACAGCATTTCCCTGGTCCACTAATTTAGTCACTTTATCAAAAAAGGAAATAAGATTTGTCTGCCATGATTCGATTTTGACAAACCCATGCTGGCTTCTAGTAATTGCTTTGTTCACTTCTAGCTGCTCATAAATCCACCTCTTGATGATCTTTTCCAGGATTTTTTCATTGATGTCAGGCTGGTTGGTCTATAGCCGTGATGGCGAACCTATGGCATGCGTGCCACAGGTGGCATGCGGAGCCATATCTGAGGGCACGCGAGGTGTTGCCCTATATCAGCTCCAGCGCGCATGCGCGTGCTGGCCAGCTGATTTTCGGCCTTCCAGAGGGGAGAGGCCATTTTTGCCCTCCACAGGCTTCAGGAAAGCCTCCTCCAAAAGCTGCGCGCGTGTGCCGAGCGGCGGAGTGCCAGAGCCGGGCTGCCCCGCCAAAGGGACGAAGTGAGGCGATGTCAGCCATTTCCTGGCACCAGAGCTGAAAGCCTGGCAGAGCAGCTATGAAGGCACACCAAAGGTAAGGGGCTGGGACGCCAACAGGGCTGGGGTCGGTCTGCGAGGGAGTGACAGGCAAACTCCATTTTGGCTGAAACAACGGGTGTTCGTTGGGGTTTTTTGGGGGGGAGGGAGCTCGATAAAAATGATGGAGGTGCAAAGAGCCAAGCCAGGGAAGGAGCAGAGGGTGGGGCAGGCGGCCGCCCAGCCAGCAAATGCTGCCCCGTGTGCCTGAGTCGGCTCCCAGCATTCCTCATGCACAGCCCCGCCACCCCAGGAAGGAAGCATCAGCGGCAAGCCTCTTTGCGGCTGCAGCGGCAGGCGATGGGCCCAACTGCATGCCGCGCAGCACCCCCACCCGATTCCTGCCATGCCTGCTGCCAGCCGAGCCAAGCCGGGGAAGGAGCCGAGGTGGGGAGGTCAGCCGGGGTGGTCTCCTCACCTTAGTGGCCATGGTGGGCTTTGGCGGCATGTCTCCCCACCTCGGGAGGGAGCCTGACTAGCGACTCAGCTTTTAGGCTCCCTCCTACTGGGTGGCGGCGGCGCTGGGGGGAGGAGGAAGGCAGTAGCGGCGGCATGGCTCTGGCTCCGTTTTCAGGCCAGCCGCCGCCTCCCCTTCCCTTCCTGCCGGACTTCCAAGCCATGAGAAGGTGAAAAGCAGAATCCGGGCTGGCTGAAACAACGGGTGTTCGTTGGGGTCTGGGTTCTTTTTGGGGGGGGAGCTCGATAAAAATCCTCACAGTTACGATAAAAAGGGAGAAAAGGAGCCCGAGCCGAGCGTCCCAGCCATCGCCCGCCACTGCTGCTTCCTTCCTGGAGTGGCGAGGAGAGAAGGAAGGCAAAATCCAAAAGGCAGGCGGGCCTGGCCGTAGCCTTCCCTTCCTCCTCCATCTGCACCAGGTGCTCACCGGAGCCTTTCAGATCTCGCTCTCCTTGCGACAACCGTGGTGCAAGCAAGCAGGCAGGTGAGTGACCAGTGGCCAGGTGCACGTGCACTCGTGGAAGCAGCAGCAGTGGCGAAAGCGGAGAAGACGAAGATAGGGCACGCAAGGGAATCCTGGGAGGAGGGCGAGGTGCCCCTAAGCTGGCCAGTAGCTCTTGCCCTTCCACCCTGCAGCTGCCACTGCTTTTCTGGGGCAGCGGGGCTGCGCACGAGAAACGCTGGAAGCCAGTGCATGGGGCAGCATTTGCTGGCTGGGCGGCCATCTGCCCCACCCTCTGCGCCTTCCTCGGCTTGGCTCGGCTGGCAGCAGGCATGGTGGGGGTCAGCTGCACGGCCTGCGGTTGGGCCCATCGCTTGCCGCTGCGGCCGCAAAGAGGCTTGCCGCTGATGCTTCCTTCCTGGAGTGCGGAGAGAGGAGAGCGAGATCTGAAAGGCTCTGGTGAGCACCTGGTGCAGATGCATCTCGCTCGCCAGCCAACCAACCAGTCAGGCAGCAGCCAGGCAGGGCTCCCTGGCTTGCTCCGCTCCTCCTGTGTGCAGAGAGAGAGAGAGAGAGGAGGAGGACAGGAAGGCTACGACCCGGCCAGGCCCGCCTGCCTTTCGGATTTCGCCCTCCTTCTCTCCCTGCCACTCCAGGAAGGAAGCAGCAGCGACAAATCTCTTTGCGGCCGCAGTGACAATGGTGGGCGATGGCTGGAAAGGGCTGGGAGGCTTGGCTCAGGCTCCTTTTCTCCCTTTTCCTGCTTGGGTTTCAGGACACCTTCGTGGAAACCCTGCCCCTGGCTATGGGCGAGGGGTGACCAGGAAGAAGCAGGAGGCGAGAGGAAGTTCTGTTGCGGTGCTTGGCAGCCTGGATTCTGCTCTTTGCCTTCTCGTGGCTTGGAAGTCTGGCAGGAAGGGAAGGGGAGGCGGCGGCTGGGCTGAAAATGGAGCCAGAGCCGCGCCACTGATACTGCCTTCCTCCTCCCCCCAGCGCTGTCGCCGCCCAGTAGGAGGGAGCCTAAAAGCTGAGTCGCTAGTCAGGCTCCCTCCCGAGGTGGGGAGACATGCTGCCGAAGCCCACCATGGCCACTAAGGTGAGGAGACCACCCCGGCTGGCCTCCCCACTCGCCCGCCCCAGGTTTTGGGAGCGCTGGCTTGGCCGCCCCTGCCCCCGCTTCCTTGTGTTTTGATTTGTTTTAAAATGAGTCAGGCGCGTGTGCTCGTGGAAGCAGCAGCAGCGGCGAAAGCGGCGAAGAAGATAGGGTGCGCAAGGGAATCCCGGGAGGAGGGCGAGGTGTGTCTGAGCTGGCCGGTAGCTCTTGCCCTTCCTCCTGCAGCTGCAGTTGCTTTTCTAGGGTAGCAGGGCTGCGCACAAGGAACGCTGGGAGCCAGCTCAGGCACATGGGGCAGCATTTGCTGGCTGGGTGGCCGCCTGCCCTGCCCTCTGCTCCTTCCCTGGCTCAGATTGGCTGGCGGCAGGCATGGTGGGGGTCAGGGGGGGGCGTCGTGCCACCTGCGGTTGACTTTGCACCTCCGCAATTTTTATCAAGCAAAATCTGAATGGGGCACATGTGCAGCGTGGCGTGCATGCGGGGGGTTGCGTGCGCATGTGGGGGGTGTTGCATTATGGGTATTGGCACATGCGCATGCTATTGCGTGTGCGCGCTGCCATTTTTGGCACACAACAACAAAAAGGTTCGCCATCACTGGTCTAGGAATTCAAAGTTCTCTCAAAAACACCATCCCTTGAGCTGTGATTTACTTCAACTACTTCTAGCCATGATTCCTAGACCATGGTTTACATTACCTACATCCCTCATTGGATGGTGACCTTCTGTCAGAAGTACAGAAGAACACCACCTGTGCTCCTATCTCTTTGGCTTTCCAGCCTAATTGCTCATAGTTCTTTGATATTATTTTCAAGTTTTTGTTGTATCACTCCTCCCAAATGAAAGGAGAAAAGGATAATAATCAGTGAGCTTGATTATTTTGATAAGCTTGTCACATCTTTGATCTTTGCACCTGGGAGACAACATACTATCCTCAAAGGTTAAACTCTTCTACAAATTACAATTCTGTTCCTTTAAGAAGTGAGTCTCCTATCACCAACACATGCCTTTTTTTTTCACGGCCCTTTTTTTTTCTTTTTAACTTCATGGTCTTGTATGCTGTAAGAAGTTTGTCAATCAGCTGAATGTCATTTGGTGTTCTGTAGATGCCAAGAAAATTCTCTCTGATATTCTTGAATGCTTTCCAGATTATTTTCTCTGGCCCCACTAACAGATCTGTGAACCACTTGCCATTTATGAAGTATCTGATCAGTGTACCAACAAAAATGCTTTCCTTAATTTTGGCATCAATTATTCTTGAAAACATCTATCTCAAATAACAAAAACCTTCATCTTCCTTGTTATTGCTTTCACAAAATTTTTCATCAGTCTGAGTTTTATGTAAAACAGAGACAAAAATATATTTGTCGGGTCAACAAGTGATTCATGTATCACATTTTTCTGTCCTGGAACCAAATTCTTTTAGAATGACCATTTCTTTTTAAAGTAATGTGACTCTCTTGCACAGCTGTCCCATTTGTATATGTAACAACGGTACTTGGTATATCCGAGCTGCATTTCAAGCAACAGAGCTGCTACTTTTGGATCTCCGTAGATATTCCAGTTGTACTTGGTGTACTGGATGTGCTTCAATAACAGTTCATGTTTTTGTATGCATGTGCACAGCATAGTGAACAGGCACTGAAGGATATAACTTGCCATTGTGTAACAAGATAGCCTTGAGGCTTAACACCGATGAATCAATAAAGAGACACCACTCTAGTGGGTCATCCTTGCAATCCAAGTTGGGAACAAACTGTCAATGCCAGTATAGAAAATGAGTCTGTCAACCTGTGCTAAAAATTTTGTTAAATAATCTTGGTGGCTTTAAAAAACAGAAGTTTTCTTACCTGTTGATATCAAACACCATCCTTGCAGTCTTGAACTCAGTAGTTCTGCTTTTGATTTTGACAAACCTAAATCCCTGATCAGGTCCTTTAATTCTGACTGTGTTATGAGATGCGACTCACCAGACATACACAGTTCAAAATCTGGATGAAAAATGAAAACAACTCAAGAATCTTGGGAAACTCTGAAAAATATGATCATAAAAGCCCAGACCAGCTTTTCATCAGTCTGTTTTATGTAAAAACGCTGAGAAAGAAAAACAAGAAATCCAAGAAGAAACCAACATGGCTGCACAAAGATGTCTCTGACAAATTGAATGAAAAAAAGGACAAGTACAAAAAATGGAAAGAGGGACACATAACTAAGGCAGGATATCAGCAGATAGCCAGAATCTGCAAAGACGAAGTCAGGAAAGCAAAGGCTCAGAATGAACAAAGACTTGCAACAAAAGTCAAAGATAATAAAAAAAAGTTTCTTCCAACTTATAAATAACAAGAAAAAAATCAAGGAAACAGTCGGTCCACTAAAGAGAGAAGACAGCAAGGAAGTCACAGGCAACAGAGAGAAAGCAGAGCTGCTTAACTCATTCTCTGCATCAGTCTTCACACAAAAAGAAACTATAGCCCAACAACCAGAAACATAACTGTAAAAAACACACTAAAAGTTAAAATAAGCAAAAAATAGTAAGAGAACACCTGTCTGATCTTGAGGAATACAAATCACCAGGACCTGACGGATTACATCCCAGAGTTCTAAAGGAGCTGGCAGATGTCATCTCAGAACCACTGCACCACATCTTTCAAAAATCCTAGAACACCAGGGAACTATCAGAGGATTGGAAAAGAGCTGATGTGGTTCCCATCTTCAAAAAAGGGAAAAAAACAGACCCAGGAAACTACAGACCAATCAGCCTAACATCAATACCCGGGAAGATACTGGAAAAGATAATAAAAAAACAGATCTGCTAACACCTAGAAACGAGTAAAGTAATAACTAGCAGCCAGCATGGGTTTATTAAAAACAGATCATGCCAAACCAATCTTATTTCATTCTTCAACATAGTGACTAAATTTAGTAGACCAGCGAAATACTGTGGACATAATATACTTACTGTAGACTTCAGCAAGGCATTCGACAAAATAGACCACAACCTACCATACTTCGTAAGCTAGAAAAAAGTGGGATAGATAGCTTCACCACCAGATGGATTCAGAACTGGCTGACAAACGG
>QLTV01001119.1:2125268-2165016 GCA_003457575.1 Thermophis baileyi
GGAATGTGCTGAAATGAGAAAATTAACTATGGAATTAAGAGAGAGGGAGGAAACAGAGGATTATAAAATCTGGGATATATGGTATGATTGGCGCGAAAAGAAAAGTAAAATTAATGTATAAATTAAGATAAGAATGAAATATGTTATAAAAGGGAATAAGACAGAGGAAATGTGATAGATGTAATTGCAAATTTAAAAGGTTGTTAATGTATATAATGTAAATAAAAGTAAAAAACTATGGGATAATAGGTAAAAGTGTATATATATGTATCAAATAGGAAAAGACAATAGCTGTTTAGGTATATCACAATAGAAAAACCTAGGGAAATATGGAAATAAGAAAGAAATTATGATTGGATAAAGCTGTATTAATGGAATTATATTTTTAAGTGATATGTATGTTTGTTTTTATATGTTGTAATGTTTGTTTACTTATGTGTCTGTTTTTTAATTGGAAATTTACAATAAAAATTATTTTTTAAAAACAGAAAATCAACTAATTTCATTATGAATGAGAAAATAAGGCACGAAGAACCTTCACTTTGCCACAGACCCAGTAATTTCTGTAAGACTTTTATTCTTATGCATTTTATTCTTATCAGTTTCTTATGCATTTTATTCTTATCAGTTTCTGTAATATTTCTTCATTTTTTACTCTTCACACATAGGCTAAAATATCCCCATAGTAAGTGATCACTACTTATATTACAATAATACCATGATACATTGTTTTACCAGTTTCTTATCTTCACCCATCATCACAATGACAACTGTTCCCAACTCATTTTTGGCAGAAATGGTTCACTAGCATGGCAATTTTGCCAATTTATTCTTGCTTGGCCACTCCAACATTATCCAAGTTTTAGACTTCAAAATCTTAGTTTATAAGTAGAGAGACACCAGCTACAATTGGTCATTGTTTAAGTCATACCATGTCCTTTCCTTAATAATAAATATGTACGTTTTGCAAGCAAGGCCTTAAAGGAGGAAATAGAAACCATAATCAAATTAAGAAAAAATGCTTGAAGAAAGGTTAAAAATGACAGTGAGAGAAAAACAGGGGCATACATAATATTAAGCAAATAATATTTTATTTATTAAACTTATTGGCCACCCATCTTGCCACCGGGTAACTTTTACACTGGATATTCTAGCATATTCATGTTTATATTTAATGAGCCTACATACCCAACACACTTATACAGGGTCTGTTCAGACCTGTTTCAAGGATGGAGAACCAGGACATTTGGCATTTTGTCATATCTGATGCTGTTCAATTGATCTGACCTTGAATGATAATTGCTTAGTAACTCTCAGCGGACAAACATTCACACACCCAACTGAAGGCCACCATTGTCAGTAAGGGCAAAGAAAAGTAGCGGAGATGTGGATAATCCTTTCTTTTGTGAGGACAATGGCTGGCATATTACAAGGAAGGAAGCATGGAGTGGGGCGACCATCCAAGGGGAAATTATAAAATGGCAAGCTTAGATTTTGTGAAAATGATGCTTGGGGTAATATTAAAAACAAACAAACTTCAACTTGAAATGGATCAGTCTGTATAAATAATGTATCTCAGTCAGTAAGGTTGCTGTATATGGAAACCAATTAACTATTGTTTTATATATTTCTTGTAACCTGCCTACAATGTAGTTATTTGAGGGTTTAACATACAATGAAGAATAATTACCTTCATCCCTTTCTGGCCAGGAATGCCTTGGATTCCATAATTTCCTGGGGTACCCTGAAATGAAGATCAAAAAGAATAGCAAGATTTCTTTTAACTGAACTCCACATCCCTGCTTCAGTTCCTTATTCTGCATTACAGCAGTGAGAGTGCTCAGAGCCAAAACTGAGTAGGGCCAGGTAGGTGGACTTGGTCAGATGAGGACATAGTTGGTCCAGGGAAATATATAACCCCTATCCCTACTTTAAAATAACTGATGAAATTGGAAAGTAAGCTCAAACTTCATTCTTTTGTTGGGTGAGACCTACTATTTTTTTAAAACTCCGATCTCAGTTTACTATGTGATCCCTCCTCCTTCTATTTGTTAGCTGCTTTTGTAGTCTTTTTTTGGGCATGCCTCCTCTGATACTAATCTTTTTACTGATCTTATCTGCTGCTCATTTAGGGCTGGTCTTCCTTTTTTCCATCAGTTCTCTTGCTTTGTAAGAGGCATTTCTCAGTGCAGGGTGGCTATAAGGAGAAAGAGGCGATTTTCCTTTTAAAATGTCCTTAAGTTGTCTTTCTTTCTAAAAAGCAACCTGATTCTGGGACTTCATACTTACCACATCTCCTTCAGCTCCTTTTAGGCCATTGATTCCTGGCAAACCCTATAAACATTAACAAACAGAAGCATGTTATTAAATATTTATTATCAATTCCTTTAAAATAGATTTTATTGAAATTAAACTTTATGAAGAATAAGATTTAAAAGGCCCAATTTCATATACAATATGAAGAATGAAATGAAACTTTCCAATACTTCTTGGCTATCATCTGAATGCATAGCTGTGGGGGCTACATTACATGTGAACAGACTAAACTTACCAAAAACTGATCAATATGGTCCATCACTATCAAGTAAGAATATTGGAAATTCAATGGGTGCTTTGACATAATTTTTGTACATACATCCTATGCACATTTATGCCTACATGAGTATACAGTACTGGAGATCCAATTTTATTCTATTGTGAATTAAGCTAAATTATCCCAACTAGATTTAAAAAAAAAAGAACATTAGATAGGAATGGTTATTTCAATGATATCTGCTTATTTTATCCTAACTACATTATGGGGGATACTGGCAGGGGTGGGATTCAAAAATTTTAGCAACCAGTTCTCTGCCCGGTTGCTGGGTGGGCGTGGCCATGGTGGGTGTGGCCTACTCAGCTTCCTGCACCATGGCAGGGGGGGCGTTTTCACCCCCCAGGCTCCGGAGGCTTTCCTCGAGCCTCCAGGAGGGCGAAAATGGCCTCCCCCGGACTCCGTAGGCCGGAAACAGGCCTATTTCCGGACTTCCAGAACTTCCAGGAGGCCCGTTTTTCACCCTCCCCAGGCTCCGGAGGCTTTCCTCGAGCCTCCGGGAAGGTGAAAACAGCCTCCCCGGGCTCTGGAGGCCCTCTGGAGGCCAGAAACAGGCCTGTTTCCAGACTTCCTGAAGGCCTGTTTTTCGCCCTCCCAGAGCCTCCGCGCGGGCCCTGCACTTACCTGGCATCCAAAATGGGCCGCGTGGAGACTCCTGGGAGGGGCAGGGTGGGGCAGGGTAGGCGGGGCCAGCCAGTCCTTGCAACTACCGGTTCGGCGAACCATGTGTAAAATTAGCATCCGGAACTGGTCCGAACTGGCTGAATCCCACCCCTGGATATATTTAAAATATCTATGAACCCCCCAAAGGTAAAAGTGACCATCAGCCTTATATTTTTGATGACCATGACAATGAACAAAGGAGACTGAAATGACAGATGCCTTAGCTTTGAATGTGAATTGACCATTCCACCTTTTACCACCAAACATCTGATACCGTACTGATTATAGAGTTTATACCCACAAATAAATAAACAAAACCAGAAGACACAATGGCAAATCATTCGATGGTTGCCAAGAAAACCTCACAGATATTTCCATTTAGTCACAAAGAGTCCAAGAAAGACTATCTTGATTCTTCAGACCACTGTCTGCTCAACTTTCCAGTGTCTAGCTCCCACACTTTCATCTACCAGAGGTTTAAACACTCACTAAAATACTGTACATCTTGGCTAAAGCAACTGAATACTGTTTCACATGATGAAGATTACTGTGTACCTTCAACAAAAGTCTGGGCCACAAATGCTTCCTTTACCCAGGAAATTAAGTGGCTTGAATGAGATGCTTAGTACTAGAAAAGGAGAAATAGTCAAAGCCCCCTATCAGTTTCACTTGAGGATATTCCTTTCAGATGATAAATATGATTCTCAGAACTTTCAGAACAGATTCTCAGAACATGAGCAAAACAACAAGAAAATCCACCCAAAATATGAATAGGTAGTCCTTACTTAGTGGTTGCCTCAGACTGCAACCCTCTGTAGTTATGATGCTGAAAAAATAATTTTGTGACCAATGCCCAAATGGCATATCTCCCCCCTCTCTCATCATGTGTTTGCCACTACAATCAGTTAGTAGGCACTGTCCAATGTAAAATCATAAGCACAGACATAGTGACTGTTTCACTTAACAACCAAGTTGCCAGTCCTAATTGTGGTAGTTAGAAAAGGACCACCTGTACCAGAAACACCATTGAAAACAGTTTCATTTTCTTAGTATAGAAGGAAATAATTAGGTAGAACATAATTAATGCTTGGTTTTGTTATATATTTACTCTTTGTCCTGGAAAGCCAGTTATTCCTTCTTCTCCCTTTTCTGCTCCTTGTGCAGGAAAACCCTGTGGGGAAAAATATTTGCACCATTGTAGCATAATAATATGTAATTTAGCATACAGTACTAACACTTCATGAAGAGGGTACAGCCATGAACTAGTAGTAATAGTCACTTTGCAGGACAGTGATAAATATCTCTAAGCATGTCTCATAGGTGCTTTTTTCAAAAGGCAATTGAACTTTGGTTTTTTCCTTTGAAAACATTTAGCTTCTCATCCAAGAAGCTCCTTCAGTTCTAACTCTCCAAGCATGTGTTTTCCCATTCATGTGCATCTATAATGCAGGTATATTGCTTCTACAAAGGTCTCATCAAGTGGTAGCTTATAGACAACCTCAGAAGCTAAGAAGGAACAGCCCTGACTATTATTTGGTCAAGGAACCACCTAGAGCTTTAGGCTTGAAGGGGCTCTTGAAAAACATCCAGAAGAAGTTAATGGCAAATGCTTCTGTAAAATCAATCAATCAATCAATCAATCAATCAATCAATCAATCAATAAATCCTATATTTTTTTAAATGCGAAGTCCTTATAACATGTCTTCATTTTATCACCATCTTGGAAGGGACCTTGGAGGTCTTCTAGTCCAGCCCCCTGCTCAAGCAGGACACCCTATACAATTTCAGACAACTGACTGTCCAGTCTCTTCTTAAAAACCTCCAGTGATGAAGCACCTACAACTTCTAAAGGCAAACTGTTCCACTGGTTAATTGTCATCACTGTTAGGAAGTTTCTCCTTAGTTCCAGGTTGCTTCTCTCCTTGATTAGTTTCCACCCATTGTTTCTGGATAGAAACTAAAACTAACACTGTCAAGGCATCTGAATGGATGCAATTAATAAAATGCAAGCTTGAGCTGAGGGACTCTTGTTTTATATACACTCAAGTTTATGAAGGAAATAAGTTGTATTCTTTTCTAAGTACAGCTTGATATAGATAAAACAAAGGTGCAGACTTTCCATCAGTTTAAGGGGTGCACATCTTTGTGCTATCCTCCATAAAAGGGCAATGACAAGATTCCAAAGTATTATGAGACAATTTATCTTTATGTTTTCATGCATTTATGACTCTTTAACTTTTTAATACATGCAAACATCACATCAAATTGAATGAATACACTCAAAGCTGCTATTGTTTACTTTCCCCCAACCTACAGATGCTCCCCCTTATAGCGGCAAGAAAAAGACACAGCAGTTTATTTGATCTCTAGTAGGTACAGTAGGTAGGTAGGTAGGTAGGTAGGTAGGTAGGTAGGTAGATAGATAGATAGATAGATAGATAGATAGATAGATAGATAGATAGATAGATAGATAGATAGATAGATAGATAGATAGATAGATAGATAGATAGATAGATAGATACTGTAGATACTGTAGATAGATAGAATTCTTTATTGGCCAAGTGTGATTGGAAACACAAGGAATTTGTCTTTGGTGCATATGCTCTCAGTGTACATAAAAAAAAAACATTCATCAAGAATCATAAGATACAACACTTAGTGATAGTCATAGGTTACTAATAAGCAATCAAATCATACTAGGAAACAAATAAAACAATATAAATCATAAAGATACAAGCAACATGGTTATAGTCATAAGTGGGAGGAGATAGGTAATAGGTGGTGCTTTAACAGCCTGGACAGATATTTTCAGAGATAATCATCCAATTCCAGTTATAATTGCAGGAAAAGGAACAGAAGGCAACTAAGGAGAGATAAGAAAAATAGTACAGAAGGGAAGGGAGACTTCTACACAGAAGCATCACCTCAAGTCAAGAAAGGGGGTTATTTACTCTTCCAAAAATGGACAAAATTGCAATATTTTGTTGTTTAATAGAGGGAGCATCAGTACCATAACTACGTCTCTTAAAGAAAAAAGATGCCTCCTGGTTTCTTTGGGAAGAAAGTTGGAGGGGAAGGGTGGGGAGAAAGTGGAAGAAAGAGAGAGAGGAGGGGGAAAGGGATGGGAAAGGCAAGAGAGGAAGCAAAACAAGGGAAGGGAAGGTTGTGAAGAACAGGTAGGAAATAAAATTGTCAGTGGGGTAGAGAAAAGGGAAGTTGAACTTAAGGCCTATCAGGCTGCAAGTAGACCAGAGGACCCAAAGTGTCCATCTTGCCATAGTTATGGAGAGGCAAAAGAAACACAAGCACCATTCTCTTCTCTCCCACACTTTATGGTTTATATGCAAAAATCTGCTTGGAATACATGTGTTTGTCCTTCACAATTACTTTTGCCCTAAAAAATGCAAATCAGAAGAATTTACAGTAAGATCAACCTTTCTGTATCTTTAGTAAAGTAATTCCAGATCTCAGAAAATGAACACATTTTATTTTCACTTCTGAGAAGCAACTCAGTTAGAATTCTTTAGCTTCTTTGATGCACTCTTCTGTGGTTAATAAAATTAAATATAATAATAACAGGTAGCACAGTATATTATCAACAATTTTCTGCCAGCCCCCAATTCTTCTATAGTTTGTATTTGCTTGTCATTTCCGTTCAGCAAAGGTTTCTTCTTTGTATGCTCACCCCCAAATTATTGTTTTTGATTACTACAGGTGCAGGATTAATAATAAAGTGTTTTGATTTTAATTAATAATTTATTTAATGTATTAATGTAATTAATAATTAAAAATAAAGTAATTTTAACATAATAAAAAATAAAAAATATTGTATTTAATTAAAATTATTAAATTAAAATTATTAATTTAAACTATCAAATTAAATTATTAATAAATATTATTTAATATTAAATATTAATTACTATTTTAGAATATTGTTTTAAATTATAAATTTGAATAAAATTATTTTATTTTAAAATATAATTAAATGTGAAATATAAAAATAAAAGTAAAAAAGTAATTTTAAAATAATTAAAAATAAAAAAATGATTTTATTTATAAAAATAAATTAAATTTAAAAAATAAAAATAAAGATTAATAATAATAAAGTGTCCTGATTTTTCATATAACAGTTTGTGTTCCAAGATTGAAAGGTTTTTTTCTTCCCCTTTCTTCTGTCTTTTCTCAAAGACAGCTGACATGGTTTTATCTCTCAGGTAGTTTGATCCAATGTGTGCCATGGCTGAGGGTACAACTGAATTTTGATTTCCCCAGTTCTTACCTAACACCTTACCTGTTGCAGAAAAAAAACCATCAATTAAAGCTTTCCCCCACCTGAGCAGAAATTAAACTTGGGATAATTAAGAAAACTGATAGGCTAGTTATGAAAAAGTATCACATTTGACTCAATCAGCATAAAGGAACTATTGAATGAAAGTAGATCCTGTCCATTTGGCTGCTGAGAGGGAAAAAAGAGTCATGGTAATTGAGTGTCACAATGGTGCAGAGAAGGTAAGACACTTCTAATTACCATATTTTTCAGAGTATAAGATGCACTCCCCCCCCCAAAAAAAGTGGGTGGAAATGTCTGTGCATCTTATACACCGAATGTTGCTGAAGCCCTGCCCACCCGCCGGCTCCCACCCTTCAGCTGTTTTCAGTCTCCGCGCGTCACGTTTTTGGCCTCCGCACGCTCCATTTTAGACCCGTTACAGGCTGCAGGGATCGCCACAGCACATTGCCGCCGATCGCCACCTCCGTGCGTCACATTTTCAGCCTCCGCACGCCCCGTTTTTGGCCTCCACGTGTCACATTTTTGCCGATCCCCGCCGTCTGGAACCGGCCGAAAATGCGATGCACGGAGGCGGCGATCGGCAGCGATGTGCTGTGGCGATCCCGGCAGCCTGGAACGGGTCTAAAATGGAGCGTGCGGAGGCCGAAAACACAAGTGGAGGCCAAAAATGAGACGTGCGGAGGCCAAAAACACGACACGCGGAGGCCAAAAACGCGATGCGCGGAGGCCAAAAACGTGAAGCGCTGAGGTGGCAATGGGCTGTGGCGATCCCCGCAGCCTGGAAGCTGAAGCTGACCAGGCTGTTTGATGTTTCCTGCAAGGACGCTAGCCAGATGAATACCGATGGATGCTGGTAGGCAGAGGCAGAATTTTTTCTTCTTGTTTTCCTCCCCAAAAACTAATGTGTGTCTTATACTCCGGAGCGTCTTATACTCCGAAAAATACGGGTAGATTATCATTCACCATCAATTATAATGTAATTGTTGCTACCCAGTGGAAGTTGCCATTGTTGTGGCCTGCCAGCGACCCGTGCAGCTGGTAGCTGATTCCGACAGCGAAGAGGCTGTTGTGGTGATGCGCCAGTGGCCTGTGCAGCTGGCACCTGAGTTGGACAGTGAGGAGGTTGGTGAGGACTCGGTGCCAGAGGCGGAGATTCAGCCAGGGCCTTCAGAACCTCCAGAAGCACCCATCAGTGAAGAGGAAGAAGAGGAGGAGCCTATGTTCAATGCACGGACACGCAGAGCAGGAATGGTTCCTGAGGAGAAGGTCTCCTCGGGAGTAAGGCTTGGGGCTAATTGGCCATGCCCCTAGCCTATTTAAGGGATGACGACGGCTGAAATAATTTGCAGGAAACAACTCTTCATAATCACATTGTGTGCCAGATTCAGAAAACGTCTCTTTGGCTCTGGTTTTCCTGTGTTATCTGTTCTGCTAACTGCTTCTGGGCGTCTTGCCAAACCACAGTAAGATTACTGATATCGGAAAGACTATTGCATCAAGAATTGAGTTATTTTACCTTGGACTCTTGTCGGCTGTTAATGAAGTTGAATTAACAGCCCTTGTTCATAAAAGACTGATTGAAACTGTATTTTTGTTTGAACAAACTACTAAGAAAGCTTATTAGTAGTCTTTATTTAGTAAAATAAGGTTTGCACGGACTTTGTGTGTGCTGCGCTCTTCGTGGTTCGTAGCTGGGGCAGAACAGCCATGGCTCTGAAGAGAGTAACAAAAGCCATGGTTGCTTAAAAACCTTTTTTTTTTAAAAAATCACAATTAAATAAATTGATGCTACAATATTTCATTATTTTTTTAAAAAAATCACCACAAATAGATGTAAAATAGGTTGAATGTACAATACAGAAATCGTTAGATTGCAATAGGTTGACAGTGATGTCATTTCACTGACTGCTCCATGAAACGTTTCGAAGAAATGGTGGTACTTTCACAGAAAGTCTCTAGGGTGAAAGAATCATGAGTTATTTAAAACAATATTGTTAGGTTAGACTGTACCATTTCCTTAATGATACTGCCCTATTTTATGCTGAATTAATTGAAATATCTTTAAAGGAATACATCTTTATCCATTCAGGTCTATCCTGAATATGCAATTGATCTTTTGTGATGTCTACTCCAAAAGAAGGCATACTGATGTCAAGAGGAACTAAAATGCCATGGACATCACTCCTAACATATGCCAATAGCTCCCTTAAGTAAATCTGAGGGGTTGTTTCACAATGTGAGTGGACGTATTCCCTGTTACTCCAGAGGGAAAAGTCAAAATGAATGGGTTAAAATTATAAGGAAGGAATTTCAGGCTAGACATCCAGGACAACTTCTTGCCTGAAGTGGAACAGGCTGCTTTATTTCAAACTCAGTACCCCGCCTTCAGACAGAGACTGGATAACCGTCTCTGAAAGATACTCCAGTGGATCCTGTACTGAGTAGGCTGTATTAGTTCTAAGGTTCCTTCTTTACTGTATGATTCCATTAAATATGAATTTGTCATTCTGCCAAGAAAACACCAGTCCCTACCACAATCTGTATTTACAAGAATTGCTGCTGAACCTCACTGGGTGAAAATAATGGTGATGTGTTTAAAAATCTCACAAATCCTGAAAAGGTAGAGGTCTAGAACAAAAGTACCAGACAGCAACCTCACCCAATTTATTTGCTTGTAGATGAGCAGTTTGGGGCTGCACAAATCTGTATGACCACTAGAAGGTGATGAATATCTGTATTACTTTGCTATCAACTAATGGTTATCAAGATCTGTGCATCTGTGTTTTTTGACTGATGATGACAGCCATTTCATAAATCTATTATCTCTTCCATAAAGCCATTTTATAGCACCATCCAGGACATACTCTCCAATTTCAAAAAGAGTTTGTATCCAGTGTATTTTATTTGGGAAGCACTGATTTCTGTAGAGATGTTATGCAACTTTAAATATGCTAAAAAATCATGGGATGGGAGTTTCTATTAGGAAATAATAAAAAGAGAGTTATACAGGTTATGAATTATAAATAGTCTAAATTCTGAAATAAAACATTTCATATAGTCTGAGTTATAAATATATGTTAAATTCTGAAAGAAAAATATTGAATTCAAATAACTACTTTCAATGTTATAGCTAAAAAATTGCATCATCATATTATCAACCAAGCACCACTATTATTGAAATAAAAATGAATCCAGATATTACTCTTTTCTATTAAAATAGTGTAGGTGTTTCTCATCACAGAAATAACTGTGTTTCTTGTGGACTTACTGGAAATCCAGGTTGTCCCATCATTCCTTTTCTTCCTTTCATACCCTAATAATATAAAACAACAATAATATTAAATAAGCATGTATATATCTCTTATTCTCTGCTAAATTTATAGCAGCTAGAATACTTCAGTTTCAGTTATCTGTATGACAATTTTTGGTGATAAATCAAAATTCATCAGAAGGGTTGGAAAAAAAAACTTGAGGGAATAGCAGACTTAGCTTGAATTCTATTTTCTTTAATATAGAATCCAGTTCGTAAACTGACATAATACTTTATTTGCAAATAAAGTCTCTTATGAGTCAAAATTTACTTCCCATATATTTTGCTTTCTATCCATGTTATGACAGAAGACTTACACCCTAAGACACGGGTGTCAAACTCACGTCATCACGTGACATATTGTGACTTTTTCCCCCTTTGTTAAACTGGGCATGAGCGTGGCCAGTGCGTGACACATCTGGCCCGTGGGCCACAAGTTTGACAGCCCTGCCCTAAAGGGTAAGTACAAAATAAAAGGCAGGAATAAAATAACATCATTCAAAATGTTCCTTTGAAACCATCAGAGTGTTTCACCTGTACAGCATAGGGAACTGTTTCATCACATGATATAAAATTATTCTAAAGGGCAGTTTTCACAGGAGAACTTTTCCAACTTGAGATACAGGTAAATTGCCCTGTAAAGTAAGGCCACCACTTGAATAACAGAAAGGCTGAAGTGTGAATATTTTATTCATTTTATATTAAATAACTTTTTTTCTAAATTTATATTAAATTTAGAAGAAAAGTTCTTAGATTTTTTTGCCCCATAGAGAGGGTTGATTTATTATTCCCATGATATTTAAATCAACTTTAGTCTTGAGTGGATTGGCCTTTCCTAGAAAAATTAATATGGTGGCCTATGATTGGTAGGAGTTGCACTGTTAAAGTGCTGGTGTTTACTTTTTTGTTTGTTTTTTTGTACCTAGCATGAGATTTAAGTGAAAATGCAGTCCTAACTCAGAGATGCCAGGGAGTCTAGAAAGCGTCAACAAATGCCTGGTTGGCTGATCCTAGATATTTACTGACAGAAATTTGCAGGAAAAATAACCCAGTTGACAAAGGAACAGAAAATAGCTAAAGGAAGGAAGAATTGGGTTACATCTGAAGCTCTACCAGATGACGGATACAACTTAACACCATTAAGTTAGAGTTGGCTGATGATAGTCCATTGGGAACTAACATTTCAAACCCTTGCCTCTTGAGTGAGGCTCAACAGACAATACTGATTAATATCCTAGTCATTTTTAAAAATTTAGGATTGGCACAAACAGCAAAGGTAGATGTCTACTTCATATAAAATAAATCAAACATATGCACTGTTGAGCTATTTGTACTGCAACACAATGTGCATATGAATGAATGCACGTAGATGTGATGGGTTGTTCTGAAGAACTCAAAAATCTGCATGTTTAGTTCTGAGTGATGAACTGCAGTTATCTTAGGCCAACTTTAAACTCAGAATTTATGTGGAAAACAAAGAAGAGCAAAAAGGTGATTAGGAAAAAAAACAATGGCTAATAATAAAACAGCAAGTCAGAAGACTTGGGAGGAACCTACAAACTTTTAAGTTAGATTTTGTGAGATGTGGAGATGATTTAAAATTCACCAAGGTTGCAATAAAGGAAGGAATCTGCAGCATCACTGGGCCATCACACTGTTTCACTGATCTGATTCAAGAAGGTAAACCTTAAGTTCTCCTGTGGGGGGTTACAGGTAGTCCTTGACTTACAACCACAATTGAGCACAATTTTTTTTTTGCTAAGTGAGACATTTGTTAAGTGAGTTTTTCTCCATGTTGCAACCTTTCTTGCCAGAGTTAAGTGAGTCACTGCAGTTGCTAAGTTAGTAACACAGTTGTTAAGTGAACCTGTCTTTTACTTGCTTAGCAGAGGCAGATACAGCGAGAGAGAGACTTTAAAGGTTCTGAACATTTAAAGAATTCATAGGAATATAAACAAAAGGATATAAACTGAAAAAAATTACATTTAAAAAAATGTTCAAAGTTACTTTCTTTAGTCTGCTTCATCTCTTGTGAAAATATTATAATAAAAATCTGTATTTTCCCAACACATGACCCCCAGGACACTGCAACAGTCATCATATGAGTCAGTTGCCAAATGTCTGAAATTTGATCACATGACCATGGGGAGACCCCAACTGTTGTAAGTGTGAAAAATACCTCATAAGTCACTTTTTTCAGAGCCATTGTAACTTTGAATGGTCACTAAATGAACTGTTTTAAGTCGAGGACTACCTGTTATTTCCCAATGCTGCCATAGACTGAAAAGACATTGTGATTATTTGATCACAAAAGAAGAAGACTGGTTTTATGTATTGTAGGATAGTGGGGGTTAGTACCAAGGTGTCCATGGCTGGGGGAAGAAGGATGGGCAAAAGCTCCTATAAGGGTTAAAAATGTACAAAATGTAAAAAATCCATGACTTATATCTTACTGTAAAATATTGGAATGGAAGCCAATAAAGACAGAGTTTGGCTCATTGTATGAAATATGGTTTGATAATTTAAGACAACTCCAATTTGCTGTGGCTGCTTATAGTTGCAATATCTGCAATGTGCTATAGAGACCTCTATGACTTCTTTTATTTTTGTATTTAAGTTTTCTGTAATTTCAGAAGTGATTCACAGAAAAACACTGATCAACAGCTTCTCTCAGATACTCATATTTATTTCCACATGGGCTTAAAATGTTCTTGTGAATATGAAAGTGGGTTCGGATGGAAGACAAGGCCTCTCTTTAAGTTGCTATTGATCCCCAGAGAAAAAGAAAAGAAAATATTATTGGCACAACTTGTGAGGGAAGACGTTTGAGGTAAAAAAGGTGGTAAAATAATGATAAAAGATGTGGATACAGAAAAGACTGCAATAATCCAATATAGCAAAAGAGACACAAGACCTACAATGGGGAAGGCTGGATAGAGCAATTCTATTTTTCAAAGGAATGAATAATCTGTAATTTTCAATAATATTTCTAATTACCTTGTGTTCACTTAGAATTTCATCTATTGAACTGATGAATTCTCCTGTTGATGGACGCCCAGGTGGACCAGGAGGTCCAATTTCACCCTTCAGAAAAGCCACAAAGATAAGTTTAATAGGCAAAATGAAAACTTAAACAACATGGAATGTACATTCTTTGAACTCAGTGAAAGTGAAGAACACTTGATTCTCAGAACCTGAAGAATCTGAAGACAATGGATAGATTGAAGAACATAGGGATTTTAAAAAGACTGCATTTCTAGTACTGTAATCTGACCTCAAAAACAATTTGCATAGATTGCACAAAGTTATGTCCACCACAGTAAATGCAAATTGATTAAATTCATTTTACCTTTTCACCCTTCATTCCATAAAAGCCAAGACCTCTATTGCCCTGAAATGACAGTTAATGGACATTTAACTTATGCTTACATACTTAACCAAATGGCATGCCAGAAACTACATGTTCCTCTGTAATATCAGGGTTTAATACTGTTTTACATCAAATAAAATAATTCTCTTAGACACTTAGGTCAATTATTTACTTAGACCATATTATTGAGATTTGATGTGTCCCATAACATACGTTAAGTTCCTACTGAAAAAAATAATGAATGAAATATTCAATGTGTGGTTATCAATAATACTAATTATACTAATAATACTAATTATAATACTTAACACCATCAAACAACAACATCTGATTATCCCAGGTGCTTGGGAAGGTTTTGATATATGGATGAAAATGCCAAATCCTGTCTAAACATCTGGCTGTGTGACCAACCATAATGCTTTCATTTTGATTTCTTCCTATAAAATTGAAGCTCCTATGTAGGCTACAAATACCTTCTTGCTGATGGTAAATTTGTGCATACCAATTTGTGCTCCCATGGATAGGATTTCAGCCAAATGAATAGCTTGTAGCTATATAAAGTCAGTGGAAAAAATGCATAACTGCCTCAGTTTTTATAACTATAGGGCCAATGCAATTTGATGACAGGAATGAATGGGAATAATTAACTTTCTTCATTTACACTTCTGCCTGTTTATCTGAGTCAGATCCAGAGATTCTATTTTCAGAGGAAAAGTTAATGCAATATTAAAGAATTTTGTACGAACCAGCACTAAAACTCGAAAAAAAAATGCTCAAAACTATTTCATGTAAATGTTTATTCCATTGTGTCCCAACAATTTACAGTATTACAATATCTCATGTTCCTCTTTCAAACAATAACAAAAAAACATTTTAGACATTTTGAATCACCTCAGAAAACATCAGAGTCTACAAATCTAAAGTGAGTCCTCAAATACTTACAATGGGCCCTGGAGGTCCTGGGGGTCCTGGAAGTCCCTAAAAACAATGTTTTAGAAACCGAGTAATCTCTTAGAAGTGTTCAATTCATATAAATACATGGAAAAACATCAGTTACTTCACAAACTGTCTACTAAGTCTACTTAAAATACATACATTCAAAAAAAAGAGAGAATCCTAAATAAAAGTAATACATATTTAATTTTTAGTAATTTATTTTACTTATTAAATTATAAGCTTGTTAAACTTTATTTAAATAGAAGGGAAATCAGGAAATTTTAAAATTTGTGATAATCCACATTTCATATACATCATACACCATCTCGGTTACTTGGAGCTGCCATCTGTGAGGATGTGACCACTCCTCACAACATTGAAGTAATGGAAACTCTTCCTTCAAACTGATGCTCCACTACAATATTCCATTATGTAGATGATGCAGTTGTACTGGCCCAGACCCAGTTTGGCTTAAATGGTACAAGACTACATAGTCCCCCTCACAGTGGGAGTGCAGATTTAACTGAGTTTTAATCACTCCTGGTGCATGGAGATGTTGTTATGAATATGCTACTGTTACTGAAACAGTTGGGATTTTTATTGTAAGTGCTGATTATTTATATTGCTTTAATTCTGCTTACAGATAAGGAGTATTTAAGCTGCTCAGAATTAGCAGTGTTCGGAGCAACATATAAGCCTAGTAAAATAACACCACCAACAACATCCTCTCTTGTTTTCAATTGTAGTGAGATACTGCAGAGTTCAATAATAGCAATATCAAGATCCTAACTTTTGCTAGATGCCAAACCTGTCACCTGAACAGGTTAAAAACTTTTAAGTATTTGGATGTCAATTGTCAGTTCCCTAGCAGACAGTTTGCATCTCTGAATTATATACTGTAGAGAGCACAGAAATTCGATATCATCATTCCTAGGTCAATTCTTTATCTCTGCAATCATTATACATACTGTAATTGCATCTGAGGGAGATGGGTAGTTGAGAAGTGTGAAATATAAATAAATAAACAAATAAATAAAACTATTCTTAGTAAAATCCTCCACACACTTTGGATTGTAAGGAATATGGTTAACCATATTCGCTAACCTGTTAAGACTAGTTCCATTAGCATTAAATGGAAAAGAGAGCAAATGCTGCATTATTACAATTTCTTTCAAGAAATTCTATCATAGATGAGTTCTGATCAGACTAAGTTAGCACCAAGATAATGGGTTAAGGACTTGCATTTACCTTCCACAAGAAGCCATGTTAGAAACTTATCTTTAGTGCATTAGGCCTGTTAAATACTTAAATCATCTTACAGTATCAGTATTTAGAAAAGCTTTACCATCAACACATTTCAATATGATACCCAGACCAGTACTGGAAGAACAATTTAAGAAATATAGCTAGCTTTGTCCACATAAGCTAGAGGCATATAAGTCACTCTTCTTATAGTATGCTTTTAACAAGGATAACTGCATGTTTTATAAATTTTCTTTCGGTCAAATTCCTAAGCCACACAGGTTTATTTTATTTTCACTAATTATTATCCAATTAGAATAACACAATATTGTATTTTTCAATGTTGTGCAATTTTGTTCAATTGAATATAGAGTATGTCAATAATTTATTACTGTTTCTTAATTCTTAATTCTATTGCTTTATTATTATTCTGCCTTATTGCTGAGTTTTGTTTTTATTGTTTTACTGTTTGTTTTATTGAAATTTTCTAGTTGTTGGCCATAATAAAGAATGTCAAACTATTGTCATAGTATCAGAATTTTATAATACTTACAGGAAGACCTGAGTCTCCTTCTAGACCAGGTTCACCCACCAGTCCAGGAGCACCTTGTGGTCCCTATAAATGAAGATATTTTTTCAAAATAATAATTGTGCTTTATAGCACTAGCAATAGCACTTAGACTTATATACCGCTTCATAGTGCTTTACAGCCCTCTCTAAGCGGTTCACAGAGTCAGCATATTGCCCCCAACAATCTGGGTCCTCATTTTACCCACCTCGGAAGGATGGAAGGCTGAGTCAACCTTGAGCCGGTGAGATTTGAACCGCCGAACTGCAGCTAGCAGTCAGCTGAAGTAGCCTGCAGTGCTGCACTCTAACCACTGCGCCACCTCAGCTCTTTATTTTATTTTACAGATAGCTAATTTTACTATAGAAATTTATCTATCCCAATGTTACTTACAATGAAGCCAATCAAGCCCGGGTCACCAGGGTTTCCCTAGAGAAGAACAATTTAAAATGGGAAATGTTGTTTTAGTAAACTTGAACATAAATTTTTGTATACTACTAAAACTCTCATTCCTGTAACCTGTAACCTTTAACGCACCAAAACGGTGCATCATAGGGCAAAAGTTTTTGAACCAAGATATCTCAAATGGGCTCATTTACAGAATGTGAACAAAATCCAGGAGCCATTATTCCCATGGAACTGAAATTTGGCAAATTTTATAAAACATTTTATGACATAACATAAAATGTCATAAAACATTTCCTTTTCTGATGTTTGACTGTGCTACACAGTTCAACATGGGCTATTTTCAAGGCAGATACATCTCTGGATGTATCCCAACTTTTCAAGTGAATATAGTACATTAAACACTCTGTCATTGTTGAAGGAATTATGGAATCTGATAAGGAATTATTTCTGAAACGCTCAGATGTCCACAAATAGCACTTTGTAGATTTCTTACAAAAACCTTTATGGTTATTTGTAAAATCCGAAAGTTAAAAGTGAATAGAAAAATCAAGTTCTGTAAATACAATGAAATCTACACTTATAACTAAAAGAAAAAAGTTATTTGTGTGTGTGTGTGTATGTGTGTGTGCAAACATGTATACACACATACACTAATGGAAGGATCATGTCTGGTTCACTTTGGTTTGGCTCAGCAACTTCAAAGAGCATACAGACATGTGTCTATTTAAACTAAAAACTGGCTGTGTTTTATAAATGAAAGCCACAATGTGGCTGCTTCATTTATGATTGCTAAAGAATAAAGCTAAGGAAAAATATGATAGCAAAACTTTAGTCTAGCCTCTGCAAGTCTGTATTTGATAAAGTATAAAAGAAGCTGAAAGAATAAGGAAAACTATAGTTTTTTCACTTATATGGAAACATCTGAAGCACTTATTTGAAAACGATGAGGAAAATATACTTTCCTAACAGATTATAACTGTTCACAGAGACTTACCCTGAACTGTATAGCTAATTCTTCAGGCAGTGCAAAAGGTTCCCCCTTCTGACCTTTGGGTCCCTGGATTCCCTAAAGTGATTGAAAATAAAAATTTTCAGCCATTTGTCCAGAATTGTCTGAGGATTCCTGCACTAGACTAGGTGTTGGACTAAAAGACCTCCAAATTCCCTTCCAACATACGATTCTTTTCCTTGAGGATTTTATAGGATCATCTCAAATGCTGGGTATATAGGTAGAATTCTTTCTACTATTTTGGAGGTTGGGGATCATTAAGACAACTTTAAGGTTCACATCATAATTTATATGTGATTCCTGAAAATGTGAATGGCTGTTAGCAATTGAAATTATCCCAAGGGCTAATTATGAAAAAAATAAAGAGAGTACAAAAGAGATATTGAGGGACCATGTGTGGTGCTGATACTGCAGATTGCTCTCTGCTTATTCTAAACCATCCAAATGAGAAGAGACTGAAAAACTGGGCCATGTAGAGTCCATTTCCAAACTGAAAAGCCTGCAGTAAATTAGGGATTGGCAAGATCAGTTCTAGGATCAAATGCTCAAGCCCCTCTTTTGTGGCTTCCAGACTATGTCCCCTTGAAAATAATGACTGAAAAACAGGAAAACGTTTCCCCACCATTATGAGATCAGAGATAGTCTTTTCTTTCAGTACAAACTTGTAGTTGTGTCCCCTGCCACACCACCATAATCAGCTCAGTTAGGATGTGCCACTTACAGGGCACTTCACAGACTTAGTCAGCAATTCCATGGCTCTCATTGTGGGTTCCCTATCACCTTATGGACCCAATTGATCATATTCCTAATGTGCTTGCAATTGAAGCACACCTAGGCAGGCAGATCCAGGAGTCCAGAGGTAGTGTCTCACAACTTGTGCTAGCTAACTAACTAACTAACACAACTAACCCATTTTTGTATCAGTATTTTCTTTTCAGCATCATTTGTCTTCTCCATGTCCACTGACACTAGCAACTTTTATATTTTATGCAGTTCATGTTCAAGAGGGTTGCTATATAGTTGATATAATTTCTTCACATTTATTTCATACCATTTACTTTTCTCCTTGGAATATTGCAAGTTTTTGTCTGCCTTCAGAAAATAAGCAATATTAAAAAACAATCCAGAGCTTAATTGCTACGGCTTCAAAAAGTCTCTTGATAACTGCTGCCTGCTTGAAACTTACATTTGACCAGAAAATCAGAAAACCTTTGCTCACTAAAATCTTTTAGAATTCATTTTGCTACCTTTTTCTTTTCTTGAAACATCAGGACAACAGATGGAAATTTATTATTATTAGTGCATAGACTCTGTTATCAGTTTAGACCATATTAGTGGTCCGCAGGATTTAAAATTATGAATTTAGTGGTCCCTGAGGTCCGAAAGGTTGGGGACCCCTGGTTTAGACTATACGCCTGGTTGTTTGAAAAGGTACAAATAGGACTGTGTAAGACTATGCAGTTGCTGTTGTTTTCGCCATTTCTTATTTTTATTTTTTTGGTGGTGGTGGTGGTGGTGGTGGTAGTGATGCTGACGTTACTGACTGTCAGTATTTCTTCATCAGTTGATATTCTCAGAGACATAGCCCTGGATGTTAGGATGCTCAGTTTGACTGACATATACTTTTATTTATTTTAATAACACCATGGGTGTTTTATTTTAAATGTTTAATTAGTGCAAGTATCCAAAGATCTGGAGACTGCAACATTTTTACTTTTGATAACTAAGCAAATGGTATAATAGCTATAAAAAATCTTTTTCTCTTATTATTGTTCATCTACTACTTCTCTATTGCCTAAGACAGACTGCTGTCCTATTTTACCTAATCTGAAAAACCTTAGCATTCCTTTGCCTTCTTTGAATATATTTTGTTTCACTTCCTTGTGTGTCTCCATGATTTTATTTATAATCAGAAACTGTGTGAAAATATATACCGGTATATATATTCTGGCTTGCTTCCACTATCCCTGGTATCCATCTCTTGTAAAATGGTTCTTTGTCCCTCTTTGTCTATATGCACAACATGGCACTTTGGGACTTTTAGATCTTGAGAAAGCATGTCACGTAGGGAAGCACAAAATCCTACTGTCCCTCTAAACTGTAAGCCCTAGAACGTGCTTGAACCCCTGTACGTGCTTGAAGAAGAGCCCAAGCTGTCCCACAACTCAAGCTGCACAATGATGCTTCTGTGTCTGATTGCCCTCAGCAAATCTCACCATGGGAGCCCCTGTAGATAGGAACTAACGTTCGCTGAGTATTTGAAGCCTTTCTGTTGTGGAAATAAGATTGCCATCTGGACTAAACCCCCTGGGATTCTGAGCCCTGGTAAAGTATACCATTCTACCCCTTGTGCTCCGGACATACAAAAGCTGTGATGTAAACCTTCATGCAGCTGAAAAAGAAATAAATAAAAAAACTTCCTAAACTATCTCCCTCATTATAAAGAAACTCAGAATAATATATAATTTGTTCACTTTTGAAGAGCTTTGGATATATTATTGGCTTTTGCAAGAAAGGTGATTATCCATGGAAAGTCAATTCTGAAAGCTGAGTTAATAACATTTGTCAAACTTCCACCTTTGAACCGGCTCTTTATGAACAGAAAGGCAGGACTGGACAATATGATTCCAGATGATATAGGATTAAGTTGTCAGTATACACACACTAACAGAGAAAATATACATATACATACATACATACATACATATATATACACACACATACATACATACATATATATATATATCCTCAGCACTCCATCAACCACAGCTCTTCCAATGACTCATTCCCTTGTATCTAAACATTAGTTATCATTGATTAATAAATTAAAACATTTGTTTACACAGTCAAACCCTTTCTCCCATTTGAAATTAAAGTGGGTTATCTTCATAGGATGAGTAAATAATTCTTCAAATGTCATCTAATTTTGTCTCAAAGTAGCAAAGTAGCTGTTTCTAAGTAGCTGTGTCTGAATTAGGAATTTAGATGATCCATGATCAAACTCCACTTCTATTTCTTTGAGTAGCAGGGTTTGTTGTTGTGGTGGTTTTTGCCAAAAAGGACCCTCAACAAGATACCTTGTTTTCTCAGATACTGCTCATCAAACAGAAGAAAATTAATTATTTCTTCACTTTAAAATATGTTATATATCCATATGAAACTGAGCAAGTTCTTTCAGCACAGAAAGGACAAGTATTTTTGCAACTTTATTAATGTGTCTCAAAACAGCAAAGCAGGAAGTTTCCCCCCTCCTTTAAAAAAAAATCCTGTAAATTATTATGATTTCCGCCCCTCCAAAAATTATCATTATAATAAATCATGGTCCCCAACTGATGTACTAATATTGTGAGCACATAAGATGACTGAACTGCAAAGTTTTCCAGAATGACTACTAGTCAACCTGGAATTTCCTTCTGATAATTATGTTTCAGCTTTAGGCAATGCACCTTTTGTAGGACTTCAGCATATAATCCTAATGTGGTAGATTCACAAGAATGCTAGGCTTCCTCCAGCAATGGAAACTCTTTTCTCTCACTTAGTAGAAGGGAACAATCTACTCTTGATTTTGCTGTTAGCTTTATGTTGACATATTCAGTGTTCATAACTTACAAAAAACCCAGGAGTCCCAGCAGGTCCCTGAATTCCCTGTGAACCTGGATCTCCCTTGGTCCCATTGCAACCATCGTGGCCTGGTTTTCCTCTTGATCCTCCCTGACCTGGATGACCCTTTGGAGACAAAATAAATACAATTATGACCTGCTGTTTTTGCTTTCTTCTTCTTGGCTTTCTTGGAATTCCTAAATGTTCTTACATTAGTGCAAGCAATTGTTCTACAGGAAAAATGGAAAAGTATTATTTAATTCTATTTTATTAAGAATACTATTCTATAGTTCAAACATATGTCTTTGAGAATATGAAAAAAAACCAACTAGAAACAAACTAGGATATCAGCAGAAACAGAAATGCATAGAAAACAGGTAGGGAAGAATAGCACATTTTTAATACCTTTGCATTCCTTGCATTCGAATAGCTAAGATAACTAAAATCCAGTTTAAATATGACATTAAGTGAATAAGAAGACCTTACTGAGGCTGCATTCTATATGTAACCTTTTGGAAGTTGACGTGTTCTGTATATGCATGACCTGCCCTGACAAATGTGTAGTGAAATAGGTTTAGTAACTACCCTGTTTTCCCCCAAATAAGATATCCCCTGATAATAAGCCCAATCGGGCTTTTGAGTGCATGGCAATAAGGCCAAGCGCTTATTTCAGGGTTCAAAAAAATATAAGACAGGGTCTTATTTTCGGGGAAACACGGTATAATAAAAAGGAGATCTTTTTCCAGGAAATACAGTACATAGCTTAGCACCAAGCTAATTATTTTTACCAGGACAAAAATCAAAGAGCACCAGCTTACCCATGTGTGCTTGGATCAAAAGCAGAAGAAAGTGACCTGAAGTTAACAACATCTTGAATCAAGAGTGATAGATAAAGAGGAGTAAATCCTTAATTCTCCATCAAGAACACATTTCTCCCCTATCAGTCATGAGGGACTAAGGAGTCAGTGCCACTGGGTCTATCTATCCAGCCAGCATTCTATATATCTTGTCAATTAAACCGCAGTTCTGTGAACTGCAGACTAGGTACTGCAACAGAGTATGAATGGTGCTTCCTTCATTAGGTATTGGAACCACAGAATGACTGTGTTGTACTGTGTGGGGAAGTATCTTCTGGCTGCATGATATTATGCTAAAAAAAATTGCCTTGAGAATTTGTTCAGGTTCTAAATCTCTGAAGTTTATTGTAAATACTACTTTTACCATTATAGGAATGGAGGGGGGTGTTAATTATTAAAAATGTCTTTCAACATAGTTTTAGAATATTGGAGAGGAATTTTAAAAAAGCGTGATGACAAATATCTATGAGTAAATGAATGTCATTAAAATGTGTGTGAATACTATTGATATGCCTTTACCTATCCTAATTCTGTGGTGGAAAATGGTTTCCATAAGTATGCTATAAGTTGTTCATGAAAGTAAGTCACTCTAGTATACCGTCACTTCCCATGCAAATTTTGTTGTATTTTAAGTCTGTGCATTAGAACTGAGGAAGAAAAGCAGCCACTAATCCATTTAATCAATTATCCTTCTTTCCAAAGGAAAACAAATGGCTCAAATTTTATTCATCGTTGATTTATACTTTTGCTATTCCCATTAATATTAATAAGAGAAAATGAGAAATGGTTACAGAAGGTAGGAGTTATTATTGGATACTTTCTTTTTCAAGGATTTAGCTTACTGCCAAATCTAAACATTCCTGGGAGTGACATTGGAAAAGGGTAAGGTTTTTTTTTTTTTAGCTTGCTGACTCATTCTTGGAGCAGACAAATGTACAAATTCAATGCTACCCAAAAGAAAATGATATTCAGATCACATGCTCAGGACAATGGTTTCTAGAAGAAGAAATAATCAAGACAGGTAAGATAGGCTAGTGAAGGATGAGAATTATTCTTGAATTCAGAAAGTTCTGGAATAGCTCAAAATGGAATTTTTCAGACTGCAAAAAAATTTTATGTCAAAAACTCTAATTCCAAATGTCCCTGGCTGGATGTTGCATGATACTGCCAAACATTTTGAAGTAGTAGAAATAGACGACCCCACTATGCCTTCTGTTCATTTCCTAAAGACACTTATCTTAAATACACAGCAGCTACTTAGCGTTTTAGAGGAATACGTATCAAGGAAATAATATTATATCTCTACATCGAGGAGCATATATGCTCCAAGAAATCTCCAAGAAGGGCCAAACAAGGATAGAATAAATGGTGGCGAGTGTTCTGGCTCCTTTGTGCTTATCTAAGCTATGCTATTCTTATTAAAGGATCTGGGGTAAAAAACAGAAAATTATATTTAGCTTATCATATATGATAAATGAATCCTCCATTGTGCTTCACACTTGAAAATTACTACTGGCTAGTTTTCCAGATCATGTGAATATTAAATTTGTGTGATCACTGCCCATAAAATCACGTGGCTTGCTTTTTCCTTTTCTCTGTCTTCAGGATATACTCTGCAGCATCTGCAGGCTGCTTTTCCTTGTATGACCTTACATTACCTTTCATTTGCTGCCTGAAGGCGAGTCCCATGAAAGTTAATGCAACATCCATACGTGGAAAAAGAAAAGGACTGCACTGCAAAACACATTAGAAGGGTGGGTGGGTGAATGAGTCAAGCAACTGAAAATAGCCATTTGGAATTTCATTTTAGTGATGCATGTGGGTGGTAAAAAAAGGTTTGATGTCAAAGGGCATGGAAGAGGAAGCTGGTACTGGGAAATCTGTCTGGGAATTTCTGTGAAAGTGTCTAGGAATAAATGTATCCTGCTTATATTATTTTATGCAAGGCAGCAGTTAGAAACTCTACTAGCCCAAGAATGCTTCTCCCTTCATTTCTCATGGCTCTCATGTCCACAATTTGGCAAAGGGTGAAGTAATAGATGTTTAAAATTTACACCAGATTGTTTTCTGTTTAAATGCTTTTCAAGGGAATATTCCTATGCTCCAACATTGTGGACAATTTTCTAGGGAAGGTTGTAGAGAAGGTTATTGCATTACAACTTCAAAGGACTCTGGAAGAAGTAGATAATCTGGACCCCTTTCCGTCAGGGTTCAGATCTGGGTATAGAACTGAGATGGTCTGATAGCACTCTTGGATGACCTCTGGTGGGAGAGGGGTGGGCTGGTGCGACTCTCTTAGTTTTCTTGACTTCTCAGCAGCTTTTGATACCATCAATCACAGTATGTTTCTGGACCAGCTTCAGAAATTGGGGGTGGTGGTGTAGTGCTGGTTCTCCTCCTGCCTGCAAGGTTGGTTGCCTGTGGCCCCTCCTTTGTGAAATACCTCAGGGCTTGGAGCTCTCTTCCCTCCTATTTTACATCTACATGAAGCTGTTGGTTGAGTTTGGAGTGAGATATTGTCAGTGATACCCAGCTTTATATCTACACCCCAGGCTGCCTGATTGATGCTGTGGAAGTTCTGTCTCAGTGCCCGGAGGCTATGGAGGCCTGGATGGGGTGCCACAGGCTTCAGCTCACTTCAAGCAAGACCAGGTGGATCTGGATTTTTGAACCTCCTGGTTCTGGGGACCTTCCATCTTTGGTTCTGGATGGGGTGGCACTGCCCTAGATAGATCCAGTGCATAATCTCGGGGTCCTCCTGGATTCATGGCTCCTGCTCAAAGAGCAAGTAGAAGCCATGGCTAGGATGGCCTTCACATAGCTCAAGGCTGTGCATCAGTTGCACTTGTTCTGGGGTCGTATTTTGTGTTATTTGTTTTATTTTAAGCTGCCTAGAGTCACATAAAAGTGAGATGAGTGCTATATAAATCTACTAAAGCAATACTTAAAAAAAAGATTTCTCTTCAGCATGCAAAACATTAATCTCTGATCTCTATTCTGACTATGTCTGAGATCTAAGATCCAACCCACCAAGATCATGGGACAGTGCAGCATGAAAATTCATCAGCATCGTATAAATGTATAAACAGCTAAAAAACCATTTATTTCAGCCAGTGTTTAAATAACTTTTTAAAACATGATTATGGTTTGTTTTTAATGCTGATTTTGTATTTTATACTAGCCTGAGTTTGGCTGGAGAAAAAAAATGAGCTGTTTTTATTTTATCATATGCATTATTTGGTTACTTATAACTTGAATTATTTACACGAAAGTACATAACAGTTTCAAATTTCAATACAAGGAACAAACAATTACTTACAGGAACTCCATCTGCACCGGAAAACCCTGTGACTCCTCTTTGCCCCTATAATGAAAAGGGACACATCATGTTGCAGTTTTTGCATTTGTTCTTCACAGTGAAGTTGACTTCTTAGAAGTTATAAAATTACCGCTTCTCCTTTGGGTCCAGTAATGCCAGGTCTACCTCGTTCACCTTTGTCCCCTTTGTGCCCTGAAAGTCCTGGTATGCCCATCACTCCCGATGGCCCAGGGAGTCCTTGCTGTCCAAGCAGTCCTGGCTGGCCCTGTAAACAACAATCCACAAAAGTTTTCAGGTACTGCTGAAAATAGACAAGGTGTATCTGCACAGTAATGAATACCTTCTGCCTTTGCAGTTTATAAAAACTGCAGGATCACAAAACTTAAACCAAAGTTTAGTATGAGTTTAATGCTTATGCGCAGTCAGAAATCTGCACAGCATTTCATTAGGTAGCAGTTCTTCCACATTTCCTGTTGATCATCAAAATATAGAGATGATGATGGTACTGGACAAGCTGGCCACAGGTGGCTTCTCCTGTCAGCAGATGCCAAGGGATTCCATTTTTCACCAAGGTGCTCGGAGAGATGAAGTGACAGCATCAGCAGAACATCTTCCATCAGTTATGTTTAGGGCGATTTCAGTCCTTCCATCCCTCCAGTCTGTTGTGAGACGTTTGCTAAACATTTTGCAATATTAATGAAAGAAGAATGTTCCAAATGGGATATTGGCATGTACAGTGTTTTCTCTCATTTTACTTAACATCTTCATGAAACTTCTGGAGAAAGTCAGCAATTGATTCTTTTGACTGGCCCAGAGTATGATACCATCAATAGAATCAATCAAAATACAATACTTATCCAGGGCCAGGCAGAAGACTGCAGATGTTCTAAACCAACATCTAGACTCTTGAGCAAAGAAGTGCATGAAACAAGTGACACCAAATCCCAGCAAGACAGAATAGTTATTTGTTCAGAAAGCATGAGTTTCTGGTGGCCCCTTTGCTCTAATTCTGGACAGGGTTGCTTTCACCTTGAAATGGAAGGTCAACAACTTGATCATCCTCCTAGATTCATGTCTCTACCACAGTGGAGAATATGATGGGGGAAGGGCATTTGACCAGATTCAGCTTTTGAGAAAAGGTGGCTTTAATGATAGCTACTCATAGCTCTTATTACTAAATATGTTCTATTTATATTTATTCCATTGAAGGCTACTTCAATTCCATTGAGGGCTACTTGAAATACAATGATCCTAGGTAAGAACTGTTTCAGAAGCATTACATCAATAGGATAAGGAATGCTCTGGTTTCCTGTTTGTTTCCAGGTACATTTCAACTTGCTAGTTATTACCTATAAAGACTTACACAACTTAAGTTCAGGTTATCAAGGTTAGGGTCCATCTGCTCCCAAAAGAATATACCCCGTTTTGTTCAGTCCACCTGTAACAGGGCACTTGGTTTTGTCTCCTCAGCAAAATAAAATGGCTTGGATTGGAAGTAAGCCTTTTCTACAACTGTCCTCTCCTTGTGGAATAGGCTGCCTCCCCCCCCCCCAATTCCTATATTTTTGTAGAGAAACAAAATATTGGCTATTTAAGGGAGCATTTGGGACTTGAGATATGTGATTTGTTCTAACGATTACAGTTAGTTACATTCTAACTTATTTCTGTTTTTCTGATTATTGTATTATTATTGTTATATAAAGAGCATTATTGTTGTTGCTGTAACTGTTAATTTATGAGTTTTCTTACTTGGATATTAGCAGCCTGGAGTCTTTAGAGCTGTAAAAGTTAGTTGGGTAAATAATAAGAAACCACCGATAATAAGCTCTGTCTGAAACAAATGCTCATGCAAAAAGGGAGGCTTACATTGCAGTGGTGCAATGCCGTTTTTGTATGAGCCAGGGCAAATGCCCCTGCAATTTTGCAGATGGAAAGCTCTCTACGGTAAGGGGAAGCCTGAAGAAAACCCACATAACCTCTCTCTTCCTCTCCAGGTGCATTCAGTATGGTTACATAACTAGACAAATACAGATAATTATGAAATGGTAACAAAGAGATATGAAAATACTAAATCTTTACTGCCTTCTAGTGATTATCTGGATTTTTGCAGATCAAATATAATAACCCTATTTTTAACTCAGGCACCAACACTGAAATAAAGGTTAATATCTTGGTTTCTCTAAATTGGAAAATCTTAATAAGCAGTGAATGTATCAGTGAAACAGAGGCTTGGTTCTTATCCATAGTTGCAATTTCTATTGATACAAGGTACAAAATTGCCCAGAGCACATTTCCTGATTTCATAGCTGCCTTTGCTCCATCACTGCTGTGCAATGAAAGTCTCTCTCAGTTCAAAGAAGATTGTCAGAAGAACTGATTTTGCAAACATGATGGTTGTAGAAGGAATGTTGTTGGTTTCACACACTGCAATTAGTCATATTACAGTACATTTTGCTTTATTTGGCTTAGCAACATGTGGGAACCCACCACTGTGCTCTCTAAACCATGGCTTATGGGATGTGAACCAGGATGCAATAACTTACTCAAGTGTCCCTGGATACTTGGCACAATGTGTGAATCTAGTACTTGTGTTTGCCATCACTAGTGTATTTAATTTGTTGGAAGCCAAGTCCAAATCCCTATTCGGCCAGGAAATCCTGAATAAGGATTTTAGCCAAAACATGTTGGGCTTCATGTCAAAACACCAATTTTATAGCATACAGTTCTCTAGTTTTTAACCATTTTTAATTTTCCAAATAGACCTTTAGATGGCACTAGTTGCCTACACTCTTAACATTATGTATAGAGTTGCACTTTTAGGAAATAGGGACCTTCAATAACTTAAGTCCCATAATGGTTAGAAAACTAGCAGAGCAACTAGGGAGGTGAGGTATTATTTTTACTTGTGCAAAATCCACCAAAGGAAATGCCAATGGACAGCAATCTGTTTACTAGCACCTTCTGTGGTAATTACTAAACTATCCTTGATTCCTTTTTTTTTTTCCTTCATTTTTTTTATAAATGGGAATTTGGTACGTATGGCCACATTTTAAAGAAAATAAAAGATGGGTAATTGCTTTTTTGGAATTGTGCCCAGCTAATAAACTCAAAGAAGAAGAAAAAACCCATCCTGGAAAACCAGAAAGAGTGGTAAGTGATAATCAGCTTGCTGATCTTGGGTCAGTCACTCTCGCTCAGCCCAACCCACCACGCAGGGCTGTTGCAGTGGATAAAATAGAAGGAGGAAGGTGTTTGGATATGTTTACCACCTTCAATTATTTGTAAAAATAATAAAACTCGGGATACAAACAAACAAACAAACAAACAAATAGCATATCAAATTATCAATAGCCTTTGAAAAATAGTTGTTATGATTGGCACAGTTAAAGGAAGACAATATAAGGTGGATGATTAGATAAAAGACCCCCGTGAAATTTCATGAGAATTACAAATTATTACTAATAACAGATTAGGATGGTTTTTATAATCTAAAACAGTATTTTTGTTATTGGCCCTATCAGCCACATGAGGAATATGGATTGCATTTTGTGAGAACATTACAATTACTCGCAAATTTGAAATCTGTTCGTGTACTGATAACGCCTTTTCTATTTGTTTCCTATGCTGATTACAAGAAGATTGCATTTATAATGGCTAGCAAACAGATTATTCACATTCTACAAAAAAAGAAATGCAACCACTTCCTATATATCTTCTGCCATATTCTTGGTTCATTCTGCCTGCAGGACAAGTTACAAGATCACATTGCTTAAAATGTTAATAGTCCAAGCTGTTTTTAAAATCAGGAGACTTCTACAGGTAATCCTTGACTTATGACCATTCTGTTCAATGACCATTCATAGTTACAACAGAATTGAATGGTGGTTGCAACTAGTCCTTGTAGTCATCCCAAAACCATGCAATCATTATCTGGGCACTTGGCAACTGGTTTGCACTTACAATCAGTTGCAGCACCCTGCAGTTACATGATCCCCATCTGTAACCTTTCCTGCCACCTTTCTCAGAAAGTCAGCAGACAAGCTGACAAGAAAGGTTGCAAGTTGCTGGGGTAAATCTCCCCCACCTAAACACTCTGCCTCAGCCTCTCTGTGCTTGCCCTGTGCCAGCTGATCATGCACCCTTGTGCATCCTCCCTGATCCTTGTCTTGACCCCCTCACATCCACACTCTCCCTCTCTGACCTTTGCCCCACCTCCCTTACATCCTTGTATAACCTCCCCAAGACTGCTGCACCTCCCTCACACTCTCATCTCCTCACTCTCTCTTCTCCACTCAGCAGCAGGCACTTACCTCCTACCTGTCTGCCAGTCTGCTTGCAAGCCGCTTGGGAGTTGCACCTTCCTGCCAGCTTCCTTACTGTCTTGGCTGTGGAGAGCTGGCAGGAAGTTGCCTCATCTAGTAATTTAGCTAGCAATGGCAACAAAGACTGCAGAAGCTAAGCAATGTGGCTGCGTTTTAGGACCGCATCATTTAGTGATGGAAATTTGAGTCCCAATTGCTGTTGTAAATTGAAGACTACCTGTATATCTGAGAAAACTAATCTATACATTGTTGTAATTAAAAGTAACTCCCTTGAGTTACAAAGCAGTTTGGTAACATAAAAACAACAAATATATGCGGAATATACCCTGAGCTGAAGAGATTTGTCAGTACCATGAGCACTGCTTCCCTAATTTACAAATGTGTTCCAATAAGAATTTTTGCTACTTGTAATGTGTATTGCCATTATGAGTCAGAAGAGAAGCTGTGCAAGGGAACTATTAAGTCCTCTGAAATCCCACATCATAGTTCGCAGGATCCAAAGCATTCTGTTTTGCCTCCTGTTAGGAATCAATATGACATGAATGTCTGCCTGAAAGACTGAAATTATGCAATAACATCTCAGTTTCATAAAGCAAGAAATTACTGAATCTTTTCTTCATGCTTGTAACTTTACTCTCCACCCCCATTCACAGCTTATTTTAATAATGGGACTCTCTACTTCATCAAAGTTTCCCAATCAGTCTGACTAGAAAATTATGAACAGAAACTAGAATCTTGGTTGACAATCCTTATTTATTTCAAGGAACACAGGAGTACATTTCTGGATCAGAATTCCAGGCACATTGAAGCATGATTACAATCTACCCCAGTGTGTACCCCTGATGAACATTTCGATCTCACATATGTGTTTTTCATACAAAGATATCATAACCTAAATAAAACATCAATCAACAGTACCTAAAACATTTATCAGATGTACACCCTTTTAAATAGCCATCATACTTTTAGTGTGCCTGAAAAACATTTCCATCAGAGTCTTGGTACTTAGTGACATAACTGGAGGGCTGGCTTCAAAAATTCATAACACTGGTTATAAATCCATTTACATTGTGCCTTATCTCTCTAAAATTACATCCCCTCAGAGATTTGAATGCCCCCCAAGCATGTTAACTTTTTGCAAAGCATTGGGGACATTGCTGTTTCCCCAGGCATTTGCTCAGTGGAATAGATGGTTTCTGTTATTATTATTGGGGGTCATTGTTTACCCTGGGCACTGGGGGAGATGAAGTTATGTGCAGTGGGTTTATGTATTTTAATCCTGTAAGCCACTCACAGTCATGTGTGTGAGATGGGTGGTTATATAAATGACATGTATGTATATATGTATAAATAAATATTTGGAATGGCTACATGCAGATCTTTTTTCTGAACAAGGTACCTTTCTGCAAGCATCTTCCCCCTTTAGCTCAGGACTTCAGGGCAAAGACCTATTATTCAGCAGTCATGAGTTTTGCCAAGTGCAGTAACTTAGGGAAAACAATGAAGTTTCTGTGTCTTGCATTTCTGACAGGATGCTGATGGTGTAATACAGACGTGCTTTTCCTCATAGCATCATAATGGATGCCAGCAGCTGGACAAAATGACTGATCTCTGGATCCAATTATGCCAGAGAAGATTTACAATGCTATAAGTCCCCATTTTGGATTCTATATAACTCTCTTCTTTACAGTTCGGAAAGTAATGAAGACACGACAGTGATGAAGTACTGCATCAAAGTGATGGCTGGCTGGAGACTGTCACACATGTTGGGCCTCACTGACATTCCACTGCAATCATTTGGATGTTGCAGGTACAGTATATTTCATAGAATTGAGATGACATGATGAACTGTGGCACAACTTGAGAGTTTGAGCCTTCATCTTTGGCTAGAAAGGGCCCGCTAAAATTCTACAAGTGCTTCTGCAGTAGCATAGAGGAGGAGGAAGAACTCTTCTAAGCAACTAGAATAGGTCTGAGCTCAACAATGGGCTTATAATACAATGTAGGGAAGGTGCAGTAGAATATTTTGCTACTCATGGATGCTACTCATCTTTTCCTCAGATATTGCAATGACTTCCTCTTCCTGTTCAGGGTTCTTCAGTGTTAATCAGTATCAATATGCTAGGCTCCAGCTGGGTTCCTATTTAGACATCTGCCTTTGCTAGAGCAGCTGCTTATCATATGGTAACCAGGCAGAATCAATCTTACCCTGTTCATTGCCTAATTTCCTTGATGCATCCATAATATGTAGACTAGTCTTTTTTTTTTTTGTAGTTCCCAGGCATTTCTTTGCCTCCCTGTGGAATCAAAAAATCAATCTTACCCAAGAGATCAACTGAGATATTATCCCTTCCATTCACATCTTTTTGTTCATATTCCAAGGTCAGGGGTGTTGGTGTTCTAATGGCATCCTTATCTTGCAAGACATGTTTGCTTGACCGTGGGATACTGAGTAGAAGACAGATGACCCTGAGGCTCATAGGCTGGGAGGTGGGTGTGGGACAAATTCTTTTGCAGCTCAAGCTGTTTCCTGGATTGTTAAACAGTTTTCAGAGATGCTTGTCTTATTCCTTAGTTTGTCGTTTGGTTTGATTTTGACAGGACACCTTGGCTAGTATGGTAACAAACTGGCAACCAGGCAATAAATATATTATCTCACACAGCACTTAGACGTATCAAACATAGATTTGCCACAGAATGTTGTCTCATCCCCATTTTCTTAAGCTGACAAGAATTCAAACCAGTATAAGTACAGGCCAGTACTGGCTTGGGTCAGGTAAGTGCTTAAATGTCCTTAACACCAGCTTCTAAATGATGTATAAAAGCAAACTACAGAAACTGTATTACTAATATATGCCCAATTGAGGATAAATTATTCTTCTGTATGATGTGTACCTGGCATGAACCTTCCAGAAGTTATAAAGATATAATCCAAGAGACACTATGGTTAATACTGCTTCCAGAAGAAATCAGGCAAGCATAGATGATGATGATGATGATGATGATGATGATGATGACGATGGCAGTGGTGGTGATGACAATGATGTTTTGGATGCTGCCTGACTCAAACCTTTATTTCTCCTCCTAACAGAGGTTTTACATCAGGGCAACCAAAGCTAAACTGACATCCAAAATGAGAGTACATCAAGGCCCACAATTTAGTTGGGTGTTTGTTGCCTTAGGGCTACAAAGATCATGGATGATGATACTGTACAGGGATACCACTGGCCACAACAAAGCTGGAAATTTCAACTCAATGGGGAGAGACCTAGTTTTTTTTCTTTAAACCGAAATATTTATATTAATGCTGGCAGAATTGTAACTCACATTTTCATTGCTGTTTAATAACACTGTGTAACCCAGATTCTTCTTTTGCTAAATTTGATCAGCATAATAGTAAATGCCATCTCTGCAAAGAAGCTAAAGAAACAGTGGACCACCTACTTAGCTACTGCAAGAAGATTACACAGACTGACTACAAACAATGGCATGGCAAAGTAGCAACAATGGTGCATTAGAACATCTGCAAGAAATAACATTTGCCTGTAAGCAAGAACTGGTGTGACCACAACCTAGAAAAAGAAATGGCAAATAAAAAAGCTAAAGTGCTCTGGGACTTTAGAATTTACACAGACAAATATTTAACACATTACTCTAGACCTAATGATTGTCAATAAGAAAGACAAAAATGTCTGGATAGTGGATGTGGCAGTGCAGAATAGAAGAGAAAGAGAAAATTAGAAGTAGAAATACTCTGGCAAAAGAAAGCAAAAATAGTACCAATAGCGATAGGTGCCTTGGGTGCAATCCCAAAACAACTGGATCATAATTTGAACACTATTGGCATTGACAAAATCACCACCAGTCAATTGCAAAAGGCAGCTTTATTTGGAACAGCTTACATCTTGTGAAATACCTTTAACAGATCAAACAACAATATTTGCCTATCCCAGGTCCTTGAGAAGGACTTGATATGTGGATAAAAATGCCAAATCCAATCTAAACATAATGAATAATTATTATTTATTACACGTTGTCCAACTCCCAAAGATTCTGGGATTGTTTGGGATTATAAAATTAGAGTTAGAAGAAAACTTGAAGTTAGCAGTCTGTCTATCCAAGTCTCTGCTCAAAATCGGTTTATAAGTATCTAATACTTGCACCACCTTTTAAATTTTACTCTACCTCAAATAATCAAGATAGGACTGATGAATTGACAATATCTTGCTACCCTTTGCCAATATGGCTGGGATTTAATTGCCAAAAGACACTTTTATTATTCAATGTGACAGGAAACATGGAATTCTTGGTCCAAACATCTGGAGGGCACCAGGTTAGAGCTGCTTTTAAATGTTTGCAACTCTAAATTTGATTAGGCTATTATTTACAGGACATTGTGAGGACATGATCTTAAAAAGATCCCAAAATAAACAAAACAAAAAAAACCCACAAATAAATTATGATGATATTTGGGAAGAAATAGGGCATTGGACTCTTGCTGCTGTAAAACAGATGTGTTGGAAACTTTTGAGACTGCAGCAATAATTCTCCTCTCTGTGTAAAACAATGCACTCTTACAATAAAGGGACTTCCAATGTAATTTTTCTAAAATACTAACACAGGAAAAAAAGATCCCACAAAGTTTAGTCTAATTATCCTGTAATTTACTGTTCATTTAAATTGTGTTGCCCAGACATATGACATTTAGTCCCAGGAAATGAATTCCAATATAGTGATTCAGCTCTTAGATGGTTTCTTTTCTAATTACAAATGAAGAGCAAAATTAGCATACAATTCTCATGAAAATGCTTACTTAGAAATCTTGTCCAATAAAGCTTTTGAATGCCAGATTCTTCCTTTTGGACAGAAGTAGCTCAAACAACTCTTTTTTCTTCAAAAATTCAAAACAGTTTTTTAGGTGTTTTTGTAGACCATATGAACTTTAAGGGAGTCTATAACGTACTCCAGTGACACACTGACCAACTTAGGATTTGGCTGTAGAATCGGGGAGTGGGACTGTCGAGATAGTAGTATTGCTCACCAAAAGCGTGTGGACAAGTACAATAGTGCTGCAAAAAGGGTAAATTTTACATTTTAGTATGATTTTATTCAACTTTTGTCATTTTTATCAAATCAAATTCGGCAAAAATACAGAACTAATAATATCTCAGTGAATGTCAAGATTCAAATTATTAGGTCGAAAGAGTCCTTTTAAACAAGCCATAAGATGCTACAGCTTTGGAGAAGATTTATATTTTGTGCCCCCTTTAATATGCCTATGCCTATTGGCTGTTCTGCTTAAAAGTTTGCATGACTTAATAATGAGATTGCCTTATATGGCTGTATGATCAAAGCAAGGATGTCTACCTGCTTGACTAATGGTCCTTGGAGAGCCTGTCATGGATTTCATGGGAGTGACTTGTCCAATTACAAAACAGCTGCCATTCTATGTAGCCATTGCAAATACAATGGAAGCAAGTGGGGGAAGGGACTTAAGGGCACCCATAAAAGAATCCACTGGCACAATGCTGGGCCCCAGAATTACAGAGCCATTCCCCAGCTTGAGTAATCTTAATCCTAGCACCACTTCTCCCTTATTTGCCTCTGGTATAACTGTTGCCATACAAAAGCAATGAACATAAAACAAGTAAAATGTAAACTATAATGCTTATTGCAGACATTCAAATTTCTTGTAGCCTGATTCTGTGATTTCAGTTATCATGCTTTCCTTGTTACATTTTAAAAATTTGTTTGGATTCCCTTGGCAGCAAAAGACAGTGCTTAGTATAGATCTTTTTTTGGCAAGCTGCTTCAGGTTTATTTGATGAAGAGAAAGAATCACCCGCTTAATTAAGGTATAAAAGAAAAGATAATTGCTGGCTCCTATTTGTATTACAACACTGAGTACTGTAGTAAGAAGAATCAGTATGAGTGGTCAATCCATATTTTTCAGTCTATGTGGGAGTCTGACTGAAAAATATCCAGGAAGTTCAACACAGATGTTTTATATCAACAGGCGTCAAAGGCACCAGTTACTCAATCTTTTTGTTGTTGTTTCTATTCAAAGTCTTTTAAGGGCATAATTTTTATCCAAATCAGTGACTACTACAATATTCTTGGTTAATTGGTTATCTTGGTTAGATTGATGATAAAAATCAGTATTAACCTCAAACTCATATATTATCATGATAGTTTTAATAGATCACATTATCTTAAGACTCCTTTATTTGAACAATAATTGATAAGAAATACTCCCAAAGTATGTTAATAATGGACATATAGTGAGAGCAAAAAAGCATGCATCTCCTTTTATAGACCTCCCCCAGAGCAGCCACACTTCTAAGAGCTGCTATTTTACAGAAGGCAGAAACACAGGATAACTGAACAACAAGAGATATGTTGAAATCAAATACTTAAATAGTTGGAATAGTTGTTGCTGTTTTTATTTTTATATTACTGACATGTGAATAGTTTCATTCCACAGCAGTGCTTGGAGATTTAACTTTTTATCTGTAGCTGAAATAACTTAAACCTTTCATTTTATAGCTTTTCATATTCAAAAAAATGATACGTACTGGAGGCTGGAGATAATCTCTTCCAGCAATCTGCCCAGTGCAAGAATTTTTGAAAGTAAACTTGGAAGTAACATCTAATTAATTTTAGCATGGATTTATGAATGAGCCAAAGGAGAAACCTTCCTCAGCAATCTCACTATTATAAAATTTGTGCTTTGTGAATACTTAAACAATGTCCTCTGCCTCTTAGAATGCACAGCAGAATATTATTATCAGCCTATTTTTTCAAATGGATGACAAGGATAATACTGGCACTACACACATGAAGAAAATCTGTGTGTGTGTGTGTATGTGTGCACACACCCAGTTTAACAATCAAGTAATTATTCTAGATGTCTGGAAGACTAACATTACAAGTCTTTTACAGTTCTATATTATTCAGCTGACTAGCTTGTAAATCCCAGGATTTAGTAGGATTTAGAATGTTTGACCAGGAACAACTAGAATGCACACATATGTTAAATAAATAAATTGGTCTGAAGTGGTGTAGGCATTCATCTCTGTCTCTCTTTATTCCTTTCTGCATGGTCTATGGGAAAATAAACAGATTTCCAAAAGCATCTCTTTATGATACTTATTTTCCCACCAGTAAGAACATAAGGCATTGTCTGAAGCAGCAGATGCTAGCGGATGGAGAGTAGTAATGAGTTGTTGGAGGAAAGATGTCCAGGCTGTGTTGCTGCTTATGACACCCCCCCCCAATAAAAGTATGTTCCCAAATGAAGGAATGCATTTGTTGACACATTCTTGTGTATCAATAGTTTCATAATAATATTCACTTGATAATAAATAGAGGCGGCTTCTGTACATGTACCTCATCCAACAAAATATCTTGAGCTTGTGCTGCACTTTATTTTCTTTAAAAAATTTTAAAACCCAGATCAATAAAGCACTGCTTTTATTTTAGAATTCTAAAAATGTGAAACTGATAAAAAGAAATGCAAGATGTGGGAAGACTCCAGAGTGATTCTTCCTGGATAAATTTTTAAACAGTAATGTAATAAGCTATTTTTTCTGAAATGGTCTGACCATTCTTTCATTTCACTGTCGGATTTGACAGTGAATAAACAAGCAAATGTATTCATGAAAAAAATAAAATGTATTTCAATTCAGTAGGACAAAGCAATGAAAAATAAAATTTTGAATTTTGTGGAGACAATTAAGTACCTTGAAGGACACAGAGGACCAGTTTAACATATGCTGTAACTTGGAAAAACAATAATTTGGTCCAAAGTTTATAGATTTTTTGTAAAATATTATTTTTATGAATGAAAAAAGCTAATTATTTTACACTGCCAATTATTTTCAATGTTTAACAATATGCATTTGCACATAAATGATATAGTTCCCAAGAAAAATATGAAAAATCCAGATGGCTACATTTCCCCTCCCGTCTGGATAGTTTTTACTTTGGTTTCTACCCACGCTCAAATTAGATGCATTATAAATATGGAACTGATTCCAAAGTTTCAGGATTCTCATAGTACCATAGGGATTACTCAAATCAGGAAGAATTTTAATGAAACATTATACAAAAGCAGTTGGGTCACTATATACTTGTAGAAGTTATGCCAAAGAAACGGAATCATAAAGCTGGTGGATTCTCTATTCTAAGTTCCTGTTCAATGATAAGAGCAGGATGCTGTGATGGCATCCTTCACAGGTATTACTCCGGCCTCTGGTTAAATGTAGAGTGAAATGCTGCATTCTAGAGTATTAAATAACAGTATTTTACTCGACTGCCTTTCAGATATTTGAAGATGGTTACATTTTTTTTAAAAAAAATTCTTATCCAGAAAGGTTATCCTAATCATATCCATGTTCATCTGTCCTATCAGTATCCTATTTAAGTTGTAAATGAACTGTACAAGTACTTCAAACGCTGTCCAATGAACATAAAATTAGGCAGGACAATAACTTTGCAACCTTTATGTTAAGGTGGTGTTAATGCAGTCCAAGACTGGATTATCTTTGCTATGAAAGCTCAAATTATATTATACTGCCAGCTCATATTAAGTATCCATTAAGATACTTAAATAATTTCAGCATTTAGAATAGAATAGAATAACAGAGTTGGAAGGGACCTTGGAGGTCTTCTAGTCCAACCCCCTGCTTAGGCAGGAAACCCTACACCACTTCAGACAAATGGTTATCCAACATCTTCTTAAAAACTTCCAGTGTTGGAGCATTCACAACTTCTGGAGGCAAGCTGTTCCACTGATTTAATCCTGGAGGAGAGAGCAGATCTGGCATGTATAACCGAAACCTGGCTGGGACAGGAGGGGGGTGTTCCCCTTTCAGAGATCTGCCCAGACGGGTTTCAGGTGCTGCACCAGTCACGACTCCAGGGAAGGGGTGGGGGAGTGGCTATCATAGCCCATAAGAGTCTTTGTCCTCGCCGGCAAGCTGTTCCACTGATTTAATCCTGGAGGAGAGAGCAGATCTGGCATGTATAACCGAAACCTGGCTGGGACAGGAGGGGGGTGTTCCCCTTTCAGAGATCTGCCCAGACGGGTTTCAGGTGCTGCACCAGTCACGACTCCAGGGAAGGGGTGGGGGAGTGGCTATCATAGTCCATAAGAGTCTTTGTCCTCGCAGGATCCCTGCCTCTGAGATTGTTGGGTGTGAGTCTCTCCTTGTGAAGTTGGACTTAGGGGTGCAGGTGGGTTTGTTGTTGACGTACCTACC
>QLTV01001119.1:2200361-2220417 GCA_003457575.1 Thermophis baileyi
TGTATGTATGTATGTATGTATGTATGTATGTATGTATGTATGTATGTATGTATGTATGTATGTATGTATGTATGTATGTATGTATGTATGTATGTATGTATGTATATATTGTGTGTGTGCGTGTGTGTGTGTGTGTGTTCTTTCCCTTGTGGCTCAGATGGTAAAGCAACTGCCTGACAAGGCAAACAGCCCAAGTTCGAAACCCAGAAGGGTATGGCTAGCTGATGAGAGCTAAATAACTTGAAATAGATCTATACTAGTCTCCCTTTATTTCTTTATCAGTAAAAATGTTATATATAGGAAAAATGGTTTGTCGTGTAAGCGACTGCCTGCATGGCCCACGGAGTGGGGCCGAAGATGAAAGGAAGCAGTATGCTCCCTCCCATATTTGGGTATACCATGTGATTCAACAGAGAACACACACACACACACACACACACACACACACACACACACACACACACACATATATATGCTCCTAGAAGCAGGAGGCTGAAGACACAAGCCTGATAATCAGAAATACTATTATACTTTCCTCTTTAAAGCTGAGGAGCATTAGTTACCAAACACTAAAATATGTAGGAGAATGAGGTCTTATTTTTACTGTTTTACTAATATATTTAGTGTGTGTGTGTGTGTGTGTGTGTGTGTGTGTATGAATGTCAGTGTATAAGAAATTATGAGCTGGGATAGCCATAACAAGTCAGCCAATGGGAACTGTTTGGTGACTAAGAAACAGGATCTGTTCTGAGCCATGGGAGACGGCTCGGAGCCGGCGTGGCTTAGCTTAACTGGTCTGTATATAAGAGTTAGTTTGTCCTTGGATTATAGATTCTGTGCTTCTGTATTCTGTATTCTGAGTTCTGGTTGTTCTGGTTCTGGCTTCTGCTGCATGGTTATTGTATACATGCATCATGCTTTGTATTATTGTGTATAAAGAAGTTTCTTCTATAAATGAATCCTGAATACAAAATAAACATTTGAGAAATAATGTATAGAGGTAGTATTCACTAAGCAACAGTTGTTGGGACCAGAATCTGCATCCCTAAGTGACTTGATTGTAAAGGTCAACCATTTGTTGCCTCCTGCCAATTTCAATATTAATTATGCTTGTTGGAACCCAGTAGTGAAGGTTGCAAATGGAGGTCACATGACAGCAGGATGCCAAGTTGGTTGAGTTGGGTGCCAAGTGCTTGGTTTTTATCATGTGACCATGGGTACACTCTACAATAACCAGTCATAAGAACCACTTGCTCAGCACCATCGTAAGTCTGAATTGAATGTCTGGTTGTTAAGTGAGGATGAACAAGCAGGGGGTTGTGAAGGTCAGTAAGGTCATGGTTAAAGGGATCTTTCAGCTAATTTGAATGCTTTCAAGTTTCCAAGGTCTGATGAAATAATCCAGAATAGTGAAGGAACTAGCTAAAGAGCTTTCAGGATTTCTGTCAATTATCTTTGAGAAGCTCTGCAGAATTGTGGAGGTGTTAAGAGGACTGGAGAAGAATAAATGTGGTTCCTTTCTTTAAGAAAGGAGGATTCCAGGAATTAGCCAAGGGAACAAGATTGGGGTTAAATCTGGACAGATGGGGAGGGTGGGCTGAGAGGAACAAAATGTCCTTAAGCATGGAGAAATGTAAAGTATTACATTTGGGGTGAAAAAATATAGATCACATAATAGGGGGATTATACCACATTGCTATAATGATATGTGAGAATGACCTTGGGAAACAGGAGGAAATACCACAGACAAGACAATGGTCAGAAAAGTGGCAGCTGAGCCTGCAGAAGAGGGAGTTTCTATGGCCATAAAGGTGAGGGTGAGAGATATACTTTCATACTTCAAGATTCTGTTAATGTAAACTTACAATAAAAATTAGAGCTAATACTTCTGGTTATGCTTCTCGTATGGACTACCTCACAAGGGTGACAGCTGGATGTGGTTACTGTCATCCAGCTGAACATGAGGCAGCAGTGTGAGACAACTATTAGAAGGGATAATGCAGTTCTGGCCTGCATTAAAAGAAGCATTATATGAAAGATGAGCACAATCTTCTCTATTCTCCACTGATAAGAACACACTGAAATACTATACAATTTCCAGAAAGATATTCTGGAAATTCTGGTTTAAATAGTTTCAGAGGACAATAAAGATAATTATTTGAGGAACCACCTGTTTTTACTTGTTTTTACCCATCTGGTGTATTCAGGCAGAGTGAGTATTGTCCAGGTCCCAACAATTAAATATTGCCATCTTATGGGACCGAGGAAGTATGTCTTCTCTTTCACAGTCCCTGTCCTCTGGAACAGCATCTCCCTGGAGATATGCATGGTTCCCATTCTCTTTGGTTTGTGGAAGTCTCCTGAGACCCAGTTCTTTTCCCCTGTTGAGTTTTATTTCCATGTTGGGAGAGTGTTTTTTTTTTTGTTGGGACAGTCATGTGATTTTTAAGTTGTGTTTTTAATATATGCATTGGACTGAATGTATGCCGTCCAAAGTCTTCTTGGAGTTGGGCAGTCTTAACAAATGAACCAAATAAATAAATAAAATAACAGACACATGAGGACACTCCCTATGAGGCCAGTTTGAAAGAATTGGGGGTGTTTTAGGCTAGTGAAAAAAGCTTGAGCGGAAACATGGTATCATTGTTCAGATACATTAAAAGATGTTGTAGGGAAGATGGTGAGGGATTTTTTTTCTGCTGCCATAAAACCAGAGACCAAAAATATTGGGTATAGGTTGCAGCTATTAGATTTCATTTAAATATAGGGGAAATTATCTAATAGTAACATCTGTACAACTATAGAAGTAATCCAGTACAGAGGTTGCAGATTCTCCATTCTGGAAGTGCTTAAGAAGAGGCTGAACTGCTACCATTTGCAGATAGTTTTAATTGGTTTTCCTGCACATTGCAGACAGTTGGTATAGATGATGGTACCAACTCCATAATTATGTGTTTCTACAAAAAAATGTTAATCTACTGAGGTTGTATGTACTAATCACGTAAAATACAGAAAATGAAGCACAGTTTCTGAGGTTCCTCAAATTATTTCTCCTAGGTCCCCTTTGATTACAGATGAGATGACAATCAGAGGAATACAATTAGGGAATGTAGAGAATTCTGAACAGTCACTGTGCCAAGAAAACAAAGCTGGAAAGAACAATCTGGCTGGAGAATTGGATAGAACTGGATGGAGGAATTCAGTGAAAAAGGTTTAGGGTTAGGTTTGTATTTGATGCATTTTTATTTTTATTCAACATTTACCCTTCTTGCAATGTTCTTTGCTTTTCTGCCCTCTTTTACAGCGATACTGAAACGAATACATGTCTTTTTTTCAGCAAAAAAAGAATGTGCTTGTGAAATCTGGATCCATGGAAATACAGGATCTATAGATAAAAATCAGTATTATATAAAAAGAATAATAAAATGACTTATAAAGAAGACTCTAACACAGTGTTCATACTGGAGTACTTGATAACAACTTAAAAATAAAGTGCCTTGGAAACCGCAAATAATTTCAAAAGGTCATTGCCAAGACCTGTATCCAAATTTTTGCTATTCTAAATAATTCCTAACTGTATTCTGAAGCAGTGTTGTTGTAAACTACAATTACATTTTTTGCACACAAAATTACTATGGTTACATACGTTTGAGACATAGTTGTACATTGCCAAGAGTCACTAAGTCAATGAGATGGGCAGTACTTAAATTTGATAAATGAATTAATAAATTTGATGTTTTACCCGTCTAATCTATGCTCCAATCATTTCATGTTCATCAACTCTCTATCATCCAGGAAATTGGTGGAGTGGAGTGATTAAGATAAATAGAATCAGCAATCCTATTCAATTCTTATTTCCTAAAATAAATTAGGGGTGTAATATATATGGTACAATATAGATGGTTGATTCACTAAGAATTTTCCCAAGTACACATTGGATTCAATAACTTCTGGAATTTTGGGTCTTTTCTAGAGAGGTTCCAAGTGGCTATTAGTTATGGTATATGCTCACTAAATAACTGCCTATCTATGCCAAGAGAGCTATATAAGGTCTTCCACCCATAGGTCATCCAATACCAAATTAGATGTATGATTTGCCAAGTGTGTATGGACAGAAGTATACTGAATCAGTCTCACGACTTTGATGCCAGCCATGATGTCTTGAGAAACAACTGGTAACACAAATAATACAGGCCCTAAAAATCAATCGGCTGCCAAGATGTTTTCAACATTAACCTCAAAGAGTTGTTAGGCAAATGAATGGAAAAGAATCAAAACAATCCTACAGATCCTAAAAGGTTACAATAAGCTGAGTAGATTTGATTAGAATAGTTTGCCCAGTGATCAAGATGGTATCTTCTGGCATTTGATGACTCTCCTCCATTTACTCACTCTTCTAAAAGCTAGATAAAGAAGCCCTGATACTGCAGGTTTCCAGACTGCCTATCTGATCACCTATTCCAATGGGATTAAATTCTATAGTAGTTTAATTAACTTACATGGCATTCACTAAAATCATTTGGGGAGAATAGAAATACTGAGCAAAATGGTTTTGGCCTCCTTAACCAGTACTATTAAATGTTGATGCTCTTTTAGTATGTCAATCCACATTTACAGCTCCCTCTTATAACTCTGCAAGGTTTATGTACTGTACACACAAACAGAAATGGGATGGCAGTCCATGCCACCAGAGGTTGTGTTTCTTCTTAGATTCTCCTCAAAGAAACAGTTGTGAAGAAACCATTCAAATGTTTAAGTATCCTTATTCAGTTTGTCTGAACCTCAAGAGTCTCAATGCCCATGGGAAGCACAAGAAGATAGACACCCACCGACTACTGTTTTGTACAATTCCCAAAATCATATAACTGTCTTCCCTGACAGACATTTATTCTGCTTCTGCCTACCAATCCCCCTAAACATACAGAAGAGAGATTTTCTGGACAAATTAATCCCAATAGATACAATTTAAGAAGCAATACATATTGATAAATCAATCTATTCCTGCAATCCTATGTACAGTGTCCTTTGAGACAATTATATCTGGTATTATGTCAGCATGTTGGTATCATCTGAATTGGCATGGCTCCATAGTTATGTAGCCTGGACCTGAAATGAATTGATAAGCGAATCCCACTACTGGAGTTTTCAGGGGACAAATTTCAGAGAGAAGGAAGCCAGTGATATTGAATAAGTTGGAACACTAAAGAACTGAGTTATACCCCACCCACAAACAAAACAAAACATATCTACTCTTGTATTTCCTTTCTTGCCAAATGCTATCAGGAAGGGCTTCCTTTTCCACCCCCCAAAATCTGTGATCTCAGCTCATTCCCCCTCCCCATTTCCTTTGGGGCTTCAGAAACTAAAACCTGGGTTGATCAGAGGCTACGGATTGTGTTCCATCAAAATGTGCACAGTATTGGGAAAATTAAGTTTAAAAAGTTTTCCTGAATCAGTTAGATCTCTGCATCCTAATACAGAAGATGAAAGTTTTTCTCACATAAATATTGTTGAAAGAATAGCTAGCTATATAACCTAATATTTCAAAAAGTATTTTAAAAGGGGTTTCCATTATTTCTTAAACTTCCCACATCTTTGTAGTAAATCACACATATTGTACTTTTCCCTCAGTCATCTGATTTATTTTCCTAATTTATAAAGGGAATATACCCAGAGGATACCTTACTCTTTGTAGTAGATAAACAAACAAACAAACAAACATAAAAGGAATCAAGCAACATTAAAAGGCATCTATAAAAGATCTACAAATATCAACATACAGTACATAGCAAGTTTGAGGAATTTCAACATTTATATCTGAAGGAAGTTAGCACCCACCCCTCTCCTAGAAAAATGAAATATCCTAGGAAATATTGAAAAGGAAGAATATGTTTCCCTGGATGAGGAGAAATGTGTTTTAAATACAAAGCAGCTCCCTGCAGCTCCCTGCAGCTCCCTGCCCCTCCCCCTTCAGCTCCAGGGTGATGGGATTAAGACCTTCACCCTTAGGACATGATAGGATTAGCCCTCTACCACATGGCACCTGGAAAATTACCAGCTCTCAAACAAACTTGGGAGACAGCCTAAAAGGCTAGCTAAGACCCCTGCCCCTAGAGGGGGGGTCTGACCACCAATCGGAGTGCATTACATACACAGGAACAGGAAACTAAGAGGTGGGGCCCAACAGAGGTCATAAAACCAAGGGACTCAGCATCTTTTCTTTCCTTTTTCCCTTCACCCAACATCTGGAAGCATGTGATCCACCCTTTCTGTTCAGGAACACAAGCCATGTGCTCCTGTCCACCATTAAACCTTCTTTCCAAGCAACTTCCATGAATCCAGTGTCTTTTTCCCACTTGGAACTGAACCCAGAAGGATATTCCTTCCAACATATCATACATTAAACTTTTCAAAAATTATATTCTCAGAATGCTTTATTTAATAATTTTAGAATAGGAACAGGACAATGATTTAAAAAATAGGGTAACATCTGAAAATTGTCTGTCTTGCTTTTTAATGCCAGTACCTCTAATGACCTCATTCATTGTTGTATTATTTATTCATTAGGAAAGTGACACTGAAATGTTTCTTCCTGATTAAGATTATTTCTCTTTAATGAGAATGTTTAAATGTTCTGATAGGAAACTCTTATTTATTTTTAAGAACAAAGCAATTTTGTGTGTGTGTTAGATTCTCCATGTAATGATATTCAACAGCTAAACTGACTTTTGGTCAAGAAACATGCTCCAGATAAATTTCTAAAAATAACAATGGACCTTCTGATAATAAAAACTAACTCTATTAGAACTTTATTTATTTATTTATTTATGTATGTATGTATGTATGTATGTATACTTTGATTACATGGCCATCAAATAAAATAGTGGCTGGACACCATCAAAACTGATACCAGCCTGAGCATAGAAAAGCTCAAAGAAGTAGTGCAAGACGGGAAGACCTGGTCCATAGAATTGCTAAGAGTCAGACACGATTGAATGGATATCATCATCATCTTTATAATCATCATCATGCATACTTAAGTTATACTTATTTATTTTATTAAAAGTGAATAAGGTCACACTGTAATAAATACCTGTATTTGATAATATGGTCACATGATTTCTTCAACAAATATTCAGATTTTTATTTGACAATAAGTACATACAGTATAAATATTATTAAATTAATGGAAAAACTCTATTTCCAGTGATATATGAGTATGTTCCATGTGTTATTATATATTGAAAACTTATATTTATAGAAAAAGCAAAGCAAAGCAAGGACTCATAATTGGCATGAGCCAGTTCAGTTGACACATTCTAATATTGTGAAAATCACTGTTCCCTACATAGACTGGTAGTTGCCCAAAACTGACAGTGTCTGGAGCAAGAAACCTAGGAGTGTCAGAAAAACAGAAGTGTCATTGGGAGACCTTCCTCTTCTGAATATGCATTGTGGGATTTCATGCATATAGTAAAAAGGAGACGTTTCTCCTTGTGTTCCCATATTTCTTTCATCATTCTGACAAGCAGGAAGCCCCCTGTGTGGGCACGCCTGCCAGCCAAGGTCATTAATATAGATGGTGGCAACATGAGGTCCATGGACTCCAATGGGCTCACAGATTACACTTTGGCTCCCATCGAAATTCTTGCCTTTTAAGATACTTGCAATTCAAATATAATTGGGAAATTGGCATTCTGCAAAACAGAGTACCAATATATATCATATCTTTATTTTCAAGAATGAAAAATAATATTCTCCATAGAGTAGAGTAGAGTAGAGTAGAGTAGAGTAGAGTAGAGTAGAATAGGAATAGGAATAGGAATAGGAATAGGAATAGGAATAGAACAGAACAGAACTTTGGAGGTCTTCTAGTCCAGCCCCCTGCTCAAGCAGGAGAACCTATACCATCTCAGACAAGTGACTGTCCAGTCTCTTCTTAAAAACCTCCAGTGACGGAGCGCCCACAATTTCTGGAGGCAAGCTGTTCCACTGGTTAATTGTCCTCACTGTTAGGAAGTTTCTCCTTAATTCCAGGTTGCTTCTCTCTTTGATTAGTTTCCAACTATTATTTCTTGTCCTGCCCTCTGGTGCTTTGGAGAATAATTTGACCCCCTCTTTTTTGTGGCAGCCCCTCAAATACTGGAATACTGCTAACATGTCATCCCTAATTCTCTCTTTTCTTTATACTAGCCAGAACCAAAACCTGCGTTCTTCATATGGTTTAGTCTCCAGGCCTTTGATCACCTTAGTTGCTCTTCTCTGAACTTTTTCCAAAGTCTCAAAATCTTTTTTGTAGTATGGTGACCAAAATTGGTTGCAGTATTCCAGGTGTGGTCTTACTAGGGTTTTGTAAAGCGGCACTAATACTTCACATGATCTTGATTCTATGCCTCTGTTTATACAACCCAGGATTGTATTAGTTTTTTTGGCTGCTGCTGCACATTGCTGGCTCATATTCAAATGATCATCCACTAGTCTAGGACTCCAAGGTCCCTCTCACAGTTACTGGTTTTTGAGCCAGGTCTCACCTAATCAGTACTTATACTTTTGATTTTTCCTGCCTAAATGTAAAGCTTCGCTTTTCTCGACATTAAAATTTATTTTGTTGGATAGGGCCCATTGTTCAAGTCTGTCAAGATCTTTTTGGATTTTGAGTTTGTCTTCTGGGGTGTTGGCTATTCCTGCCAGTTTAGTATCACCTGCAAATTTGTTGAGTTCCTCTTCTATTCCCTCATGTAAGTCATTTATAAAGATATTGAGAGTACTGGTCCTAAGACGGAGTCTTGTGGTACCCCACTGCTTACTTCTCTCCATGTGGATGTAGTACCATTAAGGATTACTCGTTGAGTACGGTTTGTCAGCCAGCTACAAATCCATCTGGTGGTGATGTTGTCTCTTCCACATTTTTCTAGCTTACCAAGAAGTAGATTGTGGTCTACTTTGTCAAATGCCTTACTGAAATCTAAGTATACTATGTTCACAGCATTTCACTGGTCTACTAATTTAGTCACTTTATCAAAGAATGAAATAAGATTGGTTTGGCATGATCTGTTTTTAACAAACCTGTGCTGGCTACTTGTTATAACTTTATTTGCTTCCAGTTGCTCGCAGATCTGTTTTTCCAGGATCTTCCCAGGTATTGATGTTAGACTGATTGGTCTGTAGTTTCCTGGGTCTGTTTTTTTTTCCTTTCTTGAAGATGGGAACCACTTCAGCCCTTTTCCTAATCCTCAGGTATTTCCCTTGTGCTCCAGGATTTTTGAAAGATTTGGTACAGTGGTTCTGAGATAACATCTGCCAGCTCCTTCAGAACTCTGGGATATAATCTGTCTGGTCCCGGTGATTTATATTCATCAAGGTCAGATAGGTGTTCTCTTACCATTTTCTTGCTTACTTTACTTTTTATTTCTGGTTTGTCTTTTACAGTATACAGTTACGTTTTTGGTAGGTTGGGCTATATTTTCTTTTTGTGTGAAGACTGATGCAAAGAATGAGTTAAGCAGCTCTGCTTTCTCCCTACTGCCTGTTACTTCCTTGCCATCTTCTCTCTTTAGTGGACTTCCTGTTTCCTAAACTTTTTTCTTGTTTTTAATATGTTGAAAGAAACTTTTTTTTTTAGTATGTTTGCCTTTTGTAACAAGCCTTAGTTCATTTTGAGCCTTTGCTTTCCTGACTTCATCTTTGCATGTTCTGGCTATCTGCCGATAATCAGCCTTAGTTATGTGTCCCTCTTTCTATTTTCTGTGCTTGTCCGTTTTGTCTTTCAGTTTGTCAGAGAGTTCTTTGTGCAGCCATGATGGTTTCTTCTTGAATTTCTTGTTTTTATTTTTCAGTGGTATTGCGCTGGACTGGGCTTTTATGATTGCATTTTTCAGAGTTTCCCATGCTTCTCGAGTTGTTTTCCCCTTTAGGATTTTCATTCATGGAATCTTTCCTAGGGTCTCTCTGAGTTTGTTAAAATCAGCTCTTTTAAAGTTTAAGGCACTGGTTGGATTATTTTCTATTGCTTGTGTTTGCATTATATTGAATTCCAGTATGACGTGGTCACTTTCACCCAAGGTTCCGGCAATTTCAATTCCCTCTATCACTTCTTTTCTATTAGTAAGAATTAGGTCCAGTATAACTTTACTTCTAGTTCCCTCATCTATCTTTTGAATGATAAAGTTTTCAGCTAGGTTGGTTAGGAATCTGTTTGATCTCCCACTCGCTGCAGAGTTGGTCTCCCAGTTGATATCTGGATAGTTAAAGTCTCCCATTACTACTGTGGTGTGCTTCCTACATACATTTGTTAACTGGTTGGCAAAGAGTTCTTCTATTTTTTCTGATTGGTTGGGTGGCCTATGATATACAACTATGGCAATGTCACTTTTTTCCCCTTTTATATTGACCCATGTACATTCTGGAGGGGTTTTATCTTTGATCATGTGCATTTCTGTAGATATGTAGTGACCTCTCACATATAATGCAACTCCACTTCCTCTTTTTGTTGATCTGTTTCTTTTGAACAATTTGTATCCATCCATCAGTACATTCCATTCATGGGTTTCATCCCACCAGGTTTCTGTAATGGCAACTATGTCGTACCTACCCTTGTGTACTGTTGCTTCTAGTTCACCCTGTTTGTTCCCCAAGCTTTGAGCATTTGTATATAAGCATTTATGACTTTTATGCCTGTCCATGGGTATGTTTCCTGCATCTCTAAGTTGTCGCTTGACTTTTTCTTTTTTCTCATCACTCCCTACCTCATTGTTTGATTTGTTTTCTTGGGATTTATGATTGTTTTTGTGTTCTAAAGATTGGTCACTCTCCCCCCTCAATTTTAGTTTAAAGCCCTTCTGATGAGTTGGACCAGTCTTTATTTCAAAATGAATTTATCCTCCCAGGATTTAAAAAAATAAAAGGCAGTAATGACCCTTGTAAATGCAAGAGACAAACTTACCTGTTGTTTTCTGATAAATGAATATTTACAGAGGTCTGAAAGTCCAGCTCCAGATTATTTTGTTTTCTCCCAAGAAGCTGTTAATCTGCATGTCTGGGATTGGTTCATCTATATTTTAATCCTACCCATTAATATTTAATTCCAGACTCCTATACCAATTTTTCCGATTTCAGTGATTAAAAATCCCTAATTCATTAAAATAATAGTATTTTTAATTCAACAAGATGCTGGTACTCACACGAGCTCCTTTTTCTGGAAAACATTCACAGCCCCCACTGCAGTCTCTCCCTGCACATGCTCCGGTATAGGACTTTCCTCCCTGAAAAACAAGAGACACATTCAAAAGTTCAATAAAACTGACAATAGGAAAAACAATTAAAAATACAACTGAAACAGGAATAGATTTAAATGACAGAGTACAAATACAGGTAGTCCTCAACTTAGACCACAATTGAGCCCAAAATTTATGTCGCAAAATTTGTGAGAAATGAGAAGTAAGAAATTTGTTAAGTGAGTTTTGCCAGTTTTCTTGCCACAGTTGTTAAGTGAATCACTGCAATTGTTAAATTAGTAACATGGTTGTTAAGTGAATCTGGCTTCCTCATTGACATTGCTTGTCAAAGGATCACAAAAGGGTATCACATGACCCCAGGACACTGCATCCGTCATAAATATGAACCAATTGTCAAGCATCTGAATGTAAATCACGTGACCATGGGGATACTGCAACAGTCATAAGTTTGAAAAATGATCATAAGTCACTTTTTTCTGTGCTCTTGTAAATACAAAAAGTCACTAAGCAGACTGTTGTAAGTCGAGGACTACCTGTAATATCTATTTGACAAGAAACAGATAAAAACATTAAAAAGTTTAATGTACTTATCCTGAGGTAAATCTAATTTGCACAGCCAGAAAACAAACTAACCACTGCCCCCACAACACCTCTCAACACCTCACCTGTGAGACAGGCGAGATGTGAAAGGCTGTTTTAGTCTGGTGGAAATAGGTGCTGCACAGAAGCCTGTTTAGCATCCATATCCAGGAGGTTAAGCCACTCTAATTCTGCCCTTCAAGGAGACAAGCAACTTGAAAATGGTTTCAAAATAAAGCAGCACTTCAAAGGTCTGCACAGTCACAGTATCAAAAATGGATGCACTTAGAGCAATCTTGACACAAATATAAAGAGATATCACTACTTTGGTATCAACAAATCTTATTAGCAAAGCTCACATTTTTGAAGCCCTGGGATACAAGCAGGGGTGGGTTCTAACTTACCTCGCCGCCGGTTCGCTTCCTCCCGCACCGCGTGAGGACGTGTGCATTGTGCGCAGCGTGGCTGTGCCGCACACGCAGTGCTGAAAACCCAGCTCCTGCGCATGCGCAGAAACAAAAAACAATATGGCACCGCCTATGGCGCCGCCGAGAGACCCGGTTCATGGGCGTGGCCAGCCCGCCATCGCTCCCGGTTCGGTGAGCGGGGGGAAATTCCCGCTACCGGTTCTATAGATCCAGTCCGAACCGGGAGCAACCCACCTCTGGATACAAGAAGAGCTCTGCTAGATCACCTGCAATATCCTTTGTCACCAGTTGATCAGATGTAATCAGGAAAGCTACAGACATGGTCAGGAGGGAAAAAGCTTTTTTTGCCACTAATTGCGCTGTGTGCCACCAGTGTTGTATGTTGCCTGTGGTTCAGGAGGTAAATAACTAGGTAGTTCACCTGCTTATTACTTATTAGTAAGTGATTAGGTAGTTCACAGATGCTGATAGTCCTAGTAATGTCTGCAAAGGAGGAGAATGACAAAAACAGTACCGCACTCCTGCATATGCAAACTCCACTTTCTCTTATTAAATCATACACATGTGTAAATAGGATGGAGTATTTTTGATGCTTATCATTTATCCTGCGAACATCTCTGTACAGTCCTATCCTGTATGGATTTGTCCAGTCTCATTTTAAAACTCTCTCAGTTAAACACTTTCTTCTGAGCAAGTGAGCACAACTGAAGATTCAACACAGGGATACAGCTGCCCATATTTTAATTTTTAAAGATTTAAAATTAAATTTAAATTTTAAAGACCTATTTTATGACTCAGAGGAATTATTGGAAATAAAGATTATGCTTAAAGCTGATTTTTTTCTTTCTTTCATCATGTAACTCATAATTTAATTTCACTGTATATACTTAGGCAAGGAAAGAGAAACATTTCTGGACTGAACTAGACCCAAACTATATATGCTTTTCGATAGTAATATGAACTGAATTAAATGCCTCTTACTCTCAAGTATGTATGCTTGAGGCTTCTACATACATTTCCTTTGTAAATATCAGTAGTGACAAGCCTCTGTCTCCATGGAGACTTTCCACTTGATGGAAGATTTTGATTTTCCTGAACCCATTGAAGAACCTCAATGGACAGCAGCAGCTTGCCATTGCTAACATTCACTCTCTACTTCTGGAGGGCGAATCTAAATTGTTCACTTTCATGCTCTTGAAACACAGCTTCTCCCGATCTTTTGACACTTGATTATTTGTACCTCTCTCATATTTGCTCGCTTTCAACACAATGTTCCTTTATTCTTCCTTTTTTTCAGCAACAAAAGGAAGGAAGCACTGAGCATGATTTCATGGACTTCTCTTTCTGTCTCTCGCCCTCCCTCCCTCCCTCTCTTTCTTTTGCCAGACTTCAAGGTGATTCTGAGCAGCTTCACAACAATAAAAAGCAAGATGATAATAACATTAGAAAAGAACAAAGTTGCACTTGAAGGAACAGATATTACTCCCAAACTTGGAGGCCCACCAAATATCCTAAACCAAGGCCTAGGAAAAGAGCCAGGTTTTCAGGTCTCACTTGGAGGCAGGTTAGGGTGGGGGTTATACAGATCTCCAGGAGGATGCTTTCCAGATAGCATAGCAGGTACTATGACCTTTCTTAGCAAATGGGAGGAAACTCCCCTCTTCCATTCATATTTATTAGCAGGAAAAAAGTCATCTTTCTGGTAAATACAGTATATCTTGCATTGAAAGGCATTAGTAGATAAAATAAAAGTTAATGTTAGATCACACATATGCGCTCCAGCCAGATAAAGTTAAAATAGAAATGAAAATGTAGTTATATAAATTAAAACAATAGAAACTTCTTTTTCCTAATTCTGTAAAATACTTTCAATGTATACATCTTACATTTAGCATGTGTTTAAATTCAGCATCCAAATTCATTCCAGGATTGGGATGATGAGTTCCCATAGTCCACTCCCTCTCTGTAGGCTTTTTATGAGAGCCTAGATTAATTGTCATCAACTAGTTATCTTCAAACTGTGGAAGGCATCATTCTATACTAGGCACTTTAAAGTGCTCCTATTTAAGAATTCTGTTGATGTTAACTCTGTTCCTCCAGCCACTTGGATTAACAGAAATGGTTGGAACAACCATATGATTGTTTGGAGCCACTTATCATGGACACTAATAAATCTTACTCAACATTCTGAAAAAAAAACACCACCCTGTCTACAAAGCTTAGATCTCAGTAGCTAATGGGAATATTCTTGAGGAGGAAGCATCAAAGGCAAGACAGTTTACTCATCCCCCCCCAATTTATAAAGAATCTGCTGAAAGCATAAACTGATTAAATTGCTGTGCCCAAATGAGAGAAAGAGAGAGAGAGATCATCTTCTTTTGAGAAGGGTGGAATATGTAATCACCTAGTTTGGTTCCAAATGTTATTTCTGGTAGGAAGGAAGAACTCTGCAGCTCTTCCTTCTCTGGCCAGAGGGATCTTCCCATTGCCATTATGTGCTTCCTGGGGAGGGGGATGCAGGCACCAGTAGCTGAGGCTAAAATGTTGTGTTTTTCGGTTCTGCACTCTTAGGGCAATTTTTTGCAATGTTTGAAAAGTGTCCCTGTGAAATCATAAAATCTTCCTCCTTGATGAAACCAAATAAGCATAATGAAGAATTTGGCCATATTAGGCACATTCTATCTCGTATTATATGTATCATAATTGTATGATTCACAAATATCACAAATCACAAATTTGTGATATTATTCACAAATAATTATACGAATAATAAACTTTTTAACAAATTTTGTAATTTAACATATTTTAATGTATCTATCCCAGAGGTGGGTTCCTGCCAGTTCGGACCGGCTCTACAGAACTGGTAGCGGGATTTCCCCTCCCGCTTGCCGAACCGGCAGTGATGGCCGGCTGGACACGCCCCCAAACCGGCTCTCTTGGCGGCGGCGCCATCTTGTTTTTTGCTTCTGCGCACGCGCAGCTGTTTTTTGCTTGGTTTTTAGCACTGCGCATGCGCGCGCGCGTGCCCACGCGGCACGTGAGGAAGCGAACCGGCAGTGAGGTAAGTCAGAACCCACCCCTGATCTATCCCCTATGTATCATGTATTTAACTCTAAAAAATCTTTGGGCTTAGTTCTTCAGTTAAATTAAAAGTATTAAACAGCAAGTCACACTGATTGGTATACAACACAACCTCCTTCTTGCCTTTTCAGTCCTTTCTGACACACAAAAGACGAATAAATTTTGTACAGCAGAATGTAGTGAATCTTGTGGTTTGTTCTGTGTAACAAAAATGCTCTTATCAAAGTACAAACAACTAGCATATGGAGCTTATAAACATCAAAACAGTAGACTTCCTTCATGTGAATTACACCATGTCATCTGGTGTGTTCACATCCTTTCTCAATTAGACACTGAGCCCATCTACTTAACAAAAGTCAGGAAATGTCTAGGCCTGGGAACAAGCAAATATTTAAAGAAATATAATCTACTAAGAAAAAGTATTACTTGGTTGCAAATATTTCAGATTGATTATTACTTAGCATTTTAGAACATTAGTAAATATCTGGATTTTATTTCTCAATGTTATTTCTCAATTTTATTTCCTAATAAGATATGTACTGCTCTGACACGACACATTTTGAAAAAGGATAACTAATTGCACCAGATTACAGTTTCAATGTTTTTTAATATTCTCTAGAGAATTCCTGTATGGTATTATATACATTGTATAATCCTACGTAAGCAAATGCATAAAACCTATATAACAGGATTGACTGAATTACTCAGTCTTATTTAGAATTGGCCCACAAACATTGACAGATAATGTATGAAGATCCTGTCTTGTTTAAATTGTACCAAAATGTAGGTTAATGTGTTGGAGGAAGAGCTATTGATGGGACAAAATACTAAAATACAATAAAAAATAGAAGTTCTCCATACTCTGCATTTTGTAACTTGTGTAAAACATTTATAAAATATTTAAAACATTAATATTGTTTAAGAACAAACAATGCACACCCAGACAGGGGTGGTGGTTTCCACTTACCTTCCCTACCGGTTCTGATTGTGACGGAAGTGCGCGTTTTGTGCGCTCGCTCTCTCTTCGCTTGCACACGCGCCCCCGTCATGTCGTGCAAAAGACCCGGAAATGACCCTCTGTGCATGCGCAGAAGCCTTTGCGCATGCGCAGAGGTTTTTTTTTGCAAGCCGCGGTGACCGGAGGACCGGTTCGGGAGCGTGGATCGCCGGTCATCGCTGCCGGTTCGGCGAGTGGCGATAAATTTCCGCTACCGGTTCTAAAGAACCAGTCCGAACCGGCAGCAACCCACCACTGCACCCAGATCATATACATATATCAATCCCCAATATTTAATAGAAATTTATACATATTACTTTATAAATAATAATATTTCTATGAATTGCTACAATAATTGTAGTCTTTCCCTTTAAGGAACTGTTCTAGCTTTCTAATCATTTTGGTTGCCCCATACACACACACACACACACACACACACACACACACACACACACACACACACACAACCTTGGAGCTGTGGTAGAAATTGCAGCATTTTTACTAACCACTATGTAAAATACTAGCTACTGAAAATAATTATTACACATGCTATGAGAAAAAAACTCCCTTTTTATGAAAAGAGTAAAAAAAAAAAAAGTCTTCGGGAGCAATGAATAAATGGCTGTAAGAGTTAATTGCTTTGCAACTAAACCATAACTCATTTTTTAGGATGGATGAAATAGTCTACGACTGAAAGAAGTTTAAACCATAAAGAAGCCAAGTTAAAGGTTGTTCCAAATTGCACAATATGCTAAGCCCAGGCAAAATATGGATAAATATTACATGCAGATCAAATGTGTTTTAGAAATGTTAGTGAGTCCAAGGTTAACACCAGCAGTTTCTAGATTGACCAGCAGCCAGAATGTCTATGACCGCCAGTTAGTAAGAAGCACTGATCCCTGAACCAGCTGCACTTTCTGGATCTTTTTCAAGCACAGTCTTGCACAAAGCACATTGCATGGCTCATATCTCAGACAATCTCATTCAATAACTTAATGAGTGAAACTAAATGCAGGGTAGTTCATGGCGTAAAAAGAAAAGTACTTCTTTACACAACAGATAAACTGTAGAAGGTACTTCTGTGTAATATAGAAGCAACTGCTTTAAATTCTTATGTTCTTAATTAGTACACTATTTTTATAATGCAGAAAAAAGATGGATTAACAGTGAAATGAAGCAGGAGACAATACTCTTTGCAGAAATATTCAAAAAATAGATACAGAATAGAAGTTGGAAATCCTCATGGCAATACAAGTCAGATAATCACGTAAAGCTGGTTCATTTAGTTAGAGAGTTAAGTAAATTGTAGTTTATAATAAAAATACACGGACAGTTTAAATAACATTTCATTTTAAAACAAAAATATAGCTAATACAGGTTTCACAGAACACAATATCTAAATAACAGCAAGAGTTTAGAAGCCAAACAAGATCTAGAAACCAAATTAATATGATGAAAATTATCTCGGAAAAAGGTCTTAACCTGTAAGCATCTAAGTATAGGAACAGATATCTAAATATCTTGTTGGGGTCTTGAATTAAATGCAAGAGAGTGCACATGATGCATATTTGCTGTTTGGTCCCTACTCCTGGATTTAGTCTTGAATCTGGGTGTCCAATGGCAGGAATACTGAAACATTCTGGCTAGGGACTTTCTTTGAGAGTAACTACACCGATTACCAGTTCAGTTTGTTTATAATCACAGTGCAAAGTTTGGGCGATTCTTCTCTCCTCCCACATTAGTGCGCCTAAACCCTAAGTCTTGCTGTAGAAACATTTTTGGTGTCCCAATGTTAGACAAGAGACAGCTGTGCAAGATGCAGATATAGGGGGAGATCTTCTCTGTGATCAAGGCTAAATTGTAGGACGTTATCTCAGGAAGCCATTTTCACCTCTGATTGCCTGGCTAAGTTTTTCTTCACACAGACTTCACTCATCAGGTTGATGATGCTTTTCCAGTTTCCTCTGTTTGTTGTTTTTTAGGTTGGATTTATCTGCTATGTTTGTTTTTGGTTTTACTGCTTTTTGTTTTTGTTTTACAACTTAAGAAAACCAAGAAAAAAACAAAACTGCAAGTTCTCTGGATGCATGCATTTTAAACAGTAGAGGACAAATATATTTATCAGAGTTGCCCTGGAACTTGAAAACCTCTCTTTTTTTCCTGAGATCAGGCAAGGACAACTAGGAGGTTACAGAGACCATGTCATTTCAAGGCCCCCTACATCCACCAGAAGAGCCACAGCTGCAGAGAACTTCTCCCCATGGAAAGAACATGGAGCTCCTCCAAGCATCTGTGTCTCTGAGACTGAAGAAACAAGGGAGAAGAATTCTCTGGCCTCATGGTCTCATGAATCAGCTGACAAGAACTGCTGACTGCTATTGACTGCTAGCGCACACACAAAGGATATTAATGCTGGTGTATAACGTCCCCGGGGAAGTGGTGGCTCAGTGGCTAAGACGCTGAGCTTGTCGATCAGAAGGTCGGCAGTTCAGTGGTTCGAATCCCTAGTGCCGCGTAACGGAGTGAGTTCCTGTTACTTGTCCCAGCTTCTGCCAACCTAGCAGTTCGAAAGCACGTAAAAAATGCAAGTAGAAAAATAGGGACCACTTTGGTGGGAAGGTAACAGCGCTCTGTGTGCCTTTGGCATTTAGTCATGCCGGCCACATGACCACGGAGATGTCTTCGGACAGCGCTGGCTCTTCGGCTTAGAAACGGAGATGAGCACCACCCCTAGAGCCAGAAATGATTAGCACGCATGTGTGGGGAAACCTTTACCTTTATAACTCCCCTATTTCAACCTGTCCTGGAAGAATTAATTTCTCTCTTCTCCTGTTCCCGTATTGTCCAATTTTTTAAAAGGTGATTTAAATTGCTCTTTACCTTTACATTTACCTTTGAGAAATGAACAAGCAATGGATTTGTGAGCACCTAGAAATGAACAAGGCAATCAAATATAAGGCAGCATGGGTTTGTTAAAAATTATGCCAGAAAAACCTTATTGCTGTCATTGATAAAGTGACTAAATTAGCAGATCAGCAAAATGCTGTGCATATAGTTTACTTGGACTTCAGTAAAGCATTTGACAAAGTAGATCACAGCTTACTTCTGGGTAAGATAGAACAATGTGGGATAGATATTGCCACTACCAGGTGACTTCACAGTTGGCTGACCAACTGCACTTAGCATGTAATCCTCAATGGAATTATATCCACATGAAGGGAAGCATGCAATGGGTTCAGTTATCTCAAGATCCTGTCTTGGACCTAGTGCTTTTCAACATCTTCATACATGATCTAGATGAGGGGATAAAAGGGGAACTCATCAAATTTGCAGATGACACCAAGCTTGGGGGGGGGGATTGCTAACCATTTGGAAGATAGACTCAAGATTCAGAAGGATTTTTGAGCATTGAGCCCTAGCCAACAAGATGCAGTTCAGTGGTGTGAAAAGTAAGATCCTGCACTTAGGCAGGAAAAACCAAACACAGAGGTATAGCATAGGCCAGTGATGGCAAACCTTTTTTGGTTCGCGTGCCAAAAGGGGGTGTGCGCGCGTGCGCGCGCCCACACCCATTCCCTCCCCCCACACATGTGCACAACCCCCGCGCTGCCCCCACCGCGCATGCGCACAGGCCTCACAACGGACTCCTGAAGCCTGGAGACGGCGAAAAACAGCCAAACGGAACTTCCAACCGTTTTTTGCCGTTCCCTGAAGCCTGGGGAGAGCCAAAACGGCCG
>QLTV01001119.1:2230976-2252120 GCA_003457575.1 Thermophis baileyi
CTTATCAAATGCCTTACTGCAGTCCAAGTAAATTATATCCACAGCATTCCTCTGGTCTACTAATTTTGTCACTTTGTCAAAGAATGCAATAAGATTAGTCTGGCATGATCTGATTTTGACAAAAACCATGTTGGCTTTTGGTTATTACTTTGTTTGCTTCTAGGTGTTCGTTGATTCGTTGCTTGATTATCTTTTCCAGAATCTTCCCTGGTATTGAGGTCAGACTGATAGGTCTGTAGTTTCCTGGATCTATTTTTTTTCCTTTTTTGAAGATGGGAACTACATCAGCTCTTTTCCAGTCCTCTGGCAGTTCCCCGGTGCTCCAGGATTGGATTGGCAGATCCAGGGGGAGAAGTTAAAAGAGGGATCAGTTTAGAGTAATTACGTAGCCACAAGCAAACCTTGTCCAGCCTGCTTTGATTGTCATTGACCCTTATCTTGCTCTAACCAGATGCTGACAATTAGTTGAGAAGATTCCTGTGTATAGGTTTCTGGCAATAAATCACTTAAATTGAACCTTCATGTGTGGACCTGGGTGTTTTTGTTTATAGAATGCAAAGATAGGAAATATTCAATTTTTTTAATTATAATTTTTTTGTTCCTATGACATAAGACATTTGCTGTCTTCCTCAGCAAATTAACAGTCAGTGGCTTTTCCTTAACACCATAATTCCATAAACTCCATCCCAGCCAAGTATTGCATGAGTAAAAGAAGAGGATAGGGAAATGAATGGACTCTGAAGTAGATAGACCCAGGCTAATAGTGGGCAAGGCAATGGTAGACATATAGATCTGAAAAGTACTTAAATACTAGTCACCTGAAATAATCTCTATTTGGCTACTCTAAGAAAAATCAAACATGTGCTGTCTTGAGGCCATAAGTAGAAATTATAGTCAATATCATGAAAAATATTACTTATGAATGAAGAGCAAATCTATACAAGCATATATATCATATTATTCCAATTCTCTCAGTTTTTTTTAATCCACGTGATATACTGTCCAAATTATCAACCTGGTCCTTTTTTCACTATATTAGTTTTTGACTGCCTATTATTGTGACAGTTCTCGGAAATAATTATGGCTTCTGTGTACTGTGTACTGTTCAGTTAACTATGTTTCAAACTTACAGCATGATGGCACAAACTGGGGGGATTAGCCAACTCTTTAGAAGATAGGTTCAAGATACAGAAGGATCTTGACAGACTTGAACCCTGGGCTCTATCCAACAAAATGAAGTTCAGTGATAAAAGTAAGATCTGACACTTAGGCAAGAAAAATCAAGTGCACAGGTATAGAATAGGGAGTATCTGGCTTGACAACAGTAACTATGAGAAAGATCTAGGAGTCCAAGTGTACAATAACTTAAATATGAGCCAGCAGTGTACTGTAGCTGCCAAAATATCAATGCAGTCCTGAGTTGAATCAACAGAGAAATAGTATCAAGATCACATGAAGCATTAGTATCACATTATACTGTTTTGATAAGGCCACACTGCATCCAGTTTTCGTCACCACTATACAAAAAAGATGGTTGAGTCTCTAGAAAGAGTGCAGAGAAGAGCAATAAACATGATCAGGACATTGGAGGCTAAAACGTACGATGAACAGTTACAGGAACTGAGAATGTCTAGTCTGAGGAAGAGAAGGACTAGGGGTGACATGATAACAGTCTTCTAATATAATATTTGAGGGGCTGTCACAGAGAAGTGACCTAATCTCCAAAGCAACTGAGGGCAGGACTAGAAGTAATGGATGGAAACTTATCATAAAGAGATCCAACCTAGAATTAAGGAGAAATTTCCTGTCAGTGATAATAATTAGTGGAATGGCTTGCCTCCAGAAGTTGTGGGTGCTCCGTACTGAAGGTTTTTAAGAAGAGATTAGATAGTCATTTGGCCAGAATGGTGTAGGATCTCCTTCTTCAGCAGGGACTTGGACTAGAAGACCGCCAAGATCCCTTCCAACTCTGTATTCTGTTTATTTTTCATGTTTCCAGTAGGAGGGTTTCTATTGTAAAAATGAATTGTGAAGAGGAGCAAAGTCTACCTGAAGCAGCATTTCCTTTGATACCACAGTAGAAACTGTGGTAGAAATATGAAGATTTTGCATTCTTCATTGGTAGCAACAGGATTAAATGGTAGGAATGGTGTTTTTTTAAATAGATATATATATTTTTACCAATTATAATGTGCAAATACTTATGTAGGACACATTGCATTGGTCAAGATGGGATGAAAATTCTCATAGCTGAATGGCTTGAGAAGAGTGTCAGGTGGTACATTAATCTTGTTTATTAGAGTTGTATTGTTTATTAGAGTTCCCACTTGAGAAACCAATAACAGCTGAAAACCAAGAACCATAATTAGACTATGAACCAGTTCTTGCATGGACAATGTAACTGCATCAAAACAGGCTGAGTTTAAATCTCAGTTTCCTATTTATTAACAGTACCACTTCTTGTCTGGATTTAATTTTAGTTTACAGTACCGGTAGAATTTAGCTAACTTAGTTGATGTAAATAGCTAAGGAGGCTAGTAATTGTGTCAGAACAAACCTCCCATTCCCAACAATACTTTCTGGACATGCCTCAATAGGAAAGATGAGGACCACTTCAAAACAGCACCCCCAGTTCCAGCAGATGATAGGAGACTATAGTAGATGGTATCAAAACTTCAAAACTGGATCAAAGCTGATCCAGAAGAAGTAGCAGAGTCTCACTTTTTGTATCCACTTTGTAGCATGAGTTTTGAATCAAGATAATCAAAGCAGTTTCAGTATCGTATCTCCAAACCCTGTTAAAATAAGTCCAAATAATCACTCCATTCAGAAGCTTCTGGAACTGCAAGACCATTAACTTTTTTCCTCACCTTTTTCAAACAATGAAAGTTTGAGATTATTCTAAAATTACAGAGATATCCGTGGTGTAACTTTTCTTTAATGATGGTTATAATGTATAATTGTTTCCTTTGCACAAAGGTGACATATCCTATTCAGAAAGTGGCACTGAAAACACTCTTACATTGGGGTGAGGGATATCAAACCTGCTTTACTTAGTCTAATCAGCCAGGAGAGGCAAGGGGCAAATAAGTAGGTATTAAGTCTCATCTCAGACACATCCTGTTTGCATTCTCATGATTTATGAAACAAAAAAGAAACATAATCTAATTTAAGAGTTGTTGAGATTACATTCTTTTGAACTTCTTCAACATTGGGGTCCAAATTAGAGCAAAACTGATTGACCTCAAAGAACAATGAAAAATGCTGTTAATGAATCATTCTTCCTCACATCTGATTGAAGCAAGTGCCATATGGTACAGAAAATCCATACTAACCAATTATCTGCAGGTACAAAGTATGGCAGAGATGGAAGCATTCCTAGCGGTCCCCATTGCTATAGGATAGGCTTCCAGGTCATCCTCAATCCTATTGGATATAATTTGTCCTGAGAAGTTTCCTGCTTGTATGCCAGGAGTCATCCTATCCTTCATTGTTCTCACTTCCCTAATAAATTAAGAAACTGATTTACAAGAAGAGATAAAGCGTTTAGGAACTGTAAAATCAACTGCTAAAGCTATCACCATTTTCTACAGATCTGTTAAGGACTGACAGTAGTGATGACAGACGAGATGGGAAATTCTCCAAGCAGTTTGAAGAATCCAACCAGATGACTCAGACCATTTAAGTGATCTTCAAAAGCCAGCCTATAACTAACTACAATCAGTAAATAAATAGCTTGCACCTTTCATCCATATATTTCATGTTGTATGTATCTTTCTGATTTAATGCATCAAAGAATAATGACAGACCATAATAATAATAATGACCACCTGGTTAGCTGCTGCAAGAAGATCACACAGACTGATTGCAAACAATGGCATGACAAAGTAGCAACAATGGCACATTGGAAGATCTGCAAGAAATACCATTTGCCTGAAAACAAGAACTGATGGGTCCGTAAAATAGAGAAAGTGATAGAAAATGAAGAAGCTAAATTGCTCTGGGACTTTAGAAATCAAACAGACAGGGAACTGCCACGTAACACCCCAGGCTTAACAATTGTTAATAAGAAACACAAAAAAGTCTGGATAGTGGATATGGCAGTGCAGAATAGGAGAAAGATAAAATAACAAAATACAAAGACTTGCAAACAGAAATAGAACAACTGTGGCAAAAGAAAGCAAAAATAGTACCAATAGTGAAAGATGTCTTGGGTGCAATCCCAAAACAACTGGAACATCATTTGGACACAATTGGCATTGACAAAATCACCATCAGTCAATTGCAAAAGGCAGTTTTACTTGGAACAGCTTACATCTTGCGACGATACCTCTAATACCATCAAACATCAACTTCTTCCTATCCCAGGTCCTTGGGAAGGACTCAATGCCAAATCCTGTCTGAACTTCTAGCTGACTGTGCAACGAACCATAATAATAATAATCCCAGTGGTTCCTATAGGAGAAGAGCTGAAACGATGTCAAACCATCTTTACCCTTCAAAAGCCTGACGTTTAGAAACTGGGAGCACATTGTGAGACAGGAGTTCTTGAAAATGGGGAAAATAGACTAACAGACTGCCCAAGAATTCCACAAAGCCCCTGAGGATTTGGGTTTTTTTTTAAATAGTAGTTTTTAATAGTAGTTTTACTATTGGTTTTACTACAGTGCAAGAGAACCATAAATCAGCTCCACTCCCAAGCACAGGTGTCTAGAAGTGTGGAAGTTTCAATAAAAATTATGTAACTAAAAGTGTGGAAAACAATATTCTGCTCCCAGAACATTCCCTTCTTCTCTTGAAGTAAGCCAACCCAACAATTCAAGGGATGGTTTATCATTGCTGAAGTTTCATTTCCAGAAAACAAGAGGCAGAAAGAGTCCTCTTTCAGGATTGGCTCATGTCCTGTTCATGAAAACCCATTTCGAGAGAATGCCAAACCACCCCAGGAAGCCTAGATCTGCACATTCCAGAAGAAACACAGATTATTCCAGAACTGGAACATGCAGTTCTGTACTTCCCTGCAGCTGCTATTATAGGATTGTAGAAGTCCAGTGCTATTTCCAAAGTGGAACAGAGTCTGCATGTGAAGATCCTCTTAGCCTATCTGGCAGCAACCAAAGAAAAGAAAAAAACATTGAGTAGCAACTGTACTAATTAACACATGCAGAACTTTTTAAATAATTGTAAATGCCTTTCAAAACATTTTAAAGAAGTGTATAAACCTTACAAGCAGTAAGATTCAAAGCAGAATTCATATCCTCAAGAAGTCAAGTGTCGGGGTTGTTTTTAACATATCAAATGCCACTGTTAATTAAAAGGCAGCAGTGAGGTTGGAAAGGTAGTAAAAAGTCTACTGAGCAACATGCAGAGCCTGCAGGCAGAAAACAAAGATGTTTTGGTTATTCCCTGCCTTTTTTTAAACCTGCTTTTCTGAAAAGGATTATGAAGTCTGTATAAAGTCTTCAACAGCAGGAAGAAACAATCAAGCATAAAAAGACAATAGACAGAGACCAAAACACCAAGAGCTCTTCCTAAATCCAGCACCTCATCTATAATTACTTAAAGTACAATACCCTCCGCCTATATGAAGAAGCTTTTAAACTGCATTAAAAGAAAAACAAGGCGGAATTTTATTTTTATTTCCATGTCCTTTTATTGTTATTCCCTTGTTGTCAATCCCTCATTTCACAGGTCTGAAAATTATTATCCATGCTTCTGTTCTCCATTCCCAAGTGCAAATAATTAGTATTGCCCAACATTATTCTTTCTCTCTCTCTCCTTCTTTTTACACACACACACACACACACAACACACACACACACACACACACAGAGGGTGGGGAGGGAGAGAAAGGGAGCTAAAATATCTATTGTTTCTAAAATCCAAGATGAGAAAAGAACCAAGAAGACTGGCCAGTAAGTAACACAAGATAAAGAATGATTGTCCAATGGTTGCCGTGGAAGCTTCAAATGTTTGTTCCACATCCAAACATTGTCTTTATTTTCTATTTATTTAGAAAATGTACATAGCTGCCTATCTTACATGATGATTGCGGGATGGTGGTGGTGTATAACAACAATCCATAAAACCAGAATAAATAGAAACCCACAAAACCCCACACCATCATATATGCCACAATCTCCCACTAACTCTATGTTTACATTTGCTGGAGTCACTTCCATCCTAGTCTGATCCCTGGGTGAAGAGCCTGGTCTTCACAGCTCTCTGCAGCTGTGGGCCATACAAATCTCAGGGGGGAGGGGCAGGGAGGCTGATCCAGATGGTCAGGGCAGCACAGAAAAGACTAATCTCCAAGGTTCCACAAGAGGACAACATTTAAGAGAAGGGACCTGGAGCATGCCCACCCTATCTGACTTGGACAGATAGGACAGTCAGATGTCCCCAGGGAGATGTTATTTTTCTTCAGTTTTTCCTCTTAGAGCTTTATCCACTAGATCCACCTATCAATGGGACTGGAGTGTTTCCAGAAGAAATTCTCTTCCTAATATCCTTTAATCTGATTATTTGGAAGAGTGTGTCAGAATATAGCTACTTGTGTCTTGACGGAACACAAGTATAGCAATTCTCATACATTCCTGTCATTCAGAAGCATGCATGGCTCAGTAGAAGAGTTAGAAATAGAAGTTCAGCAACTGCAATGTGAGGAGGGGATGCAGAAGATCTTGGATCCAAGTGCAGAGAGAAGCTTCTGGTTTTATGATGGTGCAGAGATAACAGTGGAAGATTTGAGCTGTTCTCTTTAGTCTGCATGTTTTTGCTCTCTCAGTTGGGGGCAGGGACAAGGATGGAAGTATCTTGGAACAGCAGCAAAGCAACAACAGCTAACAAGGACTAATGGCTGTAAACAAAGCAAAAAGGGGAAAAATCCAACAAAAACCTCAAAACAAGAAACAGCCAATAATCAAAACCAGGCATAGTTACTGGGAATCTGACAGTGCTGGTTTTTTTCATACACCGATATCAAGCTCAAAGAAATGAATGAGTGTTGTGGCCCGCTAGTGGCCTGTGCAGCTGGTGGCTGATTCCGACAGCGAAGAGGCTGGTGTGGTGATTCGCCAGCGGCCTGTGCAGCTGGTACCCAAGTCGGACAGCAAGGAGGCTGGAGAGGACTCGGTGCCAGAGGCAGGAATTCAGCCAGGGCCTTCAGAACCTCCAGAAGCTCCCATATGTGAAGAGGAAGAAGAGGAGGAGCCTCTTCTCAATGCACGGGCGCACAGAGCTGCCAAAAGGCAGGAATGGCTCCTCAGAAGGAGATCTCCTCAGGAGTAAGGCTTGGGACTAATTGGCCACTCCCTTAGCCTATTTAATGAACTTGGTTCATATTCCTTCGTGTCTTGATTCCAGAAAAGTCTGATTGGCTCTTATTCTTTCTCTCGTCATCTTTCCTGCTAATTGCTTCTGTGTTTTGCCAACCACAGTAAGATTACTGTTATCTGAAAGACTCTTTCCTCAGAATTGAATTATTATTCCTTGGACTCTTGCTGGCTGTTAATGAAGTTGAATTAACAGCCGGTGTTCAGAAAAGACTGATTTAAACTGTATTTGTGTTTGAACGACTACTATGAAAGCTTATTAGTAGTCCTTAATTAGTAAACTAAGGTTTGTACAGACTTTGTGTGTGCTGCGTTCTTTGTGTTCCATAGCTGGGGCAGAACAATGAGCCCTTGAAGGTGCTGCATTTGTCACATTTGCTAAAGAGAGATCCAACAAAGAGGATTCCCAATACAGGTATTTTGATATTCCTGTTTGCTTGGTTACAGAATGACCCAAAGCCTTCTAAGTTTTTTGCATCTGTTAAATATGTTGCCATCACACCTACATTAAATGTAATCTTAAAATACCAAAATGAGCACAAATGGACAATAAAAACAGCACAATGAAACTTTGGGAATGGTGGATTTATTGTAATAATGTGACCTAAAAGGTTCTTCACATCTCCCCTGGACTCTGTCTGCACCTCCCAGAATATCTCACAATTTGGGAAACTCTGTTAAAGGTCTTTGATTAACTCTGTTGTTTTATCTCTGATGTCTTGGGGTATAGATGAATAATGTTTTTTTTCTTAGAATATATTTATTTATTATGTTTTTTATTGCTTCAGTCAGGTGACTCAAAGTGCATTTTACTGTAGAAAAGTCATTTTAAAAGATGGAAATAACAATAAATAGTGCTGCTTAACTGTAAAATCTATCTCTGAGCTAGGTATTTATAATACACTATTCTCCGGTGCTCTGCTAGGAGCATCCACATGTGGGTATTGATTTCCGTTTGCTAGGAGACTGAGTTGTAACAATTTCCTGGTCACACCCCTCTGCTCGGCTGAGTCCTTCAGTTTTTTACGACTCAGTTAGCCAAGGAGACGTGTTTCACTCAGCTCCAGCAGATTGAAGTCAATAAAAGCAAAAAAAAATCTATTTTTTTCTGGCATTCTTTGGCCAGCTTCTAAATTTAAAGATCGAGGAGCAGGCAAGGATTGGAAAGTGCAGCAGCTTCGGCTGTCCTGCAAGCCCGCAGCTGCCGGTGAGTCGGCGTGATCGTTCCGGCTCCCGGAATGACCGCTTCCACCCAGGAGGAATTTATTGGAGGGCAGCTTTCCGGGGTCAACCCCTTGAGGGGATCCCCCATTGAGGCGGGCACCTGTTTCCCCAGCAAAGGTGCTGGTGTGTGCGCTGGTCTTTCCCCGGTCTGCTGGGACAATCGCCACCGCCCGAAGTTAATTACCACCTGCTGGGCGGCTCCGAAGTTCCTGGTTCTCTTCATAGAGCCAGACTTCAAAGAGGGCTGCCCCGTGCCCTTTCCAGCCTCATTGCAAATTGCTGGCTTGGATCGCGCCGTTTCTTGCCCCAGCTAGCGGCGGCGCCATTTTAAATTTACTGACCATCAGCTGAGAGTGGCCATTTTGTTTCAAGAACGGTGTGGTTGTTACTTGGTGCCTAAAGGGTGGTTTTTCCACAGTTACAGCACTGTCGGGGCTTGCATATCTTTACAACTGCCTGGCAGGCAGTTTTGTGGAAGAAGTACCCTCTCAAACCTCTGCTTTATCAGTGGGGCAAGGAAATTTCTGGTGGAAAAATCCGGCTTCAAAATGGCGGATCGCTCTTCGTCCAGAAAGGCCGGTGAGGATAAAGGGGCTGGGAGGAAGGCCACCAGGGGCCCCAGATCTTCCAGGGGAGAGGCCAGCCATAGTAGGCCTAAGACCCCCGCAACAGCTAAGGGGTCCCCAGCTGCGGACAAAGATGCAGAGAGGCGTCAAAGGGCCTTGGAATGCCAATTCGCAAAGGCTTCCAAGTTAGCCGAGGCAGCAGGGCCTCTATCTGAGGAGGTGTCCCCTGAGAGGGCACAATCACCTCTACCTGAGCTTTCTCCCCAAACCTTTGGGGAACATCATCTGGCATGGCCACCAGAGGGCCCAGAAGAGCAGGAACACCTTGCCGCCTCCCCACCATACAGGGAAGAGCATTTTCTGCCTCTGGCATGCACTTCAGGTGCGGATGTTCTCCCGATGGTCTCAGCAAGGGCCACAGCTCCTGAGGTGACATTTACCCCAAGTGCAGCGGGGCTCCACGCTGGGCAGGGCCAAGGGCCCGTTTTACCTCAAGATTTAAAGGAAATTATTGCTCAGGCCATATCTCAGGGGATTGCTTCGGGCCTTAACCAACAAGCCCTTATCCAATCCCAGTCATCTCATGTGACTCCTCAGCCCATTTTGCACCAGTCATCGCGCAGGGGCCGATCAACCCCACCTCCCTCGGTCCACAGCGAGGAATCCGTCAGGGAGCAGGAGGAGATGAGTGATCAAGAGCTATATGTGGACGAAGGGGTCATTCCGGAAAAACCCGCCTTCATGGGATTATTCTGCCTCCCGCTATTTAAATCCTTGTTGTACAAGGCCAAGGCCTTGGCCAATATGGAACTTCCACCCATACCCTCAGAGGTTCAATCACAGCAGGACAACAAAGAAGGGTTGTTCTCTGTACCATCAGTTGATGAGATCACTCTTCCTTCTCCAAAAATGTTTTTGGATGTTGTGCAACGCCAGTGGACTAATCCCAGCTCCCTGACTGCGACTAGTGGCATTGATAAGAAGCTTTATGGCGCCGGTCATGACATGGAGGAACTCTTACAACTTCCTCAGGTCGATGCTCCAGTGGTGGCTTTGTCATCCCCCACTCTGATGCCCTCAGATCCCAGCAGGGCTCTTAGAGCGGAAGAGAAGAAGGCTGAAATGGTGTGCCGAAAAACCCATCAGGCAGCTGCCTGGGCCATCAGGGCCTCTACGGTCCTTCTTCAATAGATCTACACTTATATGACTTCGCCAACTGCAGGCCAGATTACCTTCTGAAGACACCTGACTACACCATGATCTTAACAAGATCCTAGCGGCCACGGAGTACACTGCCGACGCTACATTGAACGTGGCAAAGTTCGCTTCCAGAGCACTAGCCTCCAATGTCTCGTCACGCTGCCTTCTGTGGCTTCGACACTGGCAAGCTGACCTACGCTCCAAATGGCGATTGGCTTCAGCTAAGCGGAAGGTTCTACCATCCCAACAGAGGTGGGCGGACCGCAGGGCCATGCCCTATTTTCAGAGGCAGTTTTTTTGTTCTTCGGAACCCAACGTTTATGCATCGCAATACCATCGCCCTTATGCACAGGGTTCTGAGTGAGCACAGGATAGACTGGTTCCCTGCGACAGGGGCCAACGCTCCTTTCCAGCCAAGTGGCCCTTTCAAGGGAGCTACAACAGATCCTCCTGTAGGGGTAAGTGATCACCAGGCCGACCTTCCCATTGGCGGGCGGCTGCAACTATTTGCGGCTCAATGGGAAGAAACCTCATCCGACGCCTGGGTTCTTAGTACCATCAAATATGGCCTCAAACTAGAATTCCTATCTCCCCCCCCCGCCCATTTCCTTCAGTGTCCTACGCCTAGGAACCTCCAAAAGAGACTTCTGATGGACCTGGAAATTCAGCATCTGTTATAGATCCAGGCCATAGAACAAGTTCCCGAGGACCAAAAAGGAACTGGATTTTATTCCATTCTTTTTCTTGTGCCCAAAAATTCGGGGGGTTGGAGGGGCATACTGGATTTGAAATGACTCAATCACCATGTGACGTATCGGTGTTTCAAGATGCAGTCCCTACGAACCATCTTGGGCTGCATTCGGGAGAGGGACTTGTCATGTCATCTGTGGACCTGAAGGAGGCTTACCTCTATGTCCCTATTCATCCCGATCACAGGAAGTATCTGAGGTTCCTCTTTGCCGGGCGTCACTACCAATACAGGGCCATGCCCTTTGGTCTTTCTTCAGCCCCGAGAACATTTACTAAAATTCTGGCAGTGGTAGCAGCTTCTCTTAGAGCACTGCCTATAAGGACGCAGTGCTACCTTGACGATATTTTAATACAATCGTCTTCCCCTCTCCAAGGGACGGTGGACCTCCAGACTGTCATACGAACCCTCCAGGCTCACGGATTTTTGGTCAATCTGAAGAAGAGTCATCTCATTCCCACCACTCGCCTACTACATCTTGGGATGGTGATAGACTCCGAATCATGCCGGGTTCATCTCTCTCAAGACAGGCGGGACAGCATTCGGTCCCTGGTATGCCAGGTTCGTTCGCTTCGACTCGTGCCCCTGGACATGTTGTCTCTTGGGCAAGATGCTCTCATGCATCGCCATTGTGCCGTGGGCATGCCTTCATGCCAGGACTCTTCAGTGGCTCCTGCTGCCACATCAGAGAGTAGGCAGGGCACATTCCAAATGGTGGGTGCATCTTCCACCACGGGTCCTTCGTTCCCTGACCTGGTGGACGTCAGATGCCATGGAGGTCGGGTGTGTTTTCAAGGAACCTCACCGAGTAACGATCACTACGGACGCCAGTCTGTTTGGTTAGGGAGCGCACTTTCGAGAGCAGATGGTCCAGGGCAGATGGTCCCCAGAGGAGTTACAGAACAGCATCAACTGGCTAGAATTACGAGCCATCTACCTGGCACTGTGTCATTTTCAGGCGGAGGTCACGAACACCCACGTACTGATTTTGATGGACAACGTGGCTGCAAAGGCCCATATAAACCGGGAGGGGGCACTCGCTCCCGACTTCTGATGGCCGAAGTGGAGAAGCTGGGCAGCTGGGCGGACACCAACGTGCTCTCCATCAAGGCAGAGCACATTTCCGGGAAGTCGAATCTACAGGCGGACTGGTTGAGCAGGACAACAATCAATCAGTCCGAATGGCGCCTGCATCTGGACATATTCAAGGAACTGTGCAGGAGGTTTGACACACCGGCAGTGGATCTCTTCGCTCATCCATCCAACACCCAGCTCCCGAGGTACTTTACCAGGTTCCCAGAACCGGGGGCGGAACAGGTCGATGCCCTTTGCAGCCCTTGACCTCAAGGGCTACTCTATGCCTTTCCTCCTCTTCCCCTCATCCACAGGGTGATCAGGAGGGTGTTAGAGGAACGGGCGGAGGTTCTCCTCATCGCCCCACATTGGCCCAGATGTCCCTGGTTTGCGGACCTGGTCAGTCTCTCGAAGGCCAAGCCCTGGAGGATTCCAGACGACAAGATCTCTCTAAGCCAGGGGGTTGTAGTGCATCCAGACCCACAATGGTTGCAGTTAACCATCTGGCGCTTGAGCGGAAGATCCTGAGGAAAGATCACCTGTCCACCAAGGTGATTCAGACCATCCAGGCGACCTTCGACGACCCGCATTTATGGGTGGCGTTTTCCAAATGGTGTGCGGGAAAGGGCATTGATCCTGTGGGGGCATCCATCCCAAGGATCCTGGATTTTTTACAAGAGGGGTTGGATAAGGGTTTGTCACCTAACACCCTCTGTAGACAGGTAGCGGCCTTATCCACAGTTCTGGCCAGGGAGGGCGACCAACCCCTTGGTCATCATCCCAGGATTAGGAGTTTCCTGAAAGGGGCGGTTAATCTTAGACCTCCTGTCGTGCACCGTTTCCATCCTGGAACCTGTCATTGGTCCTACAGGTGCTCACAGCCCCTCCCTTTGAACCCCTGAAGTCTACCAGTCTACGTCTTCTGACCCTTAAGGTCATTTTCCTCATGGCAATTACATCTGCCAGGAGGATTTCTGAATTGGCTGCCTTGTCAGTGCGAGAAGATCTTTGCACCTTTCATGCAGACAGGGTTGTTCTGTGGTTGGATCCCTCCTTTCTGCCCAAGGTAAACTCCTGGTTCCATAGGGCCCAGGAGGTCATACTTCCAGATTTCTGTCCCAGGGCGTCTCATCCCCGGGAGTGATGGTAGCATACCTTGGACGTTAGGAGGGCCCTCCGCAGATACATCAAACGAACGGCATCATTCAGACGAATGGAAGTCCTGTTTGTGTCGTTTCAGCCTTCGTCTGTGGGGAAAAAGGTGACCCCTTCATTGATCAGGCGTTGGCTGAAAGCATGCACAGCTACTGCTTACCAACTGCGGACTACTCCCCTACCGGGGCATATTACGGCCCACTCTCCTAGGAGTGCGGCCACTTTAGCTGCTTGGTCCACCCAAGCTTCTATTCTTGATATTTGTAGGGCTGCTACCTGGTCATCCCCCTCTCCTTTTGTTCGCCACTATAAAATAGATATTTATGCTTTGGCTGAGGCATCCTTCGGAGTAATTTCCACTCCTTGAACTAGGGACCTGGATGTTCCCCACCCACAGGGGACCTAACTTGGGTATGTCCCACATGTGGATGCTCCTAGCAGAGCACCGGAGAAGGAACGTTGGTTCTTACCTGATACGTTTGTTCTCAGTGGTCTGCAGGAGCATCCACTCCCTCCCTAGTTAGTTAGAATCCGGCCCAGTGTCCGGAGTGGTTACCTTTGTTTACAGGTACTTTCCTTGGAGACCAACACTTTCGTCGCAAAAACTGAAGGACTCAGCCGAGAGCAGAGAGGCGTGACCAGGAAATTGTTACAACTCAGTCTCCTAGCAAACAGAAGTCAATACCCACATGTGGATGCTCCTGCAGACCACTGAGAACGAACGTATCAGGTAAGAACCAACGTTCCTTTTCTTCACCTCTTTCCTCTGCTGATTTCCCTTCATGTGTTGCAGCATGGGAGGATTGAAAAAATATCCTTAAAATGCTCAGATTATTCAGGCAATTCCTCAGTATATGTATTCTGCATTGAAGGCTTGCTGCTTTGTAAAATACTTTAAAATACTTTAAAAACCATTAATATAATGTCGTTTGCATGCATTGAACAACAGTAAATTGTTCAATGTGCTACATTTTTTGCAGACAGATAAAGTAAGGAAACTTCCAAATATACTGATAAAGAATATCATCTAGAGAGGCTGTTTTGGGACGATGAGAAAAAAATTAAGTCACCCATTGGGGGGAAAAAAGGGCATAATATGGTGCCACATGATTGTCATTGATTGGAGAAGCAAGAAATAAATAAAATGCAAATACCAATATCACTTAGGCTTACTGTATATACTGCTCCATAGTGCTTTACAGCACTCTCTGGGTGGTTTACAATGTCAGCATATTGCCCCCAACAATCTGGGTCCTCATTTTACTGACCTCAGAAAGATGGAAGGCTGAGTCAACCTTGAGCTGGTCAGGATCGAGCTCCAATCTGTGGGCAGAGTAAGCCTGCAATATACATTTTAACCACTGCACCACCAGGGCTTGAGGGCGAATAGATAGAAAATCTATGACAGATTCCTGATAAAGGTTTCTACAGATTTCGTTGTGTGTATATCTGGAGGATGTTTTATCAGACTTCATAACTGCCTTTGAGATGATGATAAAAGTCTATAAACCATGTTGTAAAATTGGCTATTTATTTTCTAATTGTTGACTTTACTTAAAAACTTCAGTAAAGGCTATTATCAATTTATAATTTGAACTTACAATTTCCCACATTTTTCTCTCCTTCTCCATTTCTACACCCCTCCTCCCTTCTGTCACACTTGGATGCAAAAATACTTGGTTTATTATGTATGTATTTATTACATGTATTTATTAATTTATTTATTCCTTTCTCCAATGTTTAAGATTAGAGTATTAATCTAATGTGTTTTGAATTGTGGAAGCATTCTGAAAATCCTGAACCTCTCTCTGCTTATTCCCGTTTTCTTTATTGTTTCTCTCCCCCCCCCCCCCAAACTTATGGGAGTAATTATAAAAGGATAGTAGCCAACTTCTCAGTTAATTTATTTGAAGTGAAACTGAATTTTTATAGATTCATCTTATATGAGAATCAGATTAATTGGGCTGCCCTGTTACAGAAGACACAGGAGACAGAAGCAGAAAGGGGAACAACAGGCCATGACTATTGTCAGCTAAAAGCAATTAAAAGATACAGTAGTATAATGATCTACAGCCTGTCCAAGATAATGACATTTTTCTTTCACAACCCTGGATAGCAAGCCTGTACTTATTTACAGTCAGCTATCTAATTACTAAAAAAATAGGCCATACCATAGAAACCAAATAAGTTGACCATAACATTTCATTGATCGTGTGCCATTCTTACTGACCATCTAGACAGATTTTCTACAGGATGATTTGTCTCCAACCTGGCCCTTCAGGTCTTACACCCATTGCCACTGTAATGGAGTCCATCCAAAGAACTGTGGTAGTGCAGTGGTTAGAATATGAAGTATTTCAGGCTAATTCTGCCGACTGCTGGCCTGGCTCAAGGTTGACTCAGCCTTCCATCCTTCCGAGATCGGTAAAATGAGGACCCAGAATGTTGGGGACAATATGCTGACTCTGTAAACTGCTTAGAAAGTTCTGTAAAGCATTGTGAATAAGTCTAAGTGCTATTGCTATTGCTATCCACCTTGTGTGGGTTGTCCTTTTTCACTTTCCTTCCAAAAAGGTTGTCCTTTTTCACTTTCCTTTTTCTAGCATTACAGCCTTTTCCAGAGAGCTAGGTCTTTGCGTAATGTATCTGAAGTACCGTATAATAATTTGAGCCTAGTCATTTGTGAGAACTCTGGGTTGATTTGTTTCAATGATCCATTTATCTGTTTTCTTGGTACTCTATGGTATTCTCAGGGATCTTCTACAACACCAAAGTTCAAAAGTGTCAATACTTTTCTCTGCTTTTTCAGAGTCTAGCTTTTGCTTTCACACAGCATCCCAACGAAATGATTGCTTGCATGATTCTGATCTTTGTAGGCATAGATGCATACTGTCATCTGAAGATCTTTTCCAAGGCCATCATACATATCTGCTCATCCTTTAGTAAGCCAGACTTTGTCAGTAATGTCTCACTATTCTTTTCATTGAAATAACTTGGTTATCTCTTTACAAAAGAATAACTGGACACAATCACATCAGAAATGGCAAATAGCTGGAAGGGTAGAATATTTAAACTTCTCAAGAGTTCATGTTTTTGAGCACAAGATTTTCAGCTGACCAGGGAAAAGAGGCGAGGATAAAGAGGACTACAGGTGGTGACGTCAAAGCAAAGCTGCCAATGTAAAACAATTTCTTTAACTGTATGTGTATGGGGGTGGGGGTTGTGTACAGATTGGAATTGAGAACGTATGGAAGATCACCTGAGAGGAAAATATTCCCCTGACAAAACAAAACAAAACACTTTGGTTGCTGGGCAGGAATTTTTTTCTCTGGCAGCCAAAATAGAAATGACTATGAGAGCACAGTCCTATAGCTGGAGCTCAAGAGGTCATGGACCCTCCAAAGATTTATCTTCCTTGCAGGACAGAAAGTGTGCATAGAAGGTTTTCTTCCATTTTCTGATGGAAAACACCATTTTCCCTTTCTGATGGAATCTAAGTCTCACCTAGGGAATGGGGGAAGGAATGACCTGATTTTGTTTGGCATAACATGTTGCAGAACGAAACTCTGATGGGCTTTCAAGATTCTGTTTTTATAAATTATAATAATCATGAGCATTCATAAAGTCTCTTGACCTTGATTACCTTAAGTGACTGACACTGCTGTGTCATCTTGATCTGGCTTCAGCCTAGTTCAGCAGTGGGATGGCCTTTAAATATGGATTCTGATGTGAGAACATACTCTCAAGAAATGGTAAGCTGACTGCATTGGGGTTCACCCCGAATCTAGCTTTATGAACTGATTCTTGTTTGAACTCTTGGATAGATAAAGGCATATCCTTGCTCTCACATTCATAAAAATCATAATTCTGTAGGTATTTACAAACAAAATTCATATAACTAATTAACAGTTCTATAATATTATTTACAATGCAATTGTATATATACAAATAAGTCCCACTGAATTCAGAAATAGGTAAATTGATGCTTTACAGATAACCCAGGCATAAATCTCAACATTTCAACCTAATTTCCATAGAACCATTTTAGTACCATTTCCTTCTTATTTTTTAAAAAAAATCAAGAAAGCAAAGAATGCCATATTCAAATTTCTATCTGTAAAATCTTATTCTGAAGTGAACTTTGATTTTGAATGAACAGTCCATTATATTCTGTACAGCCCATTAGAAATACATTCTTAAACTTTCACAGAAGTAAACACAGAAAAACTAAAGACAAACTTTAAAGTAATTGCTTCTGTGGTAGTAATTTTTTTCCCCCCAAAATAATTTGTTTTTCAGTTTTTACTATGATAGGTCAAATAGATGACTGAGTTGGAGAAAAAGAAATAGGTCCTGTCTTTATTAATGAGTAAGATGAGATAACAAAACTTCTGCTAGCTGGTCATAGATTAATATCAGGATTTTGTCTTGAATGCTCTGCAACATTTTTGATTTTTACATTAAATACTAATTTAAAATTAGAGCTACTGTTTCATTTCTGAAGTGCTATTTTTATGTGCTTTTTATTTATGTCTTCTCTGCAATTGTGCTATCTAATGTCTTCATTATATATGAAATTCAATATATATATATTATAACAAATTGTTAATCATCTTGAAATTCCTGAACGAAGGACAGGATATCAATCTAATAAATGAATAATATCCAAAATCCAAGTTGACTAAAAGCATGAGATAAAATAACTACTAAAGCCAACTTAAACTGCAAAATACTACTCTGATATATGATAGGAGCATCTTACTTATTTAGTTTATCATTCAATTTATAAGACAGCTAATTGTAGAAGCAACACAAGGCAACATGCACAAAAATGAAAAATGCATACTATGGTGCTTATTAAATAAAACAAATCCAATATTTAAAGATCCACACTAAAAGTCTTAGAGTCTCAGTTGAATAAAGAGTAGCATTTAACAAGATTATTCCCTGCTTCCCTAGCAAAAAAAAAAAAGACTATATAAAAACATGAGTTCAGTCGCAGATAAACTATGCTCAGCTTCCCTACAGACTACATGGCCCCCAAAAATAGATGCAGTAAACCGGCTGCATTTCATGTGCAGGATTGCTTTGTAATTATTCAGCCTTAAGTGGGTGCACATAGCAGCAGCAACCTCCTTGATGGACTTCTGGATTTAAGATTTAAAAGAAAGAAAATAAATCAAGATAATCCAGCATTGGAAAGGGTATGCAGAGATGAGGCAACTCAGTAAATGACACTACTGGTAAAGGAAACTAGTCCAAACAGTAGAAGACCAGTTCTAAATATGACTTAGTACCAAAAATAGAAATAGAAGGAAACTCTACATAAAACATGCTGTGTACACATTTAGACTGCCCCCCCCCCAAGATCCAAAGCAGGAATGCAAATTGAAATGATAGTCAAAGTTTAAACAGGAGAACCAGAGCTGTCACTTTCAAGATGATAGGCATGTGATAGAATTATAGATATCTCTGGTTTACATATTGAGTTTATTAACCATCTTTCAACATATGTATCTATAGGTATTTTAATTAAAAAGAGAATAAATATTACACAGCAGCAAAGCAAAAATAAACTTAAGGTATTGCAATATTAATAACAAAATAGCAGAACACAACAAAACTGGAACCAATTATGCAGTTACATCAACTTTCCTCAGGCTAGCTTTCTTCAACTAAATTGGCATCACAACTACCACAAACACTAGGAATTTTGAGACAAGTGGTGCCAACCCATCAGGAGTTGTGGAAGATTAGCCAATGTCCAAATATCTTCATCTTACACAAGAAAGATCTTAACAATGGCAGTAGATAAATCTCTTAGGAAGATGGCAACTCAAATACAGATATCAAAATAAAAAAAGCTATTTTTCTCTTGCATTTCCATCTGTTTAACACAAATCCAGAGTCTCAACATTTGGATCTTTTGTTTGTTTTTTCACCCTAGATTGCTACCTTTTTTTCTACTTTATGGTTTATATGCCAAAAGTCTACTAAAATCCTTTTCAGCATTCACTGTGTAATTTCAATTCTTCTGCTCCTGATTTGTGTTCTCTCTCTCCTTCAAATTCCCATTTTAACTATTAGTCATTCTGAGATCATTATCTTGCAGCTTGTGTACAAATATAGTAATCTCTGGCCTCTTATATGGACTGTTTCAATCTTAGTAGCATTCATTCAGCTACTGCTTTTCAAAAACATACATCCTAAACTAATTCAATATCATATACGACCCCTCTCTCTTTCATGAAACGATTCTGCTCCATCACTGCTATTACCAAGATCAAAATAGTTATTTTGTTGATATGGTGTATAAGTAATATGAAATGCCCTTTGCTGAAGAAACTAAATCTTGCTTACTAGATTGTGCAACCTTTCTTTGGACAACTACCCTTATTTCATCAGGTTGATGGGAACCAGGTTCTGATGTTCCAAAAATAGAGATATTTATACATTTTAAAATATGATTACTAAATAACTATTATTTAGTTCCTGCACTGGACAGGGGATTGGACTAGAAGACCTTCAAGATCCCTCTAACCCTATGATTCTGTTACTTATCCAACTAATATCTGCATAATATTTGCAATTCCATGAAATGAAGAATATTAAAGTCACTTTTTTAGTTTTGCAACACTTCAATTTAGTATCTTTATGATAATCAAAAGAAAGAGATATGTTTTGCAGCAGATGGAAACCATACTCCATCTCCTTGTGTGTCTTTTAATTATCTATTTCAGTTCCTGGAACACATGTTTTGGTACATGCAGCATCAATCTTTATCAATTCCATCATAAACACCAGCTACACCTGATTAGCAGCCCACAGTATTACATACCATGTAATAGCAGTGTGGGGCACTTTCATCAGGATCAAAGAAGAGGGCTACACCTCCCTCTGGCATACTGATTCCCCCACCCCGCCCCCTTTTCTTCTAGCTTCTTTCTAGGCACAGAAGGGTTTTTGGTTGTGATGCTCCATCAGACTAGCACTTTCAAGATACTTTCCTGCCCTGGTTTGGTTGGGAAGAGATATTTTTCTTCTTATCCAGACAAGTAAGCAAGATACAGGGATTCCTTTTTCCCTTGGTTATTATTTATTATTATTTATTAAATTTGTATGCCGCCCAACTCCCGAGGGACTCTGGGCGGCTCACAGCAATATAAAAAAACTATTAAAAGAAAATATAATAAAAACAGTTAAAAACAGTTAAAAACTCATACACACATGGTTGACTTCATATTCACATCTGCTGTCTTCAGGACAGAGCCATGATAGGAGATCTATGGTCCTTCTTCCACCTAGCTTTCAGTAATTGGTATAGTCTGCTCATTCCCCACCTCCCACTTCTTATTTTGCCACTGACAGCCTGTGGCTAAAACAACTGAGTAAGATTTTGTAAGATTTTCATATTTAGTCAAGTCTCCCAATTGTTTCTGAAATTCTTTTAATGCTATATTACTTATTTGAAAAAGAGCCATTTTGGTATAGCAGTGAAAGTGCTGGCCTAGAAACTATATATATATAACTTTATTACGGTCATAGACCAGCAATAGACATTACTGTTTACAATATATTAAAAAATAGTACCGACATTAATAGTCTATAATTACTTCCCTGTTAAGAAAATACCTGTTCTCAGACCATTAGGTTCACTCCCTAGTTTACGTGAGTGGAGAGCCGATAAGTATATGAATAAATACATTTTTCCAAAAATTGTTAGAGACAATTTTTTTCCAAAAAGTTGGCTCAAGTTGGCAGCTATAATTCTGTAACCAATTTTTTTCTTGTCGACATTGCAGCGACACAGAATTTTGCTTATTGCTTAAGGATTCAAATAGTG
>QLTV01001119.1:2253999-2265772 GCA_003457575.1 Thermophis baileyi
ATATGAGCCAGCAGTGTGCAGCAGCTGCCAAAAAAGCCAACACAGTTCTAGGCTGCATTAACAGAGGGATAGAATCAAGATCACATGAAGTGTTAATACCACTTTATAATGTTTTGGTAAGGCCACACTTGGAATACTGCATTCAGTTTTGGTCGCCACGATGTAAAAAGGATGTTGAGACTCTAGAAAGAGTGCAGAGAAGAGCAACAAAGATGATTAGGGGACTGGAGGCTAAAACATATGAAGAACGGTTGCAGGGTATGTCTAGTTTAATGAAAAGAAGGACTAGGGGAGACATGATAGCAATGTTCCAATATCTCTTGTTTATCTCCACAAACAAGAGGGAGTGAAGCTATTCTCCAAAGCACCTGAGGGTAGGACATGAAGCAATGGGTGGAAACTAATCAGGGAGAGAAGCAACTTAGAACTAAGGAGAAATTTCCTGACAGTTAGAACAATTAATCAGTGGAACAACTTGCCTCCAGAATGCTCCAACACTGGAAGTTTTTAAGAAGATGTTGGATAACCATTTGTCTGAAGTGGTGTAGGGTTTCCTGCCTAAGCAGGGGGTTGGACTAGAAGACCTCCAAGGTCCCTTCCAACTCTGTTATTATATTATATCGGCTTTCCAAGATGCAGCCCAAATACAAGATTTACTATTTGAGTTCAGTGTTTAAAAATCTTGTGTGTGTACGTGCATGCGTGTGTGCATGCATGCGTGGGCATGTGCATACAAAAACTTGCAATTTTAATTCATCCTATATCCTAGCTCTGCTATAGTGGGGATATAGAAAAGGATGGTGATCCTGTTTACTCAGGTTTTTCAGTTCCACATGCAACTATTAGGGAGAAACCCCCTTTACATTTTACACTGGATAGGCAGAGAATGGGAAGATTTATGCAGGGCCAGCAAAACCAACTTGTGAGCGTTCATATAAAGGTTCATTGTCAAGACTAATGCCACATTCCATTCCATTCACAATGTGGTTAAAATGAGCAGATAGGAAAATTAAGAAGCACTTGGCTCATGAATTTATTTATTTATTTATTTAAGAAAATTTACATGGCCGCCCAGTTCAGTCTCAATGACTCCGGGCGGCATACAAAGAATGAATGCAGTATGATGGGGTTCAGGGGTGAATAGAAGCTCTCTTGCTTAGAATAATCGTTCTCATACAAACATCTCTTAATATTATTAATGCATAAAAAAGCAAATGCTTTATGTGAGTTAGGTATTTTATGTATCTTTTTTCTTTGATTTCTTTTTTTTTTTGTGGTCTGTTTTTTCAAAAATTTCTTTATTTTCACTAAAATTTCTTTATTTTCTTCTTTTTCAATAAACTTTTTAATATAGTTTTTATATTAAAATATATATTTATATTAAAACAATATAAATATATTTTAATTTATATAAAATATATTTTATTAAAATATATTTTATATATATTTTATATATATCTATATAAAATATATTTTATTTATATATTAAAACAATAAAAATTAGAAAGCAAAGATAATTGCTTTAGCTCAACTCAAAATATATTGGTAAGCAATGTCTTTATTGAAGCAGATTACAAACTGTAAACTGTAAACAAATTTAATTCTTTCTCTGAGATAAATAAATACATTCTACTATATACAAATCCATACAGTGGCCTACGACTGAATGGCTGATGATACATCAACCCTAAATATAAACTTTAATGCTACATTTTGCCTTATTCTTGTACTTTTTAATTTACCTGTTAATTCAGATTGTTTGCTTTTTAAAAATTCTCTAATGTACGAGAATTCTACCTTTTTTGGTTAGTGGAAGTTTGGGGAAAGGTCCTCACAAAAAGAGGATGTGGTAATCATTTATAAACAGGTTCCTCAAACCATCAATATCATGGTGAGCCTCACAAGAATGGTAAGACCAAAAGCCAAGTCAGTAACTTGCCCAAAAACTTGAAAAGTTTCAAATAGAAACCATACCCTAGAATCCCCAATACCTTTCTCCAACAAAAACCTATTTTATAGAAAAAACAGATGACATTTAAAAAACAGGAATATGGCCAACGGCTAAAATAGAGTTTAGGCCCCCAAACAAATTCAGGATTATTTTCCATATGCTCTTATTGTAAGGTCTCAGAGTATAAATCCAATACTCCATCAATTTGCATGCCTATCATAGGTTCCTCCCCCATAACTCCCCAAATGGGTGCTCATTCATGCACAATGGCAGCTGCCTCCTAAGCTAAAGTACTCTCATTTTGTTTATCTGCTTCAGCCATCTCTGTAATAGCAATAGCAATAGCACTTAGACTTATATACCGCTTCACAGTGCTTTGCAGCCCTCTCTAAGCGGTTTACAGAGTCAGCATATTGCCCTCAACAATCTGGGTCCTCATTTTACCGACCTCGGAAGGATGGAAGGCTGAGTCAACCTTGAGCCTGGTGAGATTCGAACTGCCAAACTGCTGGCAGCAGGCAGTAAGCAGAAGTAGCCTGCAGTACTGCATTCTAACCACTGCGCCACCACAGCTCTATAAGGCAGACCAGACTAAGAAACCAATGGATTAGAGGTCTAAAACTATTTCCATTAAAACATATGCTTCCCTCCTTTCTCCCTCAATCTTTGTGTAATTGTGGGAGGGGCTTATGTGACATGTTTCTGAAGCTAGTTTTGTGGGATGAGATCATGCCCCCTTGTTTGACCTTTGCCTTGGCAGCAGCTCTTGTTTCTATCCTTCAAGGCCATTTTCTATGCCCTCTACATCTTGTTTGTTTTCATGAACTTTTCCTTGGTTGGTCTTATGCCATCCACAGTCTCTCCCTTAACAAGCACCAGCAATGGTCTCTGTTCCGTTTCTCCATGTTTGAAGGAGGTGGAGCACTCAGAAGGGCTTCAAAGTGATCAGCACCCATCATCTTTACTTGTTAAAAAAATGTGTCTGTCCCACAAGGGTGGGGCAGGGGAGAAATCCAAAGAAAGAAATGGAAGCTACTTGGAGGCCACTGGGTTATTTTCTCTTAAGCACTTCTAGTCACCCGATAACTAGATAGATACCTTGATAAGGCACTTTGTGAATAGAGGGAGAGATTTCTACAATTGTTGTCCGAATTTCCAAAAGATTCTAATCCATAATTACTTTGATTGATTGCTTGCTTTGGAGATTACCATAAAATATAAACTATACCATAAACTAACCATAGGGGCAAGGTACACAGAGCACTGTAGCCTAAACTCTGGTTGGCTATTAGGATGTCAATAATTCATGCACACATAGTCAAAGTAGTTCATATCAGCCTGACTTTGTCTAACTCGTGAGTTGCTAGAGAATTTAAAAAGCTTGTGATATTTCGGTTGGTTGTAATATTCTGCAAATATGGGTTCTTTAATTTTTATACTTCAATAAAAACATTACAGTGTCTAGAAACCAACCTGACTGATACTTTCCTAATTGTTTTAAAACATATATGAAACAAATCAATTCACGTGAGTTACAGTTTTAAATTGTGTACCTTAAAAATACTTTGCATTCATAGTTTAAACCATATTTTTGAACAGAGAGAAATGGGGAGGGGAGATCAAACTGTTTAGTAGAAAAAAATAGTAAAAAGTGCACTACTGAAAAACAGCAAAGGTAGTTGAAGAACTTTGGCAACAGACCCTAAAAAAGTTTCTCGTGGTTCTGTTTTGATATTTTTTTTTTTAAATGATGATGATATACTTACAGCTTGTACACAGGCAGGAAGAAGCACAGTCAATCCCACCAGTAGGATAATTTGCATATCCCTGTACCAAGACAAGATTGAAATAGTTACAATTCACCACCTTATGGCCAGGCCGGCTCTTACTGTTTTGCATGTCTTACAGCAACTTTTAAGCAATGCTACAATACTAGAAAAGAAATAGGTCTACTTACTGCCGGGTCCAGCATCCTAAACTGAAGTGTGGAGTACTTTTCATGTCTGCTTATTTTCTCCTTGTGGAAGAGGATGGTCCTAGAAATCAAAGGGAACACAGTCTTCGAAAGAGACATCAGCAGCGAGCAGAGGCAGGCATTTTTACGGGGGGAGGAGAGAGGAGGGGGATTAGCGCAATCTCCAAAGGATCACCCGAGTCAGGTTAAGCGGCACCTTCCCCCGGAGGGGCTACACACAACCCCATGTCGATGATGGAGGACATTCCCCGCCCCTCCCGATTCCTCAGAAAGCTCCGCTTCCCTCCGGAATCAACGCCGGGCGGAATAACTTTTCCCCTCAGGTGGCTTACCGGGCTGGGGCGGGGCAGACGACACACCCGAAGCCCTGAGACGCGAAAGTAGCGCCCGGGGAGCTTTCCGGGGCCCGGGGCCACGAAGGGAGCGAGAGACGCAACCCCCGAGGCGGGCTCAAAGCTGAGGGCGGCGAAGTCGAGGCTCGCGCCCTTTGCAGGTATGGACCCACCTTCCAGTCCCCGCAGCTCCCTCAGGCTGCCGCTCGACCAGCCCGCATCCTTCCTCCGGACGCGACGGGCTCCTGGCTTTGAACGGACGCGGGAGACAGCGGAACCGGCCGACTCCTCCTCGGCGGCTCCTGGCTCTCACGCTGTCCCAGGGGCCGGGGGCGGAGACAGGCGGGGAAAGGAGCGGCCGCTGCCGCCCACAAGCGGGGCCCAAGAATCAAGCTCGCCTTTCCGGCGCTAGAGACGCTCCAGGCGGGACACGGGAAAGGAGGCCGACGGTATCAGCCCCGTTGGGCACGGCCACGTGTGAGCACCGGTGGGGCGGACGGCGCTTTCGCGACGATGGGTAGCAGCCTGGCGGGGCCGGGCATCGCGCTCCTCTTAGCGGTGCTGCTCGTTCCAGGGCGGCGGTCCGGGTCGGAGGCGGCGGGGGTGAGTATTGCCTACCTGCCTCGGATGGCTCGCTTGGCTCTTCTCGCCCCCATTTCCTTGCACGCGGCCGTCAGCGGGATCGGCGCCCCCCCCCCCCCCAGCCTTGTCTCAACTATATCTTGAAGAAGCGTTTTCTGAACTCCCCAAATCCGGTGGCAAGTAGTAGCTCGCTTCCTATTTCCCGCAGCGCCCCACTGAGCAGACCACTCACGGGAGGTCTCTTTCTCTTCGGGTGTAGATTTCTGCCGCCGCTAAAGCTACTCCGTCCCGATGCAGAAGGCAGGGCAGGGGAATCCGGCATCGTCTTGTAGGCTAGCCCTGGTGTCAGTTTTTAAGACAGAGTCGGCGGCATGCCGGATGCACAGAAGCAGTATGTGTGGGAGTAATGATGTACTCATTACAGGTCTGTTGGTTTATTTGAGTAGCAACCTAAAGCCCTGCATGTATTAATGGTTTTATTACATTTGTAAATAAATTAATTGTTGCTATCATATAAACGTTTGGCATTAACTTCTGAATTGAAACAATTGCCTTTTTATTTGAAAACAGCACTTTAGTTTTGGAACACATGGGAATTTGACAACTTGCTAATATGCTGTTCAATTTCATTTATTCAAGTTGCTTTAAATTCATTGTTTGAAGATGTCCTTAAGATGCCTCTATAGTGAGCTAAAGGCACCCACAGACTATTTTTGCATAAAAAATGCAAAACTCATGGTAACGTATGGTCAATAAACTATGTTTTTCTGAATTATCTATGTTTACAAACCACAATGAGCCTTAAATTAGCCCTCCACATTGTAGTCTAATAATATATTATGTGAACCCACTTACAGATATATTGGAGTGTTAGAAATGGAACAATGTAATCTCACTATTTATTATGGGAACTTCTAAATCCAAATTTATATCAGGAATAAAGTACATATAACTATAAACTTAACTTCTATCTAGACAAGATGGATGTTTTACTGTGGTTGGGAGATTGGTGGACAGCTGGACAGGCTGCAAGATGGGGGGGCACAATGTTGCACTGGTTCTCCATCCTGTACAGCTAGTTTCAGTTTGTGACTCTGGGCAGAAAGAAGTTACTCATTTATGGTGTGCTGCAGGATTCAACTCTTCTCCTCCTTTCCTTTAATATCTACATGAAGCCACAGGGGGAGTGATATATCAGCATGGGGTGAAGTATAAGTATATAATATTATCCAGTGATGCATTGCTGCCCACAGTCAGAAAAGTGATGTGCTGAAGGCATTGTCTTGATGCCTAGAGATCGTTAAAAATAGGATCAGGAAAAACAGACTTAATCCTGAAAGAAAAATTGGCTGTGGATATGGAAAGCCTCTGATTCTAAAGATACGTCTCTCTGTTTCTGAAGAAGGTTGAAGCTCCCTGAACAGAGGGTGTTCATGATTTAGGGCAGTGATGGGTAACCTTTTCGGCACCGAGTGCCGAAACTGGAGCGCACGCGCCGGAGCGCTGGAACCCGGAAGAGAGCAGCTGGCCGGTGCGCATGCGTGCGGCGGCCAGCTGCTCTTCCGGGTTCTGGCGCACGCATGCGCACCAGACAGCTGCTCTTCCGGGTTCTGGCGCACGCATGCGCACCAGACAGCTGCTCTTCTGGGTTCTGGCGCGCCCATGCGTGCCGGCCATCTGGTCTTCGCGTGAAGACCAGCTGGCTGGCGTGCATGTGTGCACCGGAACCCGGAAGAGAGCAGCTGGCCAGTGCGCATGTGTGCGACAGAACCCGGAAGAGCAGCTGGTGATGGCGCACATGCCCACAGAGAGGGCTCTGCGTGCCACCTCTGGCACGCAGGCCATAGGTTCACCATCACGGATTTAGGGTTTTCCTGGATGTTTGGCACTTGCTTGAGCACCAAATATGATGATATCTACTGTACCCATTGCAATTGGTTTTGGGTCAGGAAACATTGCACACTGTTATGCAGGCCTTCATCATTTGACAATTGGACTATTTAATATATTCAGGATTCTGCCCTTGAAGACCATCTAGATTTTAGGAGCTTAAACCAGTAGTTTGCTAGGTAATAACGGGCTCTTTAAGAGCTGCCCATGTAAAACACATCTACTCTCTAAACTGCTTAGATGCCAATCCACTTCCAGGTGTAAATCAAGGTGGTGAACACCACCTTCAAAACCTTACAGGATCACTTCAGGACTTGGTTATTTGAGATCTCCCATAATAAACTTAATATGCCAATCCAAAAAGATCTAGAAGAGAAGTCCTAGAAAGTGGCATAGAAATATTAAGGAATAAAATGAAATAATAGACTTAGATAAAATATATATAAGAAGGACATAAAAAAATCTGGGTTTATGTTTGCTATAACTAATACTTGGAAATGAATAGAGACCTTTGTCTCTCTATATATTGAAATACAATCACCAGAAAATTTCACAATTATTTTGTTAGAACTTCTAGAAATTGTTATTTGGTAATATCTAAAGGGCCATATGTTAACTATCTCTGTGCTAAGTACAGGTAGTCCTGAACTTACAACAGTTCACTTAGTCACTGTTCAAAATTACAACAGCGCTGAAAAAAGTGACTTATGACCATTTTTCACATTACAACCACTGAAGCATCCGCATGGTAACATGATCAAAATTCAGATGCTTTGCAACTGATTCATGACAGTTGCAGTGTCCCAGGGTCATGTGGTTACCTTTTGTGACCTTCTGACAAGCAAAGTCAATGAGAAGTCAGATTCACTTAACAACTATGTTACCAACTTAACAGCTGCAATTATTCACTTAACAACTGTAGCAAAAAAGGTTGTAAAATGGGGCAAAATTCACTTAACAACTGTCTTGCTTAGCAATAGCAATTTTGGGTTCAATTGCAGCTATAAATCGACAACTACCTGTAGAAGTTTTTGACTGGGTAGCTAAAAAGTGTCTAAATATCTATATTGTCCATCACATCCCTCCATCATAGCCTGCTCAGTCACCTTTCCTGTAGGGGTCGGGGGAAGGCAAATTGAATACAGATTCTGTGGAGGTAGAAAAGGTCTTTTTAGCAGAGACCTCCTAGTATAACATCTGATAATCTTTTTATTATTTATTATTATTTATTAAATTTGTATGCCGCCCAACTCCCAAGGGACTCTGGGCGGCTCACAACAATATAAAAAACTATTAAAAGAAAACATAATAAAAACATTTAAAAACAGTTAAAAACTCATACACACCGTTTCATGGCCGGATCTCGCCAATTACAGAGGCGAGATTAACGGCCCCAAGCCTGCCGGAAGAGCCAGGTCTTCACCGCTTTCCGGAAGGCCAGCAGGGTGGGGGTAGTCCGGATCTCAGGGGGTAGCTGGTTCCAGAGGGCCGGGGCAGCCACAGAGAAGGCCCTCCCCCGCGGGCCCGCCAGCCGGCACTGTTTAGGTGACGGGACCTGGAGGAGCCCAACCCTGTGGGATCTTACCGGTCGCTGGGAGCTATGTGGCAGAAGGCGGTCTCGAAGATAACCTGGTCCTGAGCCATATAGGGCTTTAAAGGTAATAACCAACACCTTGAATTGTGCCCGGAGACCAATAGGGAGCCAGTGCAGCTCGCGGAGAATTGGTGTAATATGGGTGTACCTAGGTGCACCCATGACAGCTCGCGCAGCCGCATTCTGGACCAATTGTAGTCTCCGAACACTCTTCAAGGGTAGCCCCATGTAGAGCGCGTTGCAATAATCTAACCGTGAGGTGACAAGGGCATGGGTGACTGTGAGGAGAGCCTCTTGATCCAAGTAGGGTCGCAATTGGTGCACCAGGCGAACCTGTGCAAAGGTCACCCTAGCTACAGCTACCAAATGTTGCTCTAATTTTAGCTGTGAGTCTAGGAGGACACCCAAATTGTGAGCCCGTTCTGAGGGGGACAGTTCCCCCCCCCAGAACCATCTTACTTTATTTCAGTAAAATTATTCTTTTTATTCTCATATGTATTATTGAATATTTTAATCCGACAAGGAAAAAGAATAACAAGCTAAGCAAAAGAGTAGAAAACAAGAGTAGAAAACAAGGGATTTGAAATATCCTTGAAATTAAAGTTTTAGTGTTTCTTTGATTGATTGTAAATAACTTTTACATTTAACTTTAACTTTAACATTTAAAAAAACTAAAAATCCTCATTAAACCTTAAACAGAAAATAAGAATCGAAAACAATAGTCAGCCTAGTATGAGTTACAGTACAGGCAGAACATGGCAAAACTGACTGGCTGCAGGATGTCAAAGGAGCACAACAAGACTATATACTCCCGCTTTATTTATTCAACCTATTTGCTGATTATATCAATATCAATAATTTGTGCTCTGCTGATGACACTACCCTGATAGCCAAAAAATGCAACTAGTCTTCGAACTTTCATGTTAGCCTTGCAAGGTAGTCCAAACAAGCGCAACCAGGATTGCTAGCTCTATTCTTATTATAAGATTACATTAACAGTATCTTGCAAGTCTGGAAATACACTTCCCTCCCTTCGTTTTACTCTCCCCAAAACTAGGAAAAATTTGTTTTGAGATGCTTTTACCACCTCCCCTCTTTCAGACTCAAATTTCATTTATCAGACTGTTGTATAGGCTGTGGCTTTTCCTCTTGTCTCCCAGTTATGTTTCTGTGAATGGTTAATTTAAAATACAGGTAGTCCTCAACTTATAACCATTTGTTTAGTCACCATTCAAAATTAAAACAACACTGAAAATAGTGACCTACAACCATTCCTTGCACTTACGATTAGTGCAGCATCCTTACAGTCACATGATCAAGTCTGGGCACTTGGCACTTGGCACTTGGCAACAGTTGCAGCATTCAGGGATCATATGATCACCACGCAGCCAGCTTCTGACAAACAATTGGGAAAGCAGGATTTGCTTAACAATCACAGAATTCTCTTAACTGCAGTGATTTGCTTAACAAGTGTGGCAAAAACGGTCATAAAAATGGGCGCAACTCACTTAACAACCGCTTTCTTTGGCAAGTGAAATTCTGGTTCCAATTGTGAGTGTAAGTCAAGGAGTATCTGCAGACCTTTATAATTTTCTGTCGTATAGTCCTAGAAATTTAGTTTTTTAGTGTAGTGTTGAATCTCATTAATTTAGGTAAAGGTATTGCTTTTTTTTTAGTCTGTAAAAGTTCTATGTCAACATTTGAGTGTTACGTTTATTGACCCAAAAACCTGTCACAGAGCCATATTGCTGCATATATTCCATTAGCAATACTAAAGAATCCTTTGGTAACCATAAATATGACATTATCTTTTTATAAGTTCAATTTATGGTCTTGAGTTTCTAAGTTAACTATTAACATTTTATTTTCCTAAGGGGCAATAATCTGATAAACAATGTAAAACAGCTTGGAGTAAAAGTCACATAATCACTAGATATGTGAAAGGGCTCATTACAACTAGCACCAACTAGGAGCCCTGGTGGCACAGTGGTTAGAATGCAGTATTGCAGGCTAGCTGTGCCCACAGCCAGGAGTTTGATCCTGACCGGCTCAAAGTTGACTCAGCCTTCCATTCTTCCGAGGTTGTTAAAATGACGACCCAGATTGTTGGGGGAAATATGCTGACATTTAGGTGAGAAATGCCTTTCCAAAGATTTTGGCTGGTCATGAATGAGTTTACTGTAGCTACTGATGACTGCTTTAGCACTACACCTGCTCTTATTACAGAAGCTCTTCCTAAAGCAGTTTGGGATATTCTCCTCTTGAGTCAGAAGTTGTGGTTTCTTCTTTATTTCCAATTCTTGACTTGTTGGGATCCTGTTCATTATATCAAAATGAATTAAACAATGGAGGTGGCTTTTTTTAAATTATTTAGCTGCAGGAAGAGTTAAGCAGAAATGATTCACCAATGTGCACCTGAATTCAAGGAAATTCTAACCTACTGTGATATAGAAATGCTGAACATAAGCATTCAGAAGCAAGGATCACTGGGATTAAGAGATCTGATTCTCCAATAAGTTTGCATATGTTTTGTAATTTATCACAGAGCATTAGGTTATGGTGCTATAGGACTCCTAAATGAAAATGTGTTTATTGTTTCATTAGGTTGTCACATAATTTCTTAGTTTAAATTGTCATTCTGTTAGCCAAAATTTATATTTTCCAAAATTTGTTCTAGAAAACTATAGTATAAATAATAAATAATCATTAATCTCATAATAATCATAAATGTTTTTCATTGTAATCTCTGAAACTTCCAGTTTCTTACCTGCAGTTCCATTGAGCGAGCTAATGCTGAGAAGATTAATGCTGGTTTTGACATAGGAATATTTCAAATATTTAAAGCCTCTGATAAGCAGGAACTTTTAAGTCCAGCCCAGAGATAGGGCACTGTCCAGTGAATTTTTCTACCTGGACTTCTGGAAGTGAGATGGTTTGTTCACTCACATCCTAAGGATCCCATGCTAATTGAGCCAGCCTGACCATGAGGCAAGATAAACCCCACCACTTAGTTAGTTGGTCAGTTGGGATCATACCAAAGGGAATACACATCTCTCACAGCCTTTAGCTGAAGAAAAAGCTAGGCACTATTCATGGATGCTTGAGGAACACCTGGTTAATGCTGCCAACCAGAAACTACAGCCATCTCCAGACAGGTTGTTGCTGCAGTTTGAGCAAAGCCAAAATTGAGTATTTCAGATCAAAGAGCATTTAGCCTGCAGCCACTGTCTGAATGCTTTTAGGCTACCTAGGACCAGGGGTGGGTTCTAACTTACCTCGTTGCCGGTTTGCTTCCTCCCGCGCCATGTGGCCACACCTCGTGGGCGCGCACACGCAAAGCGCATACGCACATGTGCAGTGCCAAAAAATCCAATTTTTTTTTAAAAAGCTGAAAATAAGATGGTGACGCATGCACAGTGCCGGAAACTCGGCTTCTGCACATACGCAGA
>QLTV01001119.1:2266009-2313548 GCA_003457575.1 Thermophis baileyi
GTCACCAGCGAGTTGCTACCAGTTCAGGCGAACTGGTCCAAACCAGAAGGAACCCACCTCTGCCTAGGATCCAGTTGCTGTTTTGATATGAAGCTGAGTTTTGAGATACGCCATAAGAATGAGAGCCAACCTGAACAACAGCTTACAAAGTTGCTTCTCAGGAGGATCCAACTCCTATGTAGTCTACTTTTTCACCTAACCATTGACTGGACTTGTATTCTCTGTTCCCTAGGGCTGGGTTTAGCTGGTGCTTAAATTCTAGGCTGGGAACACACTGCAGTCCAGGGAGATTTTCCCTAACATAATAGGAACATTTTATTTTATTTTATTATTTTATTATTTTATTTTATTTTATTTTATTTTATTTTATTTTATTTTATTTTATTTTATTATTTTATTTTATTTTATTTTATTTATTTTATTTTATTTTTTATTTTATTTTATTTTATTTTATTTTATTCTATTCTATTTTAATATTTTATTTTATTTATTTTAATATTTTATTTTATTTATTTTAATATTTTATTTTATTTTATTATTTTATTTACTTCACACGTCTTAATTGCTCATCTCTCAGAGCGAGGCTCTGGACAATGTACAATTTGATCAATAAAATTAAGCATTAAAGCAGAATAAAATAAGATTAAAACTTTAAAAAAAAATATAAAACTATGCTTTAGAATTTCTTCCAATGTAAAATGCTCAGTGGTAGAGATACCGTTCAATAATAGCATTTCAGTAACAGGAAACAATGGCTCCTTTTATTTCAATGGACTGTTTATGGCATGTTATTCTAGTTTCTATCCTTAGAAGGAAACAGGTATTCAGTCAATGGCTGCCTGATCATCTAGACATGATCTTATTAAAAGAGTAGGATCCCAGAATCTGAAAAAACTCTCTGGTAATGCTTGATTTTTGCCTGTCCTTCTGTTTCACATCCTGATATACTTGGCTCCTTTTGTGCATAACAGACATGAAAGGATCCACACTCTGAAAGCAGCAACAAGCTCCATCATTGAAATCCAAATATTGAATCTGATCCAGTCTCTGTTTCTTTGGCAGAGCTGATAAAATTTTGCATGGTTGAGATTTCAGCTCCGTGGAAATCGGTTCATGTTGGCTTCTCAATTTCAGACGACTAATCTAACAGCACAGATATTAGAAAGTAAATTACATTTGAACTGGTTACTTAGTAGGTACAATAAGTGTTTTGAACAGTTTGTAATTAGGACCACGATGTCTCTAGAATTGTAACTAAATTTTGTACTATCACTATGACAATTAGAAGTTTGGGGATCTGATTGCTTTTCCAGGTGTATCTACATTTAATAAACTATACTGAAAACTAACTTTTGATCAATATTCTTTTACTCTGGTCCACATTTAGCATTTTAGCTATGGGACATCCTTTGGTATGTCCTGCTTTATTTAAGTGGTGGAATGTGAGCTTATGATGGTGTAAGGAATTCACTGTGGAATGTGATGTCATCCTGAGCTTACTAAAAACACATTTTCATCTGGTGACTTTACCGTGGGAATAAGCCCTTAGTCATTTGAGAGCAGAATATTGGAAAAGCTCCGTGTTCTTTCATGGAAGCACTTTAATTTAAGACAAACTGACCCTGGAAAAAAAGAAATGAAGAAATCAAACCAAGTAATCATAAACCGATGGGAAGAGCTGTTAAACAGTGGAACATTCTGCTCCAATATCGGGGAGGGGGGGGAGAGATTGAATGGATTCTTACCCTGAGCAGCGGGTTAGTTGGCTGAATTATAAGGCCACTTTTAACTTCCATGTTCCATGATTTTGTTATTATTTTTACAGTCATTGCAAGACAGGTTCTCCAGGCAGACGTACATGTTTGGCTAAAATGTGGTTTGGTGCTTAATGGATGGTTTGTATAGCACTCCAATTAATTTTTTTAACAATAGTTAAGTACTATCGTAATTTCCTGGATACGTATAAAACTTTGAATCATGTGCTAATTTTAGTCGCTGGATATGTGCACAAACTAACATACTACATTGTAGCCTAGCATGCTGTGCAAACATAGCCAAGGTGGTTAGTTAATGATCCAATGTTTTATACAAACCCAGGCAATTGAGTTAATCAAATGTAATAATGCAGGATTCAAATAATCATAAATTAATATACTGCATAAGCAATTTAACTTAAAACAATACTTTAATAATTTCCCCGTTCAAAAAAATAAAGATTGGATTTACCAATGAAACGATTACTTTGTTCTACCATCTTCATGAAACTCTCTTCCCAGCTATAGTAAATTGTTTCCTATTGGTCGCTAGTTTTTTAGGGGAAAAGTATTGAAAACAAATACAGTTTATACCTGGGGTACAAACAATAGTCACTTATTTCAGGACATAGCTGACTAAGCTACTCCAAATTTATGGCACCTGGTTTATCTAATGCCACTCCTCTTCACTCATTTTTAGGCAATCAATAAACTGTCATCACATTTATTTCATTGGGTAGCCTCTTTTGTCAATGTTTAGTAAACCAGCAGCTCATCTGATTGGCTTTGTATGCTCTATGAGCAGATAGACCCATGATAAGGAGAGGTACCCAACAAGAAAACTAGAGCAGAAGAAATTATCTTCATATAATTGCTTTGGATGACCTTGTAAGCTCAGAGATTCTAACTTCTCTACTTGGAGAGGCTAAAGTCTTTTAAAGTCTTCAGTGAGCAGAGCATCTGGCAGTCTACTTTGTAGTTATTGACAAAGGTTATTGAGAGGATTCCTCCCAAAGGACAGGATGCTATGAGGAAGGAAATAGGGTGGAGAAAATAAAGTACACAAATGACTGGAAGACTAATTCTTGCTATCAAGACTCACTCGTGATTACTGTATTACCTTTTTTGCACAGGAATGAGGCAAAAAAAGAAGGTGGGTGTGTCTAGAAGCAAGAAATGAAGGAAAGATAAGGGAGGAGCTATTTTTTCTTTTTTAAAAATAATGCATTATTTTTGTGTGCATTTTTCCTTCTCATTTTTATTGTCCAAAACTGTTGCAACGGCCTGTAGGTAAATCTTGTTGAGTCTTAGTGCCTAAAAGGAAACAAGTGACCTTAAACAGAGCTGCTGGAGCACAGCCCACTAATCAATAAGGGTGGAATAGTAAGTACATTGTGCCACTTTTATAGGTTCAAACACAAGCTTGAGCCTGTGTTCAAACAAATTCATTTCTGATTTTTTTTCCGGTGATGGTCTAGAGTATTTCTTCATTTGCTTCATCTTCCTGAGCTATTCAGTAAATCAAGGAAGACTTTCGGATGTGAGGGTGAGAGAAGCTACAACCAACTTGATCATTTCAGTGATCCAGTGATCCAGAGATGATCTAGCCCAGGGGTGTCAAACTCCAAGCCTGTTGTGGCCCTCCAGCTGCCAGTGGAGCTGGCGGCAGACTCGGACGATGAGGAGGTTGGGGAGGAACTTGGGCCAGTGCTGGAGTCTGGGAAGGCTCTGATGGATGCTCTGCGTCAGACGCAGAGATAGAGCCAGGGCCGTCCGACATTTCCCAGCCACCGGAGAGGCAGCTGCCTTTGGAGGCTGATATGAGTGAGGAGGAGGAACAGCTGGGGCCTGTTCCAGATGCACGTATGCGCAGAGCAGGTAGGAGAGGTGAGCAACGGAGGGCAAGGAGTCGACTCGGGAAGCAAAGCACACGTGGACGCTGAATGGCCCCTCCCTGGCTGGGGAATAAACACAAGGAATGGATAAGGTCTGTACTGCAGTTAACTCCTTGAAGGACTATTGCTTGGACTTTTCGGTGGGTGAATGCAATTAATTCACAAGAGATAAATAAAGAGCTGTTTTTCTTGACAAGGAGTCTGTTTCTTGTTTCTGCTAAGGCTGGGTCAGAACATGGCCCGCTGGCCGGATGCGTCAGGTGCTGACCACGCCCACGCCCGGTTTAGCGAAGGGGGAAAAAGTCCCGATACGTCACATGACACTGCCATGATGACGTGAGTTTGACACCCCTGATCTAGGCACTTGGTGGAACTGCCTTTGAGATTGCTATAAAACTCTGTAAGCATTCCCCAGAATCCATCCAGATCCACAAGGCATCTGGTGGGCCAATTTAACAAGTCCTCCAGCTGCAGGGATTCCAAGAGGTAGTTAACCTGTGGTGAGCCAGAGTCATGCAGCCATGACATTGGACACCCTGTAACATCCTTCATTTTTAGTTCACCTATCAGTTGCTCTGAAGTGAAGATTGGATGTAGAATGCTACCATGAAGTAGGCTGGACTTGAGATAACTTGTGTCGAACTCAGAGATGGCCTAAATTCCTAATCTAGACCAGATCCTCCTCTAGAGCATGGAAGTCCTCCAGCAGTATGAACCTAGGAGATTTCAATACCAGTCCAGCTGTGTGCTCCAGGTGACCAGGAAAGTACTGTGTTGTGCAGCAAAGTGAGCAGAATCCTTCAACTGTTCCCAAAGTCACATAAAGGCAATCAAAGCAACCCTGCACATAAACAGTGTTCCTAGCTGCCACCAAATTGACATCATCTCTATCCAATGGTCCTGGCATCAAAGTTTGTGCAGGCTTCAACAACCGGGAGGTCAGATCTCAGGCATTGCTATCCTCACTCAACCAGGATTTGATAATACACGGTTATGTTTGTGTTAATACTAATATTCAGTATACTATTCTTAATATAACTACTGTCCATCTATTTTTCTCTACAATATTTTTGGTATCTTTTAATTGTATCCCTCATTCCAAAAATCATTTGGCTGCATATAATGCTTCTTATATAAAATCCAATTTTAATATTCTTCCATGCCGATAGATATCAGTATACCCAACATAATTTCTTAACTAAGGTAAATTTTCTTGATATATGTCTGCATCTACCTTGCTTTATAAAACCTTTACTCTGAAAAAAATTCCAGGAATGTTGTAATATCCTTCCGCTTCTCCCTTAGTTGATTTTTTAACAAAAAAAATATTTTGGCATCAAATATGCTTTTGTCTGAAATATATAGCCATAGTTTCCTTCCTCTACAATAGAGATAGGCCAGCCAATCTTGGGTGATCTAAAAGAAACAACAAAAACAGCATCCCCAAAAATCCCTAAGTCTAGAACTGATCAATATTTGGATGGAACACCACTAGAATATCTCAAGATTAGACTTGGAAGTTAAAAATAATCCTTAGAAGGAGATAATGGCAAACTTCTATATTATACGGATGTACCTATCAAGTCACCAGAAGTTAATCTTGACTTGAGACAGATTGTATCTTTATGGTAGTACAGATTTCATTCAACTGCAGTTACGATTAACCTTTGCCAGCATAACAAATGGAGATGAACAATGGGTGTTGTAGTAGAGACAAACAGGGAGAGTTGGTATATACCAGGCTTGTGCATAATTAGACCACATGACATGATGGTGGATGAGTGTGCATCTAAGAGTTGGCTGGACAATAATAAGCATTGCAAATTTTCCCAGTTGGGTTTCAGGTCGTCTAGTATGAGAGTATGGCTGGAGTGAAAGGGTTTGTGGGATTTTTTATGACAACTGCACCATGACTAGGAGCACTGCTGAAGAGATGGCCAGTTGTGAGAGCCTGAACTAGGAGGGTGGCCTGTTAAGGTTCCTGCTGGGGCATCAACCACATAGATGGATACTACTGGTCCTTTATAAACATCAACATCTCATCTCAGGACTGATGTTGAAGTTTTAGTCTGGGTAATTTCAACCTTCAAATCCTGGGCAAGGATTATGGTGGATGAGATTGCCATACCATGACCTCAATCCCAAAGAGCTCCTTGGTTTATACCAAGAAGCCTAAAAAGATGCCTAGCAGGAGGAAACCAGAAGTGGACACAACTGAATACTGGTAAGAAATCATATTGAAGCTTACATACGGTAGTGAAACATCCTTTCCGCAGACACCTGGCAGGTCCCTACCCAGCATTCCAAAAAGCCTTGAAAACCTTCCCACAAATTTTGGGTAGTGTGTGACTGGAGCTGGAGAAGTTGTTTATTTATGTGAGGGGTGTGTTGCTTTTGGGGAGCTAAGAGTTGTTTATCCTTGTTTTTTATATTTTTATTGTTTTATTATTGTTTTAAGCTTCCCATAGCTATACTGCATGTGTTGTTATGCAGTGTTTTCTGGCATAAAGACTGTAATGAAGGATTGTTGTTGGTGGGCAGTTATATAAATAAGTACGTACACACTGCATCCACAGATTGGGCAGGAGGCTGTTTGATGTTCCCTGGACCCTTCTGCAGTTGTTTTAGCAGATAAAGTTGCTCATATTTGCTCTGTGCTGAATGGCATTTGGGCAGAGCCCAATGTGGCAGTTTTGATCTTGTGGAACCTGAGAAAGGGGTACCCTGTAATTCAGATACCCCCACCCATGCGCTTGATCTATTTTCCGGGAAATTTTCTAGGATTTTTTTTCTGGCTCCAGAAGGTAGTCATTTCCTCTCTGGGGGAGGCTGTAATGCCTCCTCTGTTAAAGGCCTGGACCCTCTTCTGAAGATGCCTTCCCTGCACTTGACTGTTTTTGATGACTCAAAAGAGTGGTGGCAAATCAACTACAGAGGATTCCAGTCAGTGGTGGGATTCAAAAATTTTTACTACCAGTTCTGTGGGTGTGGCTTGGTGGGCGTGGCTTGGTGGGCGTGGCAGGGGAAGGATATTGTAAAAACTCCATTCCCACCCCACTCCAGGGGAAGGTTACTGCAAAATCCCCATTTCCTCCTGATCAGTTGGGACTCAGGAGGCAGAGAATAGATGGGGGCGGGGCCAGTCAGAGGTGGTATTTACCAGTTCTCCGAACTACTCAAAATTTCTGCTACCGGTTCTCCACAACTGGTCAGAGCCTGCTGAATCTCACCTCTGATCCCAGTTAAATAAATTATCTAGATTCTTTTCAATCAGGACACAGACGTGGTAATGAGTTGGCATTAGGAATGGCATTGGTTGTTGTGTCTAATTACCTTTGTTAGCATCATGATGGGAGGTGTACATTGTTTTGTTCATATGAGATCTTTTGTTGGTATTCAATACTATGAATCATGGTGTCGTTCCAGTATCCTGCAGAGGCTGGGAGTTGGGAGGACTATTTTATAGTGGTTCTACTTCAGTGGCAATTCCAATGAAGGGACAAGGGGCATCAATACTAGAGTCCCTGTGAATTCTTGATTAGGATTCTTCAAGGCTTAGAGCTTTCCCCCATTTTATTTAACATTCATATGAAGTCATTTGGGGGTTCAAGGTGAAGTATCTTAGTTGTACATTGTCACCCCAAGCCAACCAGAGATATTGTCAAATTTCAAGGCTGTGAGAATCTGGATGGGTTGAAACAAACTCAGAATAATTCTCTTAGGCTAGTCCTTTTTATCATCATTACATAACAATTTAATAACATCATCTGGCTAACATTGAACCTTTGTAGGTTTTGCAAAGGTCGAGAAACTGGTTAAGAAACTGATTCTACAAGTTTGGTTGTAACTTTATTCATGTAGGCCATAGTAACAGAATCTTGACAGCAATAGCACTTAGACTTATATACTGCTTCATAGTGCTTTATAACACTCTATAAATGATTTGCAGAGTCAGTATATTCTGACTCTGGGTCCTCATTTTACCAACCTCTGAAGGATGGAAGGCTGAGTCCGAGCTGGTCAGGATTGAACTCATGGCAGTGGGCAGAGTTAGCCTGCAATACTGCATTCTAACCATGCACCACCAAGCTGGCTGTTCTCACTTTCCTCCCTCATATAATCGAGTGAATTAGGGTGGAGCTAGGTCTGAGCTTCTTTCTCATGCTTCCTCTGTTTCCTGGGTTTAAAACACGCTTTGGTTTTTAAAACCATTCCTCCAAAGTCATTTCTGTGGTTCACTGCTCCCTCGGAAACAGGTGATCTGTGAATTTGGTGTTCACCTGGACTCTTGGTTTCTTCCTACCCTAGTAGCAGCAACTCATGCCATGAGCATCATTTGACTTGTGTAGACAAGTATGGAGATGGGAATTAAATGAGGTACTAAGAGCTGCGGTGGCACAGTGGTTAGAATGCAGTACTGCAGGCTACTTGTAATGACTGCCGGCTGCCTGCAATTTGGCAGTTCGAATCTCACCAGGCTCAAGGTTGACTCAACCTTCCATTCTTCTGAGGTCGGTAAAATGAGGACCCAGATTGTTGAGGGCAATATGCTGACTCTGTAAACCACTTAGAGAGGGCTGTAAAAGCACTGTGAAGTGGTATATAAGTCTAAATGCTATTGCTAAGTGCTACCTGTAACCATTATGTAAATATCAACTTAGATATTTGACATTATACTAATATCAACTTAATAGGCAAAAGAAGTGAGGAAATAACTTATGATTGCCCTGCCTTGATTCTCTTTAGTATAAGGGGGGCGGGAGAGAATCTCTGCCAGGTTTTCATGATTGGTTACCCGTAGCCTTTTGGGTTGAATTAATAGCAATAGCAATAGCACTTAGACTTATATAATGCTTCACAGTGCTTTATAGCCCTCTCTAAGCGGTTTACAGAGTCAGCATATTGCCCCCAACAATCTGGGTCCTCATTTTACTGACCTCGGAAGGATGGAAGGCTGAGTCAACCTTGAGCTGGGGAGAATTGAACCCCTGGCAGTCAGCAGAATTTGCCTGAAATACTGCATTTTAACCACTGCACCACCGCAGCTGTAATACTGCTGCTTATTATCTTTACAGCCCTCAATGGCACAGAATCTGGGTATAACAGGTAATGTCTTGCCAGAACTGACTTTGCCTGTTCAGTCTGGGCCAGAGGTGGGTTCCTGCCAGTTTGGACTGGCTCTATAGAACCGGTAGCGGGAATTTCCCCCCGCTCGCTGAACCGGCAGCAATGGCTGGCTGGACATACCCCTGAACTGGCCTATGGCACCGCCATCTTGTTTTTTGCTTCTGCGCATTCCAGAAGCTGTTTTTTGCTTCTGCGCATGCGGAGATGCTTGATTTTTAGCACTGCGCATGCGTGTGCGTGCACGCAAGGCACGCATGCCCACGCAGCACGTGAGGAAGTGAACCGGCAGCGAGGTAAGTTAGAACCCACCCCTGGTCTGGGCATAAGGAGAAAGGTTGTGGTGGGTCTCCCCTCCTCAAGATATAATGGGAGATGGACCAGAAATTCTCAGAAGCCACCCTCTCTTCTTAGGACACTCTCCACACAGGCAAACTAAGCAGAGCTGTGCGTCAGCAGGCACTTGGTCCTTAAAGGTAGTTTTAGTCATGGGGCACCTTGGAGATTTCTCTTTAGTTTTTTTTTTTAACAATGTGTTTCCAGTATGTGTAGGAATGTCATTTCTCAGAATTCTTGTGGATTGAGATAGGATATAAATATTTTCAAAAAAATAAATAAGCATTTCACTTACTCTAGCTCCATACTGAGCACTACTCTTCTCACACCCTGTCATGTTACTTGTGAAATGTAGTTTGGAAGCATTCAATGAATCTTATGTCAAAGTTCTGTATCTGTACACCTCCCTGGAATTTCATCTTTATTTCTTTGCTTTATTTTTAAAAATGCTTAATGAGCGAGCCACTTGTACTCTTTGTGAGCTGTATTGTATGTTGCTGTGTATAGTATTCCAGAGATTTTTGAGACTTCCTCCTATTCCTACCAGTAAGTCCTTTGCCCTGACAAAGTGAGCTAGGATTATAATATTTTTTTGCTTTTAAACATATGAAATAAATACTTTTTCCAAGAGCAAATGTATTTAGTTTGGCATTCCTGCCCTCAACTTTGACACAGACAGACTACAGGAAGTGATGGGTCATAGGAATCGCACACTGGATTAGATCTCCATCCTGGCTTACATATGCATTTCCTGCATATGGGAAGAGATGCCCGAGGAGACATAAATAAATGATCTCATGGGAGATTTGAAGTTTTAACAATGTAGCAAAGCTAAATTTGGCAATAAGCATGCTCATTATTTTGTGTGTTATCTCAAGCTTTATCAACCAGATATTTTCAAAATGGGACTTAAAAGAGAAGATGTAATTTCCTCCTTTTGCATTTTATGTACAATATTTTTCTTATCTTTGATATTTTAAATTTGTAGATGGAGGTTTTACTCCCTAGTTTGGAAATATTTCATCTTTTAAAACAAGAAACCTCCTTTTTTCAAAAACAAATTTCCTATTGTCAGAAATATACATATAGAAACCAGTGTTTCTAAGACTTGCATTTAATTAAATTTGTGAAAACACAAATTTTAAAAAGATCTCTAACTCTTGGTTCTGTGGAATTCTTTGCCTCCCTTTTTAATGTAGTTCCCAAGAAGAATTCATAGTTAGTGAGTGCTGCCTAGATTGTACACCATCTAATTTTTGCCACCAACATACAATTTTTATATCTTGGTTTATACCTTATATTTAATGTAATGTGCTGGTTTCATTTTTGCTTAGCTTGTTTGGTGAACTTTACCATTGCAGTCTAATGGTAGATTGCTCATTCAACAATCTTTGGTTACAGCAAAGAAGGCATCAACCAGTTCTGGGATCTGAACAGTTGCATTGCTTGCTCAAAGCTTTCCTGCAACCATCAGAACAACCTCCCTGATCTTAACCACGTGCTCCAGCCTTCAGATCTTTTAGCATGATTATTTCATATTCAAGTTTGACTACATTATATATTACAGTATTTTGAAAAATCTTGCTAGAATATCTGACTGTATCAACTATTAACATTTTTAGTTGTGAAATAAATTCTCTTGGGTTTAGTGGCCACTGGAAATCTAACCAGATCACTGATACAGACTCCAGTGGGGATGGTGTGCTTTGCCGTGTGTGTGTGTGTGTGTGTGTGTGTGTGTGTGTGTGTGTGTGTGTGTGTGACATGACATTGGACTATCTGAAAGCTAAAGAGTAGAACTAAGTGTTTTCCTAGAGCAAGAGTAAATAAGAAACTAAAAGACAAAATAACTTTAGAGAAAATAAAAATTCCTTCCTTTATTAGTACCCCCCAAATATATGAAAGGATATTGTCTAAGATAAAACTGAGCCAAGACATAAAAGGGGACATGTTACCTTCTCACTTGGTTGATTGACTGGTTGATTAAATGCCATCAAGTCAGTTTTAGTTCTTAGTTACACATAGGTAGACTTCCAGGATGATCTGCCCCCAACCTGGCACTTCAGGTTTCCAATGCTATACTCATTGCCTCTGTAATGAAATCCGTCCACCTTGCTGCTGGTCACCCTCTTTTTTTTCTTTTTTTTCTTTTTCTTTCTTTTTCTTTCCACCTTTCCCAACATTTTAGACTTTTCAAAAGAGCTAGATTTTTACATAATGTGTCTAAATGTGATGCTCTGGCATTCCCATTTTCCTAAGAAAATGCTTCTCTTTAAGCAATGAAGCACATATTGACTTCTTTTGGTGGTGTTTGAATTCCTCAGTTATCCAGAGTGCATCCCAGTAACTTTCATCACCTGTTCCCACAGTAACTGAATGCTTGATTCATGCTGGTGGCAACACTTGTTCTACTTATTTGTAATGTGTTGGCAATTACTTGTTCCTTGCATATACTGTATGCTATGATCCTTGTTAAGGATAATTCATGTTTTGTGCTGGCCGTAGGGCTAACATTATGATTATGGTTAACATTATGATTAACATTATGGTTTACCACTGAGAGTCATTGGTTTGAGCTGAGTGGCTATACAAATTAAATAAATGGACAAAAATTGGAATGAAGCACCTGGCTTTGTCAATAGAAAATTGGCCTCTCTGTTAACTAGATTGCTACCTCATGAGATGAAACCATTACTGTCTTGTCTTAATTCAGGCAGTTGCTTGAATAATCTCGGTATTGTTGTGTCTTTGGAATTCCAAGGTAAGATGCCTCTTTATATTTCCTGGCAATGAAGTGATAGCAGTATGCTTAAATTCCCTCATGAAACCAAGCTGCTTTTTCTGCTGGGTTCCCATTCTAAATGTCCATGACATGAGCCAGGGGACAAGAGAGATGCAGTCTGTTCTTGTATCATTTAACATATGAGTTTACTTACCTTAGGTGGAGATTTTAGGATCCTGTATCATTCTTTGCCTGGGAGATGATTTACTTTACTGCATATCATAATTTATGAGGTGACAAAGTAGACAAAGTGGCTGCCATTACATTTTAGTTTCTTTTCTCCCTCTCCCATGGAAATCACTGAGATGGAAATTTTTCTGTGTCAGGGCTGGGACTGGAATAAAGCTGTGCTATTGCTGAGGACATAGGTATAAAATTAAAGGCATTTATAATATGGCATCGCTGTGCTTCTCTTCTGCCTTGTTGGTTCTTTTCCAAGTAGTAGTAGTAGTTAATGAGTGACATATTATGGTTATGTCTTAATTCAGAGGTTTCAGTTAGCTTGAGGATGATTTGGACTCTGATGAATAGCTTATCTAATTTCAATAAAAACTTTCAATACCCCTTTCCATTACTTTTTGGCCTTCCTTCAAGCTTCTAGAAGACTCATCCCCCACAAACCCAGGGTTTTTTTATGTTCAGGCAGGCATGAGCAGGAGACCATAACAATAACCAAGGGCCATCTAGTCAGCCACAATCATAATCAAGCAGTGGATATATTCACTGGCATGGTAGGCACTACTAACTACTGTAAGGTCTCCGTTGCCTAGAGAGTGCTGCTCAAACAACCACTCTTGCTGCAAGAGAATACTACTCCAAACCAGATCCCCTGCTCTATGCTGTCCAAGGTCCTGACAATTCTTCCAACCTAGAGCTTACCTGATATGACCCTGCATTAACTAAAGTGTTATAAACAATACAGCACTCTCTCTGGGAGCTGAGTTCTGTGTAATATCTCCCTTCTTCTAAGTCTCCACTTGATTAGTAAGAAGTACCCATGGTACCCAGATGTTTCAGCATTACAATAGATAGTATGGAAGCTTTCCATCAAATTTTGAAGCCAATAAAAGACTATGCTTTAAGTGAGAAGCTTCTAAACATATAGAATTTTAATGGCAACAATTATTAATTAGAACATACTAAAAATAGCATGTCATTCCAAAAGTGCTTAAAGTGGTATTCTGCACAGGTTCACTTTTTTGGTATATTTTTAGAATGGAAAATTGAGATATATTGTGCTTAGTTTTTATTGTGAAAATTATAAATAAATGATAAAAGCAAGGCTTTCATCTAGGGTCTGTTTATATGGTGATGCTTAGGTGAACAGCACCACAATGTCAGAAAATAGTATATTCTGTGAAAGAAACTGAAATAGTTAGAAAGCTTTATTCTCTAGATATTCAGATTAAAAAGACAATAAAAACTAAACAGAATGTTGGTTTGGTTGGCTCAGAATATAGACTGAAAATTGCAACTTTCAGTTAAAGGGCAGCAAAATATCTTTATATATTTGAAACAAATATTGTCAACTAGCATGTTATAATTTGGAGAAATCTATTCACTCAAGTTAGTTTTTCCCTCTCTTTGTTAAAGACACAATGTTCTTTATAAATGGGCAACTTGTTTCTGTCACTTTCTCTTCTCTACAGTATATTCTTTTGTTTGCCTTTTGTATAGAGGCAAAATTAGATTATTTTTCTGTAGAATTTTAAGAGATTTATGAAACATAAAAATAGTAATGATTTCTCAAGAAACTGTTTTAAATATTTCAGGTGTTTAAAATATGCTGCATTATAGGACTGAATATTGTTAATTAGTCCTAATCGCTGCTCTACATAGTGTTTCAGGACTCCTTTTTGTTAATGCAATTGCTTATCAGAAAAATGCTTTGCTTTATAACAAATTGAATGGTATTTGGAATTTGAGATGTATGTGTCATGCTCAAATTTTATTTCAGTTTTGCATTTATTCACTCATAAATCAATTATACGTGTGTTAGATTTTCATGTCATTCAGCAGTTTCATTTTTATTTTAACTGAAATAAATGTGTATTTTTTTTATGCACTTTTCCTAATAAATACATTTTAGCATGCAATCTAAAACATTCATTTTGTACACATATTTTTTGAGTTAAGAATTGCATTTCAAATTCTGGGTATGTGCAGAACTTTAGAACCTTCATTTTGGTTATTTAAAAATGTTAACTAATAATCAAATTGATGTTGCCCCAGTTCAGGAAGCAAAAGTCAGTGTAAGTAAGCAACAGATGATGAAAATATGCCAGTTCCATTATTGCCTGTTGTGCCCTTAGTATACTTCAGTATTTTTAATTTCAATATTGAGAAAAAAATGCTAGATAAAATGCATAGAATAGAGACGATTGTCTACTTATTCCTATTTTCAAAAAAAGAAAGAAAGAAACATTGATCATCTGTTAACATAAATGTGTAATTGTTCTAATCATGAAAAGAATAAGGATGACATTGTAATGCATTCCTAATAACTTCTCCTTTAGAATTGTGATTTGTATTAAAGTTGCTTAGTATTTGAAAGAAGCATTTCATTTTTGACCTTTACATGAAACTTATTGTTGTTTATTTTCTGGATTAATTGTTCTGGATTAATGGAAAGATTTTCTTATTCAAACTTTCTTGTCAATTCTATACAAATCCCAGCTTTTAAATAGGAGATGATATAACACTGAATTTAAAAAATAAGTGTTAATTATTGTAAAGGACTTCAAACTTAATTTCATCAGTGAGCTGTCTAAAATACTGACGTATTCTTAATTCTCAAAAAAAAAAATTGACATGCAGTTTTATAAAATGTGTACTACAAAATAGAAAAAAAACAACTGGTATATTATGTCAATTATATAGATTATATATATATATATAATTATTAATTTAATGTATTTTGTGATTATGTTTATATCATAGACATTAGTTTACAGAGCTGGCCAAAGTAAAGATGGAGTTCAAAGACTGAAGTAATTTACCTCCTCTTCTTTTGTGGAAGGTTCTCTTTGATCTTCCTCTGAAAGCTGATGTACACAGGGTGGTCCTGACTATCTAATGCCTCCTGACATCTTTCCAGTATCCGTATTACTGCATAATTCTATTATGGAAATAATAAAATTGCTTCAGATGTGTAATAACTGCTGAAGTCTTGCATAGAAATGTTGGTGGAAACTCTTATATACCAATTTATTTGATACCCAATTCCTATTTGTTTGTTTATATACTGCAAAATTAGCGTGCGGCCTACACATGGGTGTACCTTATACAGAACCAGTTTAGGTTATTTTGTCTAATAAATACTACATGAAATAAGGGACTTCATTCTCATTTCTGCAATCTCTGAGATTAACCTCAAATAATCTAGCCACTGTTAAAACAAACTATTTGTATTTGTTGAACAGTTTCCAGAATATAAACCAATGAACTATAGGTCATAATATTCTCCACAAAGTACCCACATATTTAAAATGACTTTTCCTGGGGTTTCCTTTGGTTCAAAAATAATTATGAATGTCTTCTTGATTCTTTCATATGAGCTTGGTTTGCATCTCACAATATTCTTGGTGTATGCTTGAATAATAGGCTGTTCTTCATTTCTGACTTCTAGTTATTCTGTTCCTGGTTTGTTCTTTGATCCTTTGATTCTTGTTCCTGATCCTTGGCATGCCTCACAGTTTCTTTTTCCTGGTTCACCTTGCACAGCTGTTCATAGCTCAGTACTGGCAGCTATAGGTGTAATGTTCTCAGATATATGTTGTTTAGGATGACTGCTCTACATTTGTAAAACAAATCTAAGACAAGATGTTCCTATTTGGGTTGTATTTAAATATTTAATATTTAGTTAATGTTAAAGTATGATAATATATTTATTATTATCTTAGTCAATATTAATTATATCAATATAATATATTATATTATATTAATGTAAGAACACAACAGAACAGAATAGAATAGAATAACAGAGTTGGAAGGGACCTTGTAGGTCATCTAGTCCAACCCCCTGCTCAAGCAGGAGACCCTATACCATTTCTGACAAATGGCTGTCCAGTCTCTTCTTGAAAGCCTCCAGTGATGAAGCACCCACAATTTCTGAAGGCAAGCTGTTCTATTGGTTGATTGTTCTCACTGTCAAAAAAATTCTCCTTATTTCTAGGTTAAATCCCTCCTTGATTGGTTTCTATCCATTGTTCCTTGTCTGCCTCTGGGTGCTTTGGAAAATAGGTTGGCCTTCTCCTCTCTGTGACAGGCTCTCAAATATTGGAACACTGCTATCATGTCACCCTGATCCTTCTCTTCACTAGACTACCCATGCCCAGTTTTTGTAATCGTTCTTCATATGTTTTAGCCTCCAGGCCCCTGATCATTAATAGAAGGCAACAATATACAAAGACCTGCAAATAGAAGTAGAATGATTGTGGCAAAAGAAAGCAAAGGTAGTACCAATAATAATAGGCGCCTTGGGTGTAATTCCAAAACAAGACTTGATAGGTGCCAAATCCAATCTAAACATCTATCTGACTGTGCAACAAGCCAATCTAATTATATATTAATATCTTATTTATTATCTTACTCAATAGTAATTGATCTTTGTTCTATTGGCTGACCTTTTAGCATAAAATTATTCTTTTAAAGATTGTAATACAATACATCTGCTGAACAATGAGATTTTGAAATGAAATTTGGTATGCAAAGTCAGGCCATGTTAAGTTTTATTATTATCACATACAATTTCAAGAAAGCTGAGGAAAATCAAAACAGAACAATCCAATTTAACATGAATATAAATATAATTCAAGAAACATTGAATTGAAAGAATTTTGAAGGAGAGTGAGAAAGTTATAATTCAATATCTGAAATGAGTTTTTAAACTGTGTTTTTTTTCTGTTTTCTAGTTTCATAACACTTTTTTATTTTTTAGGCTTTAGCACTTACATCTAATTACACATAGTTTTAGAACTAATTTCAAAACCTTTTAGAAGCTGTTGGCTCAGATCCCTAATAATAGCTTAATGAATGCTGTTAATGACCATAGAAATCAAGAACATCTCTCATGATAACATACATAATATATTTGAGGTCTTCCTGCAGAGGGGGTGGAGTAAGGTGAAGTCATAAAAAGATCTTTTGAACATCCATTTCTGACCAATCAGAATAGAATAGAATAGAATAGAATAGAATAGAATAGAATAGAATAGAATAGAATGAACAATTGAGGAAACTAGTGTAGAATACAAAGATAATGAGAGTTTCTAAAACTGGGGTAGATTTATTGGGACAGAGGAGGGGAAAGGGAAGGAGAAAGGGAAAGGGGAATAGAACAGAGTATTCTTTACTGGCCAAGTGTGATTGGACACACAAGGAATTTGTCTTTGGTGCATATGCTCTCAGTATACAAAGGACATATTCTGAAATACACGGGTCTCGGGTTTTAAATTTAAGCATTTTAAATTGAGCCAGGAAACAGATTGGAACCCTGACTAATAGATACTAATCTGAAAATTCTGCCCCAAGTTAAGCTCCCAAACTCTCTTCATGACAGGTTTCCTACAGAAACTGCTGCCCTAAACCAAATAAGGGCCACTGTTCTTTGGATAATGATTACAAAAGCTTAATTACAAACTCACACCCAATTCACATTAAACGTTATTTTTTAGCCCTGATGCCTGAGAAAGTGAAAGCGGTATCCAGAAGTACATCCATGGTGTCAACCAATTTAGTCAAAAGGATGCAAAGGATACAATTTTCTTTTCTTTTTCCCATTCAGTCATGTCAGATTATTGAAGACTGTCTGGACAAGTCCCTACAGTTTTCTTGGCAGGTTTTACAGAAGTGGTCTGTCATTGCCTCTTACCTAAAAGGATACAGTGCATATCAAAAAATTCCCTGGTCTTCAAATCACTGAAACAGATCCCACCTCCTGTGTCAGTGTTTCACCAAGAACTAAAAGAAAAGGAGTCCTAAAAATGAATGCATAACTGTTCTAGATTTGCTACCTTTCTCTTGGCTTCCTTTTACTTGATCTATCTGGTTAATTGGAAAATGTATCTTCATTTCCTTTTTAGAAATGACAAAGGAAGTTCCTGAATTTTCCAGCCTAGATAATAAAGCATGAATTCAAATATTTAAAAAGATCATAAAATATATATGTACATTTCAGAAATGAGTTTGGCTGTTAGGTCTGATTTCTATCAAAAAGTCCATGTACACTTGTATTAAAAAAATTACAATTTGCTAATTTTATTAGTGTCTTCCAAGTGAAACTATCCAGAACTATAACATATGATTAATGTTTGAAGCCAGCACATCTGTAAAGTCACTTTAAAGATTGATGTTTCAGAACATATTATGAAATGTCAACATTTGGCATATTTGTTATTGTACAAATGTATTCCCAGTATGCATCCTAACATTGACAACATAAAACTATATATCTCTTCAAAACTGAGAAACAAAAATTCATGATAAATATATTGAAAAGCACACAATAAAAGTTCTTAGGGGAATTATAAAGAAGTTCAAACTGATTTTTTAAGACATCTGTGTTGTAAGTATGAGTGGAACCCTTGGGAACAAGTGCAATAATGCATTGGAAGAAAATGCCTTTTATACTAGCCTTACGTTGCTTAACAACAAGCTGTAAGAATAAACAGGGATCAATAACTCATGAATTAGAATGACAAATTGTACAAACCAGTATCCTGTTTTTGAAATGTTTTTATTTGCAGGGTGGTAATAATCACATTGTCAATTTTGCTCAATACTTCTCGTTTCTTGAGACAAGAAACGAGACAAATCTAACACACACACTTTCATTTTATTATCCTTAAAACATTTTGCACATCTTTACTTTTGACTTTTATGTTGTATCCAGTATAGGTTATCATTGTGATAAAACTGTGTTTTGGATAATTGATTTACTGAGGAACTGTACAAATATCCCAATCCCAAAGGTTCTGTGCTGTATCTGGTTTCTGGACTTGTCCGTCTTATAACTCAGTGATGTTTTATGTTCCTCAGAAGATAATATTGGAGATAATATTCATATATGTATATGTTCTATCTCGTCACCTGAAGGTTGAGAGAAAATCATTAGGAGCCCCAAGATATTCCAAAAAAGCAATGAAAACCATATTATAATATATGCCACTGTCATGTTATACTGCAATATCTAGAGGGCTATCTAATCCTCTTGTGGAAAATCATTAATGAGAGATCCAATCTAGAACTAAGGAGAAATTACTTGACAGTGAGAACAATTAGTCAATGGCTTGCCTCCGGAAGGTGTGGGTACTCCATCACTGAAGGTTTTCAAGAAGAAACTGGACAGCCATTTATCCGGAATGGTATCTCCTGTTCCAGCAAGGTTTGGACTAAAAGACCTCCAAGATCCCTTCCAACCCTATTATTCTATGTCCTATGATCTTGTGAGTAGACAGACATCTAGACTGATAGAAAATGATGTCCTGGATTTTCTCCAGGTAGCATTTTTAAAGGTTCAGGGTATAAATGCATTAAAATATGTCATTGATTCTCTTATATGAACAAGATACCCTTTTTTCATGTCTCTTTGCTAAAGATATATACTTATAGAATGGTTATTTACAAATTTCCATCAAGGATGGAATTTTGGGGACTTAACCATACTTATGAAGAATGTTGCTCTAAACATCCTTACACTGTTGAAAAAATACCTTTGTGTCTGTAACCTGGCTATAATTTGGGCACAGCATGATTAAGCTGGGAATTTTAGCATGCTTTCTGCAGTATACAGTATATGAGTCACAAGTCTGTTGCTTGGAGGAATTCTTTGGTAATTTCTAAAAGCAGCTTTCTATGGGCTTTCCAGCCTCCAAAGCCCTCTCACAATCAGGACAACAATTATGTTGATCACTCTTTTTTTTTTTTTTTGGCAAATTGATATTCCAAGGCAGTCCAAGACCGACAAATGTGCAGATGCAACATTTGGCAAATGAAGCTTTTGTGTCACATGTGCTCCCACCTGGACATAGTGGTGTTTCACAGTCTGAAGGATAAATAAATAAGAATGCCTTCTGGAAGTCCTGCACAAATTCTTGCCTTTCAGGATTCTCGGAGGTCATTCTTCAATTTTCTCCCCAGTCCAGATGCTGATTAGTGGAAGGCCAATGCTTTTATTCTCACAAATGTCTGGGTCTTGTTCTATGATCTATATAAAGCAATGGCAAACATTTCAGAATAAAATTGTGTGAGGGCTCAAATTTACCCCCCCTCCCAATTTTTTTTTTAAATTGCCTCAAATCATTAAAGACCACTCTTCTTTCTCTATAAGATGCTGAAACCCGTTTAAGTCTTGTGAAATTTGAACATTTTCACACAAAAAATCTCATTCAGGAACATTGTAATCTTTTAAGCCACATTTTAAATTAAAAATATTTTATTTGCAAAGTTCATAGGTACCCTCCTAATTTGTAGTGTTTACTGTACTGTATTGATCTATATTCTTTATAAGTATCTATAGTTCAAATATGAATGTTTCGTCTAGATTCAGGAAAGAGATCCATTTCTTTTTCAGTTTATCTAGAGGATATGTCTTTCCACAGAGAAAATCCACAGATGTTTGGCCTTGCTGGTTGAGTCAATGAGGGGACGCTATGCTACCCAAAGCATAAGAGATCAGAATGCTCTTGGCAAGTCCTGGAAAATAAACATTTATGATTAGAAACTTATTTCCTAACACTGGAAGTTCATACCCATTTGGGATTTTTAACAAACTTTGTTGTTAAACATTTTGGTTTTTTAAATAATTTGGAGTGCTAGGACTAAAGAAACAAAAACATACTACTTTGAATTAATTAAAATCCATATATCACTTCCTTTTTTAAAAAAAATGTCTGAGACAATTACAATTACTTTTACTAGAAAGCTTGAACATTCTGAAGATGGAGGAAAATGAAAGACCACTGGTACATCATGCCTTTGAGTTCAATTTCCCCCTCACCACCACCATCAATAATATTTAAAGCAAAGCTATCTGTATATGTTCATATATAGTTCTGTGTCACATATAAAACATAGTCATTAATGAAAATGTTTCGGGAGAAATGTGTGCCATGCAAATTAATCAGAAAAAGTAATCCAGCAATCTTCCAGAGTCTGCTGATCTGCAAAGTCTAGCAGCCCCAAAGAGCATTGCCATTGGTGTACGATTTTGGGAGCCCTAGTTATCAACAGATAGAGGGCACTTCACTGCTGCCTCCTCCTATGACTTGCTCTTAAAACTGATGAACCTGGGTAGCCCTGAACCTGTGGAAAGTTTACTAACAGCCTAGAATGAACTGAATGGCATTGTTTGTGAAGGGAGAAGACTCCTGTTTTGCTCTGAGGTATTTGACCTGTCTATCTCGTGAGGGTTAGGAAACCAAAGCGGATGCATCATATTACATTTAAGATATTATTTTGAAATATTTAAGATATTTTGAAATACTGATAGCATAGTGCAAATATATATGTATATTGTGGAGTGTCACAATGTATGCACAACATGCAAGAAGGGGAATGACTTGGGAGACAAAGCAAAACAGTGAACAATGAGGGACTATGTCCAAAGTATTATATAATTAAGTTTTAGCTTACAATGTACTCTGCAATCTGTGGTAAAAATCTAATAAGAAAGAACACGAGCAATGAATTAGACCTAGCAGCTGCCATGATACTGTATGCTTGGTTTGTATTAACCTTGCTTATTTTTTTAATGGGCATATTATGCGAACTTAGCTCATGTAGTTCGTAATTATGCTTTGCAAGCAACAAAGTGAAGTTGTTCTGTGAATAAATCAACTCTGTTTTGTTTCTCCAGCTTATCCAACCAGCTCTCTTGGCTTTTCATTTTCTGATTCTATGGGTCAGAGGTGAAAAGAACCATGGCCTATGATATGGAAATAGACCTTAAGAATTTAAGAACAGCTGAGAGCCAGGGTGGTGATAGTGGAGCCTAACTTGGTACTAGTTAGCTACATGGGAAAAGGGAGAAATCAATTGTTTTCTTGTTTCTACAATTAAAATGATTCATTTGAATGTGCCATTAAATACTGTATTGTGAAACCAACTTAATAAAAATACAGACTTTTCCTCTTCCAGAGGGACATTTTATAGACAAAGAAATCTTCACCATTGGTTCTCGGTCATTTTATTTATTCCCTCCTCCACAGATTCCACCAAAACTTTTTTTTAAACGAAGCGAGTTCATAGGTTTTGAGTACCATGCACAGTACGTTATGAGAGGTTACTTTTCTGAAGAATTGTTAACTTTGTCATGAGCAGGATAGACCCCTGAGTTTTTAATCTTTGCATGTACAACCTTGTTTTTTCACAACATATTTTGAGAGCCCCAGACTGATTCTAGTGAAGAATGCAGTGCATGATAGATTTTTCATTGCTAATCCAGACTTGCATTAAATCTTTAATTAATCTAGGAAAATGCACTGAAGACATAGAGTAGGTTCCCATAAAATGGGAGGTCACAGTTTGTTTAATCATTGGTCACAAATAACTAAGCTGTAAACCTTGAACTATAGTAGTTGTGTCCATACAACACAAACAAGCAAGCCACTTTTAGCTGTGTATTGAATGAATTTAGGCATAGAAACAAGCAATTTAAGAATCAGTTCACAAAATCAGGAACTCTGGACTGTTTCCATCAATTGTATGATGTTTGTGGTGGAATAAACTGTGGCAATTGTTTCCTCTTAAAGAAATTGGTATAAATTAAAAAAGTATTCCAAATATAATCTTGGAATTTTAGATTTTAGATTTCCTGACAATAAAACAGGTAGTCTTAATTGTTTTCAAAAACTTTGGTCAAAGTAGTAAGAAGGCTCACCTCAAAAATGCTGACATATAAATCTAGAATTTGGAAAATATATTATGTAATTGAAAGCTAGAGAGTCAGTTTGGTGTAGTTGTTAAAGCATCAGACTAGAAACCAGAAGACCATGAGTTCTAGTTCCACTTTGGGCTCAAAGCCAGTTGGGTAACCTCGGGCCAGCCACATTCTCTCAGCCCCAGGAAGCAGGAAATGGCAAATCACCCCTGTGCTTTATAACTCTCTTTGCTGTGTGATCACATCAGATAAAGGAATGACTGTCTGCTCAGACTAGATCAGTTAAACTGTGTGAGGGATTTCTTTGCTTCCTCAAGAAATCCTGAATAGATCGGGAAACTTCATCAGATGTTATTTCCCAGACTCTTCATTAAATCACAGCTCTAGTTCCTGGCCTCCAAATGATAGCACATATGAAATAGCGCTCTTTTGCGTAAATTGCAATATCTAAGAATGATAAATGCAGGAAAGGCTAAATTTCCTAAGGAATACCAGTATTACAGCTGTAGAGATTTGTGTTCTCTTTATCTAAATTGGCTTTTTAATGGAGTCAGCATTATTTAAATAGTCTGAGTGGACAGATGTTTTCATTACAAGCAACTTTTTCTCTAGCAAACCTTCTCTAACAAAGTCTAACCTTTGTTGTAGATATTACCAAATTGATGGATTACTTTTTTTAAAATTACAGGGTTGTTCTGGCTGTGGAAAATGTGACTGCAGTGGAGTAAAGGGGCAAAAAGTAAGTATTCTGTATATTTTTCCTTCCTTGTGTTTTTGCCAATTTTGAATAAATCAGGATAAATGAATTTTAATACTACCAGGATACCCAGTTTGGGAGGGGAGATAATATTTAGCTATGTGGAAGTAAAAATTGGATATGACCAAATTGGAAAACATAGGGGAGCAGAGATTGAAGATAAAAGCTGTGATAAATGACTGGATTGTCTGAGGATCCACCTCTCTCCCTCTCCACCAACAAAAATTTGAAATAAAGTTTTGCAATGACCTCTGAAATGACTTGTTTTTGAATGCCTTGAAAATATATAAGAACAGGGTTTTTCTAATATTAAATCTACAAGCCTGAGAAACTTTATATTACAAATCTCAATTTTAATGGTTATAGGAAGGACATTCTTTGCAGGATCACATCCACTTTACCCCCCTGGGAAAACAGTTTTAGGAAATCTCATACTTCCATATGGACATATTACTAAAAATCCTTGCCCATTTATAGAAATGCAGAAAACAAAAGTTAATACTGATGTTTAAACTGTTTATTAATAAAATTAAGCAGTCAGCTGAAAAGTCCTATCAGGTTCACTGAATGGAGCTATTATCTGAGTAAGACATACTGCATATCAGTGTTGTTTAAAAACATTCTGTGAATCATACATCTTACATTTTACAGCATTTTATGTTCACTCCTGTGAACAACTAATTCAAATCTTTGAATGCATGGAGGGATGGCAGAAAAGAAAGTTATTTTTAATGCTGGAGGTACCAAGATTGTAACCTTGAAATCTGAACTTCTTGAATCTTGGTCAAAAAAGAGAGAAGGGCTTAATGGAATTCCAAGCTTCCACTCGCTGACTTCCTTAGTATTAATTGTGACCCACCCTATAGTGGTTGCTAAAGACACCATCCAAAGGCAAAGCCACATGTTAAACTAGGCCCATCTCATAGATTTCTAGGATTAGCCTAGAATCTCATGGAAAGTGGCAAATGTTGTGATAGAACTTTCCTTTAGCCCCATAAAGATGAATATGTAAATCTGTGGATAAATATTTCTATTTATCCACAGTAATTTAAATTGTGAGTGGCTGAAATGGGATAGAGATTGTATCATTTGGCCTTGATCTAGACATGGGATTCTTAACAAACTGCCTTATGTTGATTCAGAGTATCTGTATGTCTGGACCACGTTTGTCTATACCTGTGATGGCAAACCTATGGCACATGTGCCAGAGGTGGCACACAGAGCCCTCTCTGTGGGCACGTGCACTGTCGCCAGCTGCTCTTCAGGGTTCCATCGCGCGCATGCGTGCCAGACAGCTGGTCCGGTGTGCATGCGCACCAGCCAGCTGCTCTCTTCTGGGTTCCTCCTGTCAAACTTGTGTCATCACAGCGGTGTCACGTGATGTATCGGGACTTTTTCCCCCTTTGCTAAACTGGGCGTGGGCGTGGCCAGCACATGACGCATCTGGCCTGTGGGCCGCGAGTTTGACAGCCCTGTTTTATATCAATCGGTACTACTGTATGATAAATACAATCATTTGGTTAATGGGGGAAGGCACCTGTTTCTGAGGTGGCGCAGTGGTTAAAGTGCAGTACTGCAGGCTACTTCAGCTGACTGTTAGCTGCAGTTCAGCGGTTCAAATCTCACCGGCTCAAGGTTGACTCAGCCTTCCATCCTTCTGAGGTGGGTAAAATGAGGACCCAGATTGTTGGGGGCAATATGCTGACTCTGTGAACCGCTTAGAGAGGGCTGTAAAGCACTGTAAAGCGGTATATAAGTCTAAGTGCTATTGCTATTGCTATTCTTCTTCCCTTCTCTTAGTTTTTTAGCTGCTACAATAGTGCTTCAGCAGGCACAATCACTGCTAAGAAGCCATAGACAAATTAATTTTAACATGTGAATTGTCTTATTTTTCAAGATTCAGACTGAATACATCCGTAAGTTTACAAACAGAAGTCAGCAGGTATTTTTAATAGCTATTTATAAGATCTGATCATTGATAACTTCTTGATTTGAATTCACCCACTTTTTCTTTCCATAAAATTTGAATTAATTGTAGACAATTTGCAATTTCCCAAATCCATTTTGTGATGACAACTATCACATTTCTTTAGAAAGAAATATATCTGAGTTTACAAATTGGATAATTACTAATAGAGGTAAAACATGATTATGTGACTGCTTCATTAACAGTATTTGCCCCCCCTCCCAATCCATTTAAAGACCAGACTCAAAGTACGAATTCTGACAGTTAAACCTCTAATTCAGTTAGGCCATGGGATATAATGACTTTCCCCTAGATATGCAGGTCCAATGCATCACTTTCAGGAGTGGTAAGGCACATCGTCTTTAGAAGGAAGATCTTTATAGCAGTGGTCCCAGTTTATATAATGCCCTTCCCAAACAGACTCACTCCCAACAGGGTTTTTCTGTTGTTGTTATTGTTGTTGTTGTTGTTACTTTTAAGTACCAGGCAAAGCTGTTCCTCTTTTTCCAAGCATTTAGAGCCTACATGTGTAAAACATCTTCATGATCCATGCTGGAATATGTACTTGTTGCATGTCACATTTCCTTTATTATTCCTGTATTAGGACTTGGGTTTTACATTTTGCATTTCATTTGTTTATATTTCTGAATTTTATTACGTTCACACTCGCTTTGGGGATCCAAGAAATATAATATTTCTTACCACAGGGATAAAAATGTAATAAAATACATGGGAAGTGCTGCATGTTACTTTATCAGCATTGTCAATATTTTCCTGTTTTTGTCGTCCTCCGTGGTTCATACAGATTCTACAGTAGTACAGATGGTGCAATAACATCTGTGTGAATTTCTGAGGATTATGAATATAAGCAGCAGTTAGATGTGTGTTTTGCAGATGTGCTTTTTGAAACTAAATTGATAATTATGTGCATTCATTTCATCATAGTCACATCTTATTTGAGCATAATCACAAGGCAGACTCTAATATGCAGCACAAAATAACTAGATGACTGACAACCTTCATCTGTTCATCAATTTGGTGTATCAAAAAAGTGCTATTTTGCAAGCCTTTAACAGTACATCTTATAGTCTAATGCAACAAAGTTTCAGATTCATTCAGAATTTGTATAACCAAAGGTTTTTGATATGTTTCCTTTGGTCTCTGGAGATTTACAAAATTAAATAATAGCAAGCTGAAGCTGGAACCCCTACTGTCCTTTTCTTGAAGGACAGAAGGCATATCTAAAAATGCAAAAGGAAGGGAGGGAGAGGAATACTGAAAGTAAATTACTACTGATTCACATGGCACCTATGATAGATCAACTAAAGAGTAAAAGGTTTATGGTAAAAGCAGAGCACCTTATAAAATTTCCCCCAGAATTATTTATTTATTTATGTAGCTGCTCATTCCATATGTGACTTGGGTAGCTTACAAGATTAAAATGCAAATATTACCAAAACCCCCAAAATAATCATACAAAAAAATAAAATTAAAAAACTATCAGTTTGGTTAAGATGCTGGCCTAGAAACCAAGTGACTGTGAGTTCTAAACCTGCCTTAAGCATGAAAGACAGCTGGTGACCTTGGGCCAGTTACTCTCTCTCAGCCCAACTCAACTCACAAGGTTGTTGTGGAAGGAGGAAGAAGTATTAGGTATGTCTGCCACCTTAAGTTACTTATAAAGTAATAAAGGTGGATAAAAATTTAATAAATAAAATAAAAACATCTAAAACCATATCATGTAACCATTTTATAGGCTCTGCACCGCCATCCTCAGGCTAGATGGCAAAGCTATTCTAGAACCATCAGCAAGGTTGGGGCCAGTCTGACCTCAGGGGAATGATATTCCAAAGCACAGGTACAGCGGCTGAAAAGCTTTCCTCCTGGGTTCCATTAGGCAGCACTTTCTCATGGATAGAACCCACAACATGCTCTTTATGCTAGACCCGATGGGAAAGATAAATGTAATTGGGGAGGGGGTGGTGCTTCAAATAACCTGGCACCATTCCATGTAGGGCTTTATAGGCCAGCGCCAGCATTTTAAATTGATAACCAATGCAGCTCACAAAGCAGAGGTATAATGTTTGCACATATGAGCCCTCACCCCTGCATTTTTCATCAACCGAAGCTTCTAAATTACTGATAGCTTTCCAGTGTTTAGGTGAGTTTTCAAGATAAAAAATGGCCTTTAGCACCAGGGCCAGAAAAGTCCTCCATCCGAAATATAATACCTCCTCTCCCAATTTACAACCAATCATGTTGAATCTTGCAATTTGAGAAATAATGTCAGATCTGCCATCACACCACTTCAGCTTTCATGGCATCCTGCCATAAAAAGGGGGAAGGGGAATGGGGGAACATAGGGAGGGGGAATGACAGGAACCAGAGGTGCCAATCAGAGACAATGGCTGAAAAATCCAAGGACACAGACCTGAGAATGGAATGCAAACACCCACCAAAAAGGCACCAAACTTTAGAAGTGTTACCAAAACACCTACTTTGAATACCATTGGACAATACGAGATGACCAAAAGGGGAAGGCCTGGGAGAAGGGAAAATCATGAGATTTACATGGGAATATTCAGATCTGTCTTTGCTTACACTTGGCTTTAGTAAAAGTAAACCTTTTCTTTTCAAATGGGGTTTAGGGTCTTTCTTTCCTAAATGCACAAGTTAGGACAAAGCTGACAATTCTATTTTTGGTACACAACGTAATAGTTACTAGTTTAAGAAATAATAAAAGTTTATCTCTGCTGGAAAATTACTGTAGGTAATTTCCTATTTAGTTTGCACCCAGCACATTCCCAGTCAACCTTTAAGTCCAAATCAAAGCAGGCACACAGACCACTCAATACAGCTAGCAGAAAGATACTGTATCTTGATATTTAATAAAAATCAGCAAAACATGCAAAACTTAATTGACAAAGCAGGCAAAATCAGGGGGTGAGAGAGACTTCAAACAAGAGGTAAGAAATTGTATCAATATTTCTGTTGATACCCAAAGGTATAGCATGTTTCAGAACCATCGGAAAAAGTATCCTGTGGATAAGTAGTATGGATAATGGCCTTGCCCCAGCTATAACCTTTTTATATACATAATAGCAGCAGAATAGAGGTAGAAAGTAGAACACTGATGATCTTTCTGTTCTGCATGAAGGAGACAATTTGATGAACAGGGATAATGTATCCTACAATCTGATGGTTTTTAATTTTTAAATCTCTGGTATTTCTGTTAAATCTAATCCATTAGGACAGGGATGGCGAACCTTTTTTTGCTTGGGTGCCAAAAGGGCGTGCGCATGCGTGATAGCGCACGCGCGCATGCCCACACCCATAATGCAATGTCCTCCCCCCGTGCATGCATGCACAACCCCCCCGTGCTGCGCCCCCCCCGTGCATGCGCGCAGGACTCACTGAAGCCTCCGGAGCCTGTGGATGGTGAAAAACGGATTCCAGCTGATTTTTGGCCTTCCGGAGGGCGGGGGTTGGGAGGTAGTTTTCAGGAAAGCCTCCAGAGCCTGTGCTGGTGAAAAACAGACCCAACGGCCCAACCAGAAGTTCATTTCTGAACTTCCGGTTGGACGGTTGGGCCGTTTTTCACCCTCCCCAGGCTTCAGGAGGCTTTCCTGAAGCCTGGGGAAGGCGAAAACGACCTCCCCCGCCCTCCGGAAGGCCAAAAATCAGCTGGCCAGCACGCAAATGCCTGCTGGAGCTGACATAGGGCAATGCCTCGTGTGCCCTCAGATATGGCTCCGCGTGCCACCTGTGGCACGCGTGCCATAGGTTCGCCATCACTGCATTAGGACATTGCCTATCTACCATTTTAAAAACTATTTCTAGCAGTAATGACAGCATAAATTTGTTGTGGTGTACACTTTAAGTTAGGTATAAATTAAAATTTGTATAGTAAAAGCTGCTGTAGATACTAAATGACAAAACATGTTGCAGTAAAATAGAGTGTTTGTTTGTTTGTTTTAATTCCAGCTTAGTCCAGTATGGGCCCTGCAAAAAGAATGCTGGTGGGCTCCATAGGATTCTCGGGTTGCAATATTTGCACCCTTGCATAAGGTATCAGTCACATCTCATAATGATTGACCTTATTGGACGTGCAAAAGCCAACATTAAACACATTGTTTTCTAGGTCAGTGCAATAATGGTGTTAAATGTATTTTCGAACCAGATTTTTTCTTTCTCTCTAAATGTCATTAGCAAAACCCTACAAAATTTTGGAAAAGAACCATAATATAATATTTTAATGGGCAATTTTTTAATCAAAATGTTCTGAACTCTTGCTTTTTGAGCTGATATATTTTGGAGTAGGCAGAAAGTGTGATCCAACATAAATAGTAGCTGTTACTATTACAAAATGAAGACATGTTTCTTTCATAAGAAAGATCTTTAGATAGAATTATTTTCAGTGTGTCATTATGGGCTTAATAGTTAAGTCACTTTCACATTTCTTTCACATCCATTTTGGCTAAAAATTAACTCAAAGATCAACAACCTTTTCAGGTTTGGGATAATATTACATGATCTCATGTGATTGGTATGAAATTTCCCCCCACCACCCCGATTTGAAAATGATTTCAAACATTTAATTTTTTAAAATTTCCAAACATTTATTTTAGGGAATTGCAGGAAATTTTCAGGCTAATAGATTGGAAGCTGACCAGAGTAGGTTATAAGATGGGTGGCTTTATAAATGTTTTAAATAAATAAAGAAAATAAATAGTAGATCATTGAGGTTCTAGCCTCAACAAATACTGTTTCTGACTAGACACATTGCATAAAGGTAAAACTGATGTGGGAAGTGACATTAATGAACACTAACACAAAGTTTCACTTTTCTAGATCCATTTGAAAAATTTCTTAAGTAGAAGCAAAATAAGCAGGTTGTTGTTTGTGTCTAAAAATGGGTAAATGTAATTATAGTATTCATATGGCACACTACCAAACCTACTCAGTAACACATAGTTTCATATTAACACAGCAAACTAAATCCGATACACTGATATTAGCTGAATAATGGCTTCAAATAATGTTGATATTCTGCTGTCATTAAATTAACCCCGACCTTGCAAAAAGAACCTGGTGGCTTAAATCTAGTTTGCTTACCAGATCAGCTAGTATGAAAAAAAAATTTAAAAAATATTTTATAAGAATTCAGATTATCCCACATATTCTATGGAACACTTTAAAATAATGCTTTGTTCATTAATTTTGCAAGAAATTAAAAAAAACAAAAACAAAATTAAGCAACATCTCTGAAAGCAAATTTAGGCTGGAGACATTCTTTTTTAAAAAAAAGATCTTGTGATACAGCATAAAAAGACTGCTGCAGAAATGGGTATCACTATGCATGGAAAAAGCAGATCGTACAAGTTTAGATCAGGACAATGTAGAGACACCCATAATTTATTTAGATTGGCACACTTATACTTCTTCAATAAAAGAAAGAAAAACTCTTAAGGTTTTAGATACTGTTTTTGAAAAGAAAAATAACAATGCCTTTAACTCATATTAAAAATGAACACGAGAGATGGTTACTTGATGACCCAAATAACATTTTTAAATAATCAAAAATTCTACTTATATTTTGATTTCTGAGAAGGCAAGGATCAAAAGATTTCAACATTTTCAAACTTTCTTAGCTGTTCAAGTATTTATTTAATTCCTGAAACATTAACAAGGATTGGAGTCGATTGGATTCCAGATTGTCCTCTCTCTGCTTAAGCCTGACATTAATGGGTTGTGGAAAGATTCTGTTTAAACAGTGAAAGCGACCCTGAGATTTTGCATCTCAAGCTTTTATTTAAATTATTCTGAAATAGCAAATCAGTTCAGTAGAATATCTGACCTAGTTTTACATGCAATACCATTTCTATCACATTTCCATATTCTCTTTTTCTTTTTCATCTTTATTAATCTTTCAAAGTAGGTGGCACTTATTATCCCAATCCTTTAAAAATAGTCCTCATTTAGAAACTGCCTTGGATAGTGACCATTTGCAAATACAACAGTAATAAATTGTAGTAAACAATAATTAAAAATCATTTTCTGTCCAATGCATTCACTCACGCCCATATTTCTGCACCTGATGACAATGCACAATATAATGAAAGTAACACTGGCATTGCTGCATTAGACAGCTTTATCTAAATGAGATGAAAACAACCAGCAAACTACATAATGTCTCACATTATGAAAGTCACATTTTCACTTAGTGACCATTTCATTGGAACTAATGCTAAAAGAGGATTATCTGTACTTGGTTTCTTTTATTTACATATATGAATAAAAAAGGATCTAATTACCAGGCAAAAATACTTCTGTTCACACTTCTTTGAAATTGTTCTGTAAGTAGAACCTCACACCCATACCTGAAGCCCTTATAAACAGAGGAACACTGACACTGACATCCCCTAAACTTTGCGAAGATGTTACCTATCCTGGTAATGAAACGTTCGGAAACCAATCCATAAGCTTGGAGAACGAATCTTCACCCAAGCTTCAGATATTCACCACTATTGCAAAGCTACATGGGCGTGCAATGCTTAAAGTTGCTCGCTGCTGGGAGACTTTAGCTGTGAGATGATTGTTGACCCGCGAACAGCTACACTTCCTCCATGAATGCCTTCACAAGCAAACAACCCCCAAAAGCACACGCTACCAACCATTGATCAACCACCCACAAGCATGGAAACTGGCCTTCCAAAACGGGTGCAAAATGCTTCGATTCATGATCACTGATACTCACAACCGCCTGGAAAAATACCAATGCATCATCGATGAACAAAAAAACGCATGTCTCAACTCCATCGGACAAGACCTGACAGACACCTTAGATTAGAACACACAATCCACAGGAATGCCAACAAAATACAAACCCCAAAACGCAACTCACTACAAGAGAAACAATACCATCACCCCAAAATCACAAAATAACAACTCAGAACTATGGATCAAAAAAATCTATCCAGCAGATCTCTATCTGATGACGAAAAGACCATCCTCACACACGGCCTCACAAACTCGGAGAACGAACCTTCACCCTCATCCTACACCGAGCTACAGATATTTGCCACTACTGTATTGCAAAACAAAAGTGTATTTCTTTGATTTGAGGGATGGCCTGTTACTCTGTCTTAGAACCAAAGGCAGAAGGAATTCAGTAGTACCTCTGCAGTACCCAAGAAGCAGTTCTTCTTTTGTCTGTGTCAACATTTTTATGGATACATACTTGTGTCTTTTAGTGCCATACACATATTTCATAATCTGATTGGATACTAATTTTTCGATGTTATGCCTTCTCCCCCAAATTTCATTGGCCACTCACTACTTTGTTGGTCACTATTTATTGGTTATCATATTATTCTGGTTTATTATATGTCAGGGTCATGAGCCTTTAAGTAACAGGCTTATTTTATATGATATAATTAATTGTAATAAATTATTTTATCAATAGTTATTTTATTGTATTCTTTTATTCTATGTCTTATTGAACGTAGGTACCAGCATAATGATACATAATAAACTGCTACCAGTGGTAATGGATAAGAGATCCCATCAGAGATAAATATTATAGAATCTCAGGGTCAAATTCCACTTCCCCGTTTCTGTAAAAATCCAAATTAAAGCATCCCCAACATTTCCATATTATTCCATATTCTGAACTCTGGAGATAGAGAGCAAGTTGTGCTCTTCTTATAACCTTCTTTCATTTTTCTGAAGAGTGTTATCATATCCTGTCTGGTCAGCTTCAGTCTTCTTCTTAAGGCTAAACATTCAGTTCCTTCAGTCATTCATTGTAAGATTGATGTATCCAACCTCCTGTTTATTCTCATTAACATTCTCATTGCACGTTCCAATTTCTTTGAACTTTTTAATGAGTGGTGCTTAAAATAAACACAATATTTGAAGCATAATAGCCATCAGTCTTCAATATTTAATTTGGTTTCTGCACTAAGAAAGAGATTGAATTCATTGGCCTACATTCTTCCTCCTATGTTTCTTTTACCATTAATGGTAATAAACTAAGTAATCATTCCTTGCCCCAGAATTTAAAGATTAAGAATTAAGATTAAGAATTTTATGTAGCTTCACAGTGATGGGTCAGCTGTGAGTCATCAGTGAGTCTTGTGATGGGTCACCACACAGCCAACCACCACGCAAAAACTAACCCTACCGTACACAAAAGGGGCATTGGAAATGACAGCCAGAATCCTCTAAGCTCTAGGAATAACAATAGCCCACAAACCTTCAGCCACATTCCACCAGGAATTATCCGGAACCAAAGACAAAATATAGAAGGATGAAAGAAACAATGTAATCTAAAAAATCAACTGTACCCATTGCAACCAATTATACATGGGACAAACATCACATCAATTAAAAACCATTAACACCGGCTGGCAGTCAAACGCCATGATCCCAAATCCTTAATCTCTACCCACACTGACACCAAACAGCACCAGTTCAATTGGAGCAACACAAAAATCATCAGCCACGCTGCCACCTGCCACGCTTGTGTGTTCATTGAAGCTTGGCACTCCACAAGCAATTCCATCAACAGACACATTGACCTACAACCAGCCTACGAACCCCTCAGAATCCAAATCAACTGCACAGCCAACCAGAGACAGAACTGACTCTCAACCAACCCATGCAACCCCCCGCCCACCAGCAGTTCACCTCCCAATGACCCTGGCCTGATGTAATCTCCTTATCACAAGACCCATCACAAGACCCATCACTGATGACTCACAGCTGACCCATCACTAGACTCTCACTTGACCCACCCATACCTGAAACCCTTACAAGCAGAAGAACACTGACACTGACATCCCCTAAACTCAGCTGAAGATGTTACCTAGGCTGGTAACGAAATGTTCGGAAACCAACCCACAAGCTCAGAGAACGAACCTTCACTCTCACACTTTCCCCCCCAGTCCTGCTCTTTAAAAACTGAAGTTTAAGAAACCTTGGAATTTGATACCAGAGTTTAAAGAAAATATTATTAGGACTGGCCAGCTGTTTCTAATGTTGTTCTTTGAAACTGCTTTTGTGCCTATTCCAGAAGAGCTGAAAACTGGTGAAAAGAGGAAGCAAAAATTAACAGTGGCACCTCCTGGACAATAGTTCTCAGAAAATCCTAGGCAGAACCTTGCAGACATCATACTCTCAAACTCTCTTACAACTTTTTCTGAAATATAGTTTGCTAATTAAAATATATTGTAAACTATTAACAAAGAAGATGAAGTTATGAATGTTGCTTGCTACTGCTCTTCTTGTTAATGAAGTTGCAAATGTTTTATATTAAATAGAAATGCATAAGAAACATGTATAAATTATTCAATTAAACTGATTTAGGCTGCAATCTTATAGCCTGCAAAGTGTTGCAGAAATTGTCACTGATTTTCTCCCTTTGAGGTTAAAGACAAGACTCCAGTCTTGAAGAAAGAACAGCCTCTTTGGCTGCAATTTTGTGATTTGTATGTAGGAAGGATTCAAAACTATTTTAGTGGCATAGTGTAGAGAGATCTAATGTGAATTACCATCTCTTCTTGCCTTCTGTTACCTCCTTGATACCAAATGAAATGTAAATAACCCAGATATTGATCTAAACTACTTCCTATTCCAACCGGAATGCTTTTCCATCTTGAAGTGTTAATCTACTGTCACTGGACAGGCATTGGGGTTATTGAACTATTCCAAAGTACTATTAGAATTACTCTGCTGGTAATCAATTATAATATGCTGTAATAGAATTTTGGGATGTTGTGGTAAACTAGTTCTAAGTTTTTTATTTTTCAAACTGAGTATTCTGCAAATATTAAACCTTTGTATTTGTAACTGAAGAAGTATTATAATTTTAATTAAGTTCTTTGATTACACTACGCTATTAGCTAAGAAAACTTCACAATTTGAAATCACAAATTCTGATGAAATCACAAATTTGTCTGATAAAAGGGATTATGATCCATTTGAGATTATAATTGTTAGTCTTTAAAGCAGCACATGACTTTTGGTTTTGTAGCAAAACAATAACATGGCTACCCTGATGGAAATTGTTTTAACGGCATGTAAACAAATAAAAAAGCAAAAAAGAGATGGAAGGGGAATGATATAAACATGTGTCAAAGTCTTAATTTTGTACTAATTTCCAGATTGATGTGAAAGATCTTAAACATAAGGGACTTATGCATCATTTTTAGTTGCATTAATATCTTTACAAATATAAATGGTAAGCCCAGAACAGGGGACTCTGCCTTATGAATGTGAAAAAAATGTAATTTAGCCCCCCCCCTTTTTTTTTTAACTTCATTGATGTTCCAGTAGCAATGTCCTTTCTGACTTCATGACATTAAGAAGTAGATTCTTATTGGGTTTTTTTCTCACTGCTATATGTTCTACATATTTCTCCTTCTCCTTCTCCTTCTCCTTCTCCTTCTCCTTCTCCTTCTCCTTCTTCCTTTCTTCCTCTTCCTTCTTCCTCTACTTTTCTTCTTCCTTTTTTCTTCCTCTTCCTCCTCCTCCTCCTCCTCCTCTTCCTCCTCCTTCTCCTCCTCCCTCTCCCCTCCTCCCTTCCTCATCTTCTTTCTTTCTTCTCCTTCTCCTTCTCCTTCTCCTTCTTCTCCTCCTCCTCCACCACCACCACCACCACCACCACCATCATCATCATTTTGGGTGTCGAAGGAAATACATATATCACATATATATTATATATTGTGTATTTAATTTTCACAGGGTGAAAGAGGTTTGCCAGGTTTACAAGGCTTGGTTGGATTCCCTGGAGTACAAGGACCAGAAGGGCCTCCAGGAGCCTCTGGAACGAAGGTAAAACGAACCTTATGCCAAACATTAACTTGCAGAATGGTACTTAAATCCTGATAACAGTAAGCAAACAGGTTTTTGTATCTTTCTGTAGGGTGATACTGGAGAACCAGGACTACCAGGAACAAAAGGAACTAGAGTAAGTTTGCATGAAACATTTTTGCTGCTATACATATCATGCCAGTTGTGGTTTGTGTAATAAGCCATAGTAGCCTGGTTTACATAACACTCCAAACCATTAGTCATGGATTACAAATCACAATAACTGGGTGCATGTAATACACTAGGTTATAATCAAATACACTGCATTCTACTCAGCATGAGCCGAGGTGGCGCAGTGGTTAGAGTGCAGCACTGCAGGCTACTTCAGCTGACTGCTAGCTGCAGTTCGGCCGTTCAAATCTCACCGGCTCAAGGTTGACTCAGCCTTCCATCCTTCTGAGGTGGGTAAAATGAGGACCCAGATTGTTGGGGGCAATATGCTGACTCTGTGAACCGCTTAGAGAGGGCTGTAAAGCACTATGAAGCGGTATATAAGTCTAAGTGCTATTGCTATTGCTAGCATGATGCATACTCTAGTTTTTTAAAAGTAGCATTGAACATGTTAGTCATTCTTAATTTGTTGTATTTATTACATGGTAATGTGCATGACACTTTGTAGAGCACAATTTGCATGTCCCAAATGTTTATAATTACTTTTTCACTTTCTTACTAGAATGCTATTTGATCTACTTAATGGTAATCAGTGTTAATGCTCAATGATGTGAAAATGACAGTGAAGTAGCTATTTACACTTAAATCTTACTGGGCAAAGGTGTCATTTGATCTGTTGTTTGCAAGTAAGAACAAGAAAGTATTCAACAGTTTATTAACAATCTAGCTAAAATATTTAAACAAGAATGAAATATACTCCCATTAAAAAAATTAGAATGCTTTGGTGGCTTAAATATCTTTTGGCGGTTGGGATCTGAAGTTGCTGTTCTCAAGGATTGTCAGAGAGTAAATGCTTCTCTGAGTTTAGAAGTTCATGCAAGTGCCTCATGATAGCATCTAGCCACCTTGTTTATCAGCCTCTGTTTCGATTTAGATTTTCCTAGCATCAGATAAATTGATTATAACTTCTCAAGTGATTGCAGGTAGTCCTTGCTTGAAGCGGTAAGATTTTCCATCACTAAGTAATGTAATAAAGCATAACATCACATGACCATGCCTCTTAGTAAAAGCAGTTCCAGTAGTCCCTGGTTACAATAGTGAAATGAATCACCATTGGTTGTTATGCAAGGACTTCATGTAAGCACGATTTCTGGCAGACTGCCAGCTTCCCAATTCACTTTGCTTGCGGGAAGTCTGCAGAGAAGGCGGTAAATCACAATCATGTGACTGAGGGACATTCAATGGTTAGAAATCCAGGCCGGTTGCCGAGCACTCGACCCATGATCATGAGACTGTGGGGCAGGGGTGAAATCCAGGTTCTGACAGGTTCTGGGAGAACCGGTAGCAGAAACTATGAGTAATTCAGAGAACCACCTCTGGCTGGCCCCAGAGTGGGGTGGGAATGGAGATTTTGCAATATCCTTCCCCCAGGAATGGGGAGGGAATGGAGATTTTGCAGTATCCTTCCCCTGCCATGCCCACCAAGCCATGCCACGCCCACCAAGCCATGCCACGCCCACCAAGCCATGCCACACCCACCAAGCCACACCCACAGAACCAGTAGTAAAAAAAATTGGATTTCACCACTGCTGTGGGGGTACGACGATGGCCATAACATTGAGGATCGGTTGTAAACATTACTCATTCAGCACCATCCTAAGTTCAAACAGGTACTGGCTTCTGGATGAGGAAAATGGCAGATAGACATCTCTGAAAGCACAGAGACAGCAATGCGGTAATAATGCGGCAATAACCAATGGACTGGTAGCAAACTCGGTCCAAAAAGAAGTTCTTTGGACAAGGTGAGGATGAGGGAGCACTCGCATATGCACCAGATGGCAGGACAGGGTTTCTCCCATAGTCTGAGCACTGGGAGACGAAGGAAACCATCAAGCCATTAACTGTAGCACAGCCTTGAACATTAGATTAGTCAAATCTCACTTTTGGATCTACAATTAAAGTTTAAATGTAAAGATAAAGAGGTCTTTCAAAGAACCAGACAAATTTGTCTGACCAGACAAATTTGGAGTATTAGAACTTGCTAAGAACTTTGAAAACATGAGTAAATAAAACAAAACAAGCCTGAGATTTTGTGAATACGGTATGAAAATGGGACAGTTCAGGGGCCTAAAGCTCCAATTAGGAAAAGGAACAGTGAAACTTGCAAAATAACAGAAAAGGCATGACACTTCATTTCAAAGTATCTTTGAGGAATTAGGAGAGAAACTTACAACTAAATTGACAGCAATAATTTCTATAGCTGCCAACGTATTTCTTGAAGACTTTAAAGAAGTTAAAAATGTCAAAGATGAGGAAGAGAAAATCCCAAAAAATATAGAAATATTGGAAAATAAAGAAATGGTGGAATATAAAACAGAGTTAATTGTTAAAATGGAATTATAAATGACAATGAAAAACAACCAGGACAAGGATATGATTATTGGATTTACAAAAGAAGGTTTCAAGAGTTCTGAAGAAATCTTTGAGATGGGAGAAAGAAAGTTTGAATGAGGGAATTAAACTTTACAGCAGCATTTTGATTAATTAAAGATTAAAGCTGTTAAAGGCAAAAGGAAGAAACATAAAGCTGATTTATTTGATCAGTGATAAAATAAGAACAATCTTTATAAAATTCTGGAAACTCTTAATGGACTTTTTGCCAATACTTGGCAATGGTGTTTTGGAGGGGAATGTCGATGGGGTTCAGAATTACAAAAGCAGCATCATGACATCACAAGTCCTTCCCCTGCTCTATATGTGTTATAATGTTGCATACTAACATGAAAGGGCAGACCTTATGGTACAGCACTGCTTTCATCATTTGATTAAAACTAAAAAAATGGTTGAGAATGTGACTGTTGTTATATGTGTTTCTGATGGTTTAAAATGTCCCTCATGAATGTTGAGGAGCAACAATTTCTTGATGATACTATTTACATTCTTTTTATCATTTCCTCAAATCTTAGGGGCCCCCTGGTTCAGCAGGCTATCCTGGGAATCCTGGCCTTCCGGTGGGTATAAAACCAAGGATGCAGTTGAAACACAGTCAAGGTTTTATTTCAGTAGAAATAACCTACTGACCACTGTTTGCTTTTCTGTATCCTTTCTGAACCTCAGGGCATCCCTGGAGGAGATGGCCCACCTGGTCCTCCTGGGATCCCAGGATGCAATGGAACAAAGGTAAACTGTTTTAAACAAGTATTTTGAAGCTCTTTTTAAAAATCCATGAATTAAAGACATTTTTTCTCTTCCATTAGGGAGAAAGAGGTCCTCTTGGCCCACCTGGCTTACCTGGCTTACCTGGCAATCTCGTAAGCATTTTAAAATCATTTGTTTTAACTGAAATCAAAACAAGTATAATAAAAAAATAAATATGAAAATCGATGGCTCAGTTTGCAATATATAATTTAATTGTGGAACTTGATAATTAAAACATCTAGCTATTTTTTAATTTCTCAGACAATGTTATATTTTCTAGGGACCTCCAGGAGTTCCAGGAATAAAGGTACGTTTTCTAGTTAAGAACATACCTATCATTTATTGTTTACATGATATGTGGATTTGCTACTCTAACAGAATTCAAAAAATCATTTGTTCAATTGGTCATAGGGGGGAAAAACCCAACATCCATAGAAGGTTAAGCATTTGGGCTAACTCAAAATGTAACAGAATAATGAACAGCTTGATTTATTAAAGAAAACCAAGAGTTCCCTCTCATTGTAAAAACAGAAAGGAAAAACCAGTTTCCTGCATGATGTTGCCTGAGCAATTGGTTCTCCTCTCCCTTGTAAAATATTAGCAGTCCTTACGTTGCCCGTTCTAAATTTGGAGCTAGCATCCTTTCCTCTCTGAGAACAAAGAATCAATTGCCGTATTGGATTTTTTTCTTTTTTTGGAAAAACATACTCCATTTCTCTTTTGAGGAAAAAGGAGCTGCAGAGAACACACTCTGATTGGAAGTGGGGCCTGATGCAAGTTTCCTGCTTTTAAAAAAAATCCCCTTTCCTGAGGTTTTTAATGGGCCATTTACCACAAAAGAAGCCATGAGGCAAATATAATGACAGAATATGTCACAGGAAATAAGAATAGACCTTCATCCAGACTGAGGAAAGATTCCAGTTTGGAGCTCTGCATGAGTATTTTTTTTTTTTTTTTGGTCAAAGAAAAATAGTCAGTTTCTTTCATTATGACAGACTGCTCCATTGCTCCAACCATACTGTAAAATTCTTTCCAAAAGAAGCATTTTTGTTCAGTTACAACTTTTCCATTCAATTCGCAGGAAGGATTGGAAGAACTACGTAGCTTAGCACTGAGAGGAGGGCCCCACAGTAGGCACCTGTTTTTGCTCAGGTTCTGTTTAAAAATATATCAGATAGGTGGGTCAAAGATCTCACCTGTGGTTTTCATGTAGAATTGCTGAAACATTATAAAACAAGTTCAGTTCTCGAAAAGAACAAGGAGAATCATCCTTTTTTTTAATAAAAAGTAAGCAAGTAATGGAACCTGTCAGCTCCCTTTTGCAACCAATAAGTTTGTCCCTCTTTTGTACATTTTTAAAGTTTACTATCAATCTGAGGCGCAAATAGAATAGCAATAGCAATAGCACTTAGACTTATATACCGCTTCACAGTGCTTTACAGCCCTCTCTAAGCGGTTTACAGAGTCAGCATATTGCCCTCAACAATCTGGCTCCTCATTTTACCAATCTCGGAAGGATGGAAGGCTGAGTCAACCTCAAGCTCGGTCAGGATTGAATTTCTGGCTGTAGGCAGAGTCAGCCTGCAATACTGCATTCTAGGGGTTTTAAAAACTTCCATGGGACAAACATTATTGTATAAATAGATCAGGGCTGTCAAACTCCTGGCGCACGGGCTGGATGCGTCACGCGCTGGCCATGCCCACACCCAGTTTAGTGAAGGGGAAAACCGTCCCGATACATCACGTGATGCCGCCACGAGGACGTAAGTTTGACACCCCTGAACTAGATAATAATTAGATTTCTGTTTTATTGCTATTTCTGTCTCGTCCATGTCTTGTTCTTTTGGTTAGAAGCCAGCTTAAAGACCTCAAAAAGTTTTCTTGTTATTTTGCAATATTTTAATGAAATCCTTAAAAACCTTAATATATCATCAAATGTAAAATTTAAAATTAATTATGGTTATTGATAAGTTAAAGGCCTCAATTTTCACTCAAACAGGTGAACAGCAGCAGCAGTGCTCTTGTACTAATTGTAATCTATTATTTTTAAATCTGCGTCATATAGGGAGACCCAGGAGAAATTATTGCAACCGTGCCAGGTGGTTTTCAAAAGGGTGAGAAAGGATTGTCTGGGCGTCCGGGATTACCAGTAAGTTTTATTCTAACTAGCAAAGATCACAATTTTGGTAAATGGTGGGGTGATGAGAGGAGGCAAAGGAGAATCTTGTTATTGCAGAAACCTTAGAGAAGGAAGTGACTTGCATTTCTATCATCTTTACCCCCCCCCCTAAATCCATCAGAAAAACAGAATCGAAAAGTTAGGAATATAAATAGTGAAACACCATATAACTCTGCAGAAGTGAAGGGGCATAGGAGAATCCACAAAGATCTGCCCCTGATCAACTCTGGTATCCTGGGCATGTTGCTTCCTTTGAGGATCTGGACTAATCTGGAAAGAAATTTTGAAGTCCTGATGGATAATTTAATGGAAATATTCACCCAAGATGTGGCAATTGTGAAAAGGATAATATCAACACTAAAAATTACTAGGAGAGAGAGCTTGAAATATTCTGTCTGTGTTGTGGATACCAATGAATAACATATTGCGCACAATTCTGTTTGCCCCATATTGAAGAAAATAGTTTAGGGCTGGAAAAGATACTGAAGAAAATAATCAGAATTAATTATCTAGTGGTTGAGTGCCATTTATATAAAGAAAGGCTAAGATATTTAGGCCTTTGAATATCACCATTACAGCAATGTCAGAGATTACAATGAGACATAAAGGGGAAATGAGCTAAATTTTTGTTTGAGCTTGCCTCCTGAGCCAAACTATGACAGTATACAGCAAAGTGGCTAAGAAACTGTGTTACTGACATCATTTCTCAACCTTTTTTTCATACCCAGGGAGCACCTGGACTTCCAGGTGTTACTGGCCCTATTGGACCACCTGGACCTTCTGGAAGACAAGTAAGTGATCAGCTTCAGAGGTTTTAAACTGCATATTGCAAGAATTCATTATTTCAATTAGGTGTTGTCTAAATTTATCCCTAATCTAAATTTGTCCTCCAACTATAGGTATGTTAAACATGCACTGGGTTCAGCTAGATCTCACATCAGGTGATTTCAGAGAATTCCCCCTTTTTTTTGAGGCGAAGCAACATTTCTCCAGATGGACCCAAATGGAATTGATATTACCCCGAACAATTTCAGAACAATTTCAATATTTTAATGGTCTACAGAAAGGGTGATTATAGGTTTGCAAAATGTATGTATATGAAAAAGGCCAAGGCAGGAAAAAATCAATATTGAACGACTGAGCCATCCCTCCTTTCCCTTCTTTGCACCAACCTTATACCCAGCCAATGCCACGGCTTTGTCATGGCTTTTAGAGGGAGAGGTAAGCCATGAAGCAGAAGATGGGAGTTCTTGCTAATGGGAAGGTGACCCATTCCACAGCCCCATACAAAGCCCTGCAGAACTGTCATTGAAGCAGGTCCTGGGAAGCAAGAATCGAACCACTTAACCTGCTTAGCTTTGCTTTAGCTTAGCTTGGCTTTCTAAGACAGTTCACAGAATGAATCATTTAGTAGTGGGAACATGCAAATGGAAGGGTGAGTCAAAGTCATTCATGTTCCTTTCCAATATCTTATTCTTTCCATCAATCTTCATTCCAACAAACTCTTATTCCAGTATTGAAAATTTTACGATATTATATTTTTCATCCTCCTTGCTCCTTTTGAAGAAACTTTTTTCACTTATTCTTTCTGTTATTGTGTCTTATGTCATGTTAGGTCTTTTTTCTCTCTTCCCCAACATTAGGTCTTATTGTAATAGGTAAGGTTTCGATTCAAGTGCTATGGCTGCATGGCACTTTCGATGTGATTCTGAAAAAGATGCTTTGATGTTCAGGAAGTACAGGCAGAGCATCTGTCTCTAATTCTTCAAAGCAGGCACAATTTTGATGTAGACTTGTACCATGTTTGGACTCCTGCATATTCCAAGGCCACCATTCAAAATTCTTTCTGAAGTACTGCATAGCCCTACTGTGTATCAGTATTGCAAGTATGATGTTCTATGTGGTGTGCAGGTCTTCATAGAGTGTGTAAGTTGCAAATTATATCCTATATTATGATATATTGTGCATTCAAGCCAACATTTGATTATTCAAAATGTTATATAAAGAAATGTAAAAAATCCCTAATTATGAAACAACATGATGGCAAAGAGAGAGAAGATAAGGGGAAAGCTGCTGCAGCTGCACTACCAATATTCCAATTTCCACTCCTCAGAAATTATTAAATGGCTTTTGCAGTTAAAGGCAGACTCGGCAGCTTTAGATCATCTTTGAATTGCTGCTAGTGAGGCTGTGCTCTTAAGACAATCACATCTCTGGGATGGATACAATTAAGAATTACTTTAATAGCCTGAATTGCTGCCATAGAAGAAGATAATGCAGTATTTGTGGAGAATAAGCTAGGGAGGAGCAAATAAGTACGAGAACCAGCAGATAGTCTCTCAAAAATCCCCCTACTTCTATGCTTGTGACTGTCCCAGGTTGGTATAGGGCATCTGGATTACATAAAAAAGACAAACCAGGGTAGTGGAAGAACTCAGCTAAGTTACCCACCCTATAGCAAGAAAGAGCTGAAGAGAGAAGAAGCCCAGGAATTATACTGGCAGAAGTTTATGTCTGCATTTGAAAAAGCAGCAATAGGTCCTGCTATGGGAAATGCCATAAGGCAGCAAACACAAAACTGGCTTAGTATGACAGCTTCTCAGCTTCTCCAGAATAGCCATTAGAGATAAGAGGAGGACAGTATGGGGCTGTTGCATTTGGTCTAAGCCAAAAGTAAAATTTATAAAAGTATAAACGTAAAAAGTAAAAGTAATTTTGTGAAGTATCAAAAACTACTGAGGCAGGAAAGCAACATGATCCAATACATCAATTCAGAAAGGAATAATAAAAGAGAATATTCACAGAAGTCCAAAACATCAATAGTGAGGAAAGTCCAAGATTTTCAAGTTCTTTGCAAGAGGGAGTAATGGAGCTTTAGATTTCAGTTACTGGAAATAGGAAGATAACTCTTTTATACCACACACCTTCTAATCGTTTACAGGACTGAGAGAGAATTTCTGGTCCTGCAAAGTCTTTATTTTAAATCAGCACTAGGATTCATGGGCTGCATTTTTCTCCTGGAGACCTGATTATGCTAAACTGAATAATAATGATAAAGAATACCATGCATCAAGACTATTTCAGAAACCACAAATAGACTTCTACAACCACATAGAATCAGCATAGTTGGCACACAAGCCAACTAAAGCCCTTCAAAATATCCTAAGCAAACCAAAAGACCCAGCAATCCCAGAAGAAAAAACAGGAGTTATCTACAACATACAATGTAATGACTGCAACAACCACTATGTAGGCAGAAGACTGGCAGAATGCATCCGCAAACCACCTAGCAGTCAGAAGACATGATGAAAATCTTTAATTTCACAACATATAGACAGATTTAACAACAATGTAAGAACTGCAACAACCACTATGTAGGACAAACAGACAGAAGACTGAGAGAACACATCAGGGGTGAAATCCAGCAGGTTCTGACAGATTCTGGAGAATCGGTAGCGGAAATTTTGAGTAGTTTGGCGAACCGGTAGCGGAAATTTTGAGTAGTTCAGAGAACCAGCAAATACCACCTCTGGCTGGCCCCAGAGTGGGGTGGGAATGGGGATTTTGCAGTATCCTTCCCCTGGAGTGGGGTGGGAATGGAGATTTTGCAGTATCCTTCCCCTGCCATGCCCACCAAGCCACGCCCACCATGCCCACCAAGCCACGCCCACAGAATCGGTAGTAAAAAAAAATTGGATTTCACCAATTTTCACTGGAACACATCCATGAACACCAACTGGCAGTCAGAAGACATGACGAAAATTCTTTAATTTCACAACATACAGACAAATTTAACCGTAGTTTCAATTGGGAAAATGTGACAATCCTAGACCAGGCCAAGTCCAAAAATGCCAGGGAATTTCTAGAAGTCCGGCACTCTGACAAATCAGCCATTAAAAGACACAACCAAGGAATCTCTAAGACCGCCCCCACCCATACAGACAGGCAAGACACCAGAATATAAACTGACAGCAAACAGCACTCCTTACTAGCACTGATGATGTTACCTAGTTAACGGTAATGAAATGCCTGCAAGAAAACAAGCAAGCTCAGAGAGTACCAAGGACCCCTCAATAAATATCATTGACAAAATCATGATCAGTCAATTGCAAAAGACAGTTTTACTTGAAACAGTTTACATCCTGTGATGATACTTTTAACACAATCAAAGAACAACATCTGCCTACCCCAGGTGCTTGGGAAGGACTTGATAGATGGATAAAAATACCAAATCTAGTCTAAACAACTGTGGAACCAACCATGATAAAAAAATATAGTAAACCTATATGCCTCCTGACTCTCAATGACTTTTGCTGGCTATATGATACAGTATAAATGACTGGTACATGATATAAAGACTATGGCTTCCTAAAAATATGGCATTGGGGGGATATGGACCATACTGAGAACTATTGAATTAAAATCACCCTGCAGATTGGCACTAGGTTCATTCTTACCAAGTTTATGAAAGAAATATACAAAACAAATAACAGGTTCCTAAAATAAATCAAGGCTATATGGAAAAAATGGCAAGGCAGTTTGTATTTCACCATGACTCCTATTGCTAGACATTTTTGTCTTTCTCTTGGGAAGTAAACATTAAAAATAAATCATAGAACAGAAAAATATATAAACTGCAATCCTATGTTTCCTGGAACTTCATAGCTTTGATCAGAATTTGCTTAGAATCCACTAACCAAATATGTGTCTCAAGAACAAAACAAACAAAACCCAAATGAGACTCATTTTTTTCCAGTTTGGGAAAATGCCCACAGAACTTATTTTACAGAAATTGGAAGAACAGTATCAATCTCCTGTATTCAGTTATAGAAGAACAGATAAAATGTGTAAAAACCAATGTGAAATCTCTAAAGAATTTAATGGTGCAATTATAATGTAACTCTACTCCATGAAATAGCCATCCACACAGAAACAGAACAACTGTAAAGCAGTATCACCGGTGCTAACAACTCTTTAAAGATATTATGGTGTAGAGTACTAAAGCCATTGAGAAATCCAAGAGGACTATCTAGGTTGTACCCTGCTATCTCACTCTTATCAAAGAAAGAAAGGACAACCATGGCAGTTTCTACCCCCAATCTGGCTTTAAACAGCATTGAAATGAATTCAGAAAAGTCATCATCTAAAAATGCTTCACTCAAGTATCTTCTCAAGCAAAGAAGATGTTAGCAACCAGCCTGTAATATTTCCCCACTTCTGGCTATCTTTTGCAATAAAAAGAAAAAATCTTCCAGGTCTCACCAATTGTTATTGTAGAAATGAGTGTAAGAACACAGTTTGGAATATTAAGGTAGTCAGTTAAACTTGAAGAGTTATCAACATCCTTGGGTCTCAAGAACTGGAATGCATCCAAGACTTTTAGAGAAATTAATGTTCTGTCCTTTACTAATAGTATGTAATTGATTGTGTTGTCCATACCACTAGGTATAAAAAAATGAGTGACTATCAATTTCTGTTTTGATAAAGGTTGAAGAAGAGAAGAAATATATAACAGTAATGGTACAAAAAGGCTTTAAAACAAAATAAGTTTTAAACATTTCCATGCTTTTTATGAAAATGTTTGAAATTATTATTCTTTGCCTGTTATTTATTTATTTATTTATTTATTTATTTATTTATTTATTTATCATAAATGAAGAATTAAGAAGTTCAACGATTACAA